>CM021108.1:355231031-355294920 GCA_007115665.2 Sequoiadendron giganteum
GAGAGAGAGAGAGAGAGAGAGAGAGAGAGAGGGAGAGGTGAGAGATAAGGAGATGAGATATAGAAAGATGAGGGAGGGATAGATATGTAGGTAGAGAGAGTTGAGATAGAGACAGAGTAGAGAGGGAAGGAGAGAGGAGAAGGGAGGGATAAGTTAGAGAGAGAAGAAGGAAGGTGGAGAGATTAAGAGAGGGAGAGAGAGAGAATGAGGTATAGAGGGATAGGTAGGTAGAGAGAAGTAGAGAGGGAAGGAGAGATGGAGGGAGATGTAGGGATGGAGAGAGAGGTAGGTAGAGAGAGGAAGGGGAGATATAGAGAAGTGGAGAGGGAAGTGTTGATGTTTAAAATGACACAAACAACATTAAAACAGAATATTTCTATTCTATTTCTCCTGAAAAAGAAAGACTACATGTAGTGGCCTAACTCCCAAGGTCCTGGTAGTTGGTTCTCAACTGTCTGATGTCACTCAATTGGTTCATGCAACTATAATATTCAAGGGGCCTGGACTGGTAACAAAGGATTCAAGCTATGAATCTCTTTGTCAAAATAGTTTTTGTAAATCAAGGGGTTTAAAGTAAAAGAAAAAGATAGATCCAAGGGGTAAATCAGTAAGTATGAATTAAATTTATCTACTATCCAGACATATACTTTTAATAATGAATGTTTTTTTAACCAATCACAAAAACCATAACATGACACAACCCACAGTATAACTGTACCATCATATACATCTTAGGTGCTTAATTCAATTCCTCTATTCGCCTATCACAAATATTTCCAAGATCTCAAAACCACACACATTCATTCATCATTAAAACTATAGATCAATAGACTTTAATAACCTTAATTCAATGACAATTTAACAAGATAATCTTTAAACCTGGTTTCTTCTAATGACTTTCATCATATAAGAAACTATCATGCTTCAGCACAATCACTAGCATTCAAGTGGATTATAACTCATTACCCTTATCAAACACACAATTTAATGCCAAACTCCATATTTTGTAAACCTGCAATTCTATTAACTGTAAACAAGATCTGGTACAATGTATCTCTGCAAAATGCTCTCTGAAAATTCTATCTCTTAACACTAGGTAAGCCAATCCAATTCTCAATTAGCCGACCCTTACAATGTAATACCCCACTAGTATTTATAGAATACAAAAAAAAAAGTTCGAACTTTTACTTCTATCTTAGGCTTTCTACCTTTTTAGGAACAATCAACTGTCTTGGAAACTCAGATCAATTTCGATCTTGAGTTCTTACATTACACATTCAGTTTGATCTAACAATCGAAGATAGAACATAGGAGAAAAGAAGATCCCACGTCCTTGAGACTGCTAGTGCTGCACGCATGCAACATGCAAGGAAGAAGATCATCATGCATCATGCAAGGAAGAAGAATATCATGCATGCAAGATTTTATGCATGTGATGTTGGATCCGATATGAACTCATCATAACTGGTGAAGACCTATTGTAGCATATCCATATCTGGCCCATCAATCCAGTTATCTTCAAATTTGATGTGATCCAACTCAATTGCAGCAAACTCTTTCATGCTTTTTACCTTGACCAACTCTCTTCCTACAACTTTTATCTCTTCCTTGACCTCTACAAGTTGATCTATCACCATGTCTTCTCCATCATCCTGCATGAGTCCTTGGAATCTTTCCCTCCATTTCTCTCTAACCTGACTTAACGGCATGCCATCTTTAGTCATTACATTCACATCTACTATTATAGCCATAACCACTTCCAACTCCTCCAACTGCTCAGTCAAATTATTAACTGCTCCCTGAATTTCATCCTTATGTTTGCTCAAGAAACCAGTCCTAAACTTAAGGATACGAGAAGTCTTTTCTACAAAATATTTATTATCATCTTCGAGTATAGATTCTTCTAAAAGAATAGTTAGAGGCAATGTATTTATCTTCTCCAACTTTTCACTATACTCTTTGTACTCTTCTTCTATCTTCTCGGAGGCCTCAATATATTGATGCATCTCTTTTATTACTCCTTCCGCCTCCTTATAGGTTTCAAACCCCTTTTCCAAAACCTCACCTACCTCCCAGTTCACTTTGTCTATCCACTTGTCAACCATCTCCGCCTTACCTCTAACCTGTATCAAATCATCCACCTCCTTTTTGCTTAGCAAAATAGGAGTCTCAATTGCTGCAACCTTTTGTGACCTTGGAGAGGAGACACTCTTCAAAAATGAATGTAACTGATCTAACTAAGCCTTAAGCTCATCTTTCTTTTGTTTGTCCTTGATCATTCTAGATTTTGTCATTGAAGCCACCACATCAATCAAATTCATTTGTTGATTTCTAGTGGGTCTTCCCAAGTTAACCGTACTCAATTGATAGTCTGTAAGCTGCATATCCCCTACCTCCTTTTCAATCATAGGCACGGCACATTCAGCAACTATCTCCCCTTTATCTGTGAGTCTGGTAGAGTGCAAAACTTTAACCCTCTTCTTAGGCCTTTCCTGTTCAATCTCCTTCATCATGTCCTCCCAATTGAGAGATTGAGGAAGTGTTCTAGCTCTTTTTTGTAGATCTAATTTCAACCAAGTAGGAGCACTAGGAGCCATCATCATGGAAGAGGAAGCAACAACTGTAGAGGATGGCTGAATATCTACCTTAGGTTGAGAATCAACCTTTGCCTTTTCTTGTTGCTCCTGCAGTACATGCAACTGCACCAACTTCTCAGCCTCCTCTCTATCTCTTTGTTCCTGCATCTTCCTGTCTCCTTCTTTTCTCAATCTTTCCTCTTCCAAGGCTATGAGTTTCTCTGCCTTTTCCCTTTCTTTCTCAACTAGCTGTTTCTTTACCAGCTCTTCAGCCTCCTTTTCTTTCCTTAGAGCTTCAGCCTCTTGTTCTTTCAGTCGAGTCTCCTCTGCAAGCTTCAATCTAGCAACAAGGGCTTCCTTTTCCCTTCGGTTTCTTGCTTTCTCCTCCTCGAGATCATGGATCTTTTGTATCAATTCCAGCTTGTCATTTTCAGCTTTGACCTTGATTCATTTGCTCCTCCATTGTATCAGTTGCCGTTCTTGTTTCAACTTCTCTTTCCTTTGATTGCTGTCGTCGAAGTAGAGCATCAAATTGCAACTTTGCCTCTATTTCCTTTTGTTTCTCCATAGTAGCCCTTGCATCAGATTCTCTGGTAGCATCTTCAAACTGTTTCCATTGCTCCTCCTGTGTAAGAATTTGCTCAATAGTAGGATCTAGAGGCATGTTTTCTTGCAAGTCCTTCTCTCACAGAGTTTCATCTGAATCTGTCTCAATTTCTACCAACTCTTCCTCCACTTCCTTTCCTTTAGTAGCTTTAGCCATGGCATAAAGCACTCCTTGAACTTCTTTGCTTTTCTTTCTTGTGAGTGGGGCTTGTGTAGATGACTCACCCAATGTGGGCATAGGAACAACAGATTCAATTGGGACATCTCCCTCAGGTGTCTCTTCTTCTTCATCAACCACCTCCAACTCTGTTTCTTCAACATCTAGAGGAAAGAACTCCAATGGTTCCTTGGAAGGCGCCTTTCTTTTAATCCTCTTATACCCTTTACCTTTCTTGAGGATTGGTCCCTGAGGAGCTTGAGTCCTCATCATCAACCATTGCACACTTCTATCCAAGACTGTTCTTCCCAATTTCTTAATGTCAATTGTTTCTTCTACACTCCAGTCTATTGGATCTAAGTTTTTGGTGCCAATATTCAAAGCTTCATATGAGGGATCTAATACCACTCCATCATCCACCAAAGTGTCAGGAATATTATCTTTAATGCCCAGCTCTACCATAAGTGAGACTGGTAATCTCTCATAATTCTTCCTCCTCAAGTCAAATTCATCCTGCCTATCACACCAAAAATCCTCTAACAAATTAAATTGTCTAGTAAACACAGAAGGTAATAAAGTATACATCTTCTTTTTTGGATCAAAATACTTACGAGCTGTATACAATCCCAATTTCAATTGTATCAACTCATTACAAACCACCTTAGCAGCCTTCAAGTGTTGACAACCATATTCCCCCAGTGTCATAGGAAACTTATGGCATCCTATCTTGTGCTTCATCCCAAATCTAGCATTAACTCCGATGGCTTGATATACAAATTCCATAAGCACTATTCTATTGCTGCAACATCTTGGAAGTAAATGAGGATGACCTTCAAACCCAAACAATCTAAAGTATGTAAATTTGGGGTATTGGATGTACCAACTTCCCCATTCAGAAATGAAAGCCATAGCTTCCTGACTTAACCTGTATCCTGTGTCTCCACTCAACTGATTGATAACCACATACAAAAATGCATCATTGACTCTTCTGAA
Organism: Sequoiadendron giganteum; assembly: GCA_007115665.2. NCBI lineage: Eukaryota > Viridiplantae > Streptophyta > Pinopsida > Cupressales > Cupressaceae > Sequoiadendron > Sequoiadendron giganteum. The sequence continues at coordinate 355,235,364 of CM021108.1, forward strand.
GTGAGTCTCAGCAACCTGAAGGGATAATTGATCATAGTGTTCCCATACCTTCTTTTGTCCATCCAAAGCTCCCATTATACCTACCCTGTTTAATCTTGGGAAAATCCCCAATCTTGCTGCAGCATAGATCACATATGAAGTCATGAAGAAAGATTTGGTCTGTCTGACCCTTGTGAGCTGATCATGTATGGCATCATAAACAATCATGGAGCAATCAAATTGATAATCACCCTGAAAAATCGCTTGAATAAAATGAAACATCCATTCCTTGAAATGGAAGGCATCCCTCTTCCCAAACACTCTGGACAACATCAATATTAAATCAGATATCTCCTTCTTGAAGTCTGCCCTCTTTGGCTGATATGCCAATTTTATCAAAGACTTCTTCTTAGTACTTAACCATCTTTTGTTTAAATGAGACTTATTGGAGTCTTTATGCTTACTGTATTTCCCCAATGCCTCAGCCTCAGTTAACTGCACTAAATTCTTGGGATCAGGAACATTGAATATGTTTTGGAACATCTGCGGAGTAAGATCTATAATTACATTATTCTGTGAATCCATGCATAATCTTGTAGCTGGATTATAAGTATTGGCCACTATATATATCAACTCCGGACACTGAACTGACAAAGGAAACACAATGATATGTGCAAGATCGGAGTCAACAATCCTTTGAGTTCTCCCTGTCAAGTTTTCCCTTTCTGCAAAGGTCTCTTCATGTAATTCTTCGAAATTATACTGGTCCAGATTGGTATCTGTGATATCTGACCAGTTTGATTCCACCTTGCTCGTCTTCACCACTGGATTCCTATGATCATACCTTAATGTATAAGGTAACTATTCTGGTTTCACCTTCTTGATCTTTGGTGTAGGCTTTGATGTTCCAGCCAGTTGATTCCCTCGAGCAGCCTCTCCTGACGTTCCTGACATCTCTCAAATCTCCTGCAAGCAAACCTCTAATTAGACCCCTTCCAATAAATCATTATAAAACTTGTTTTAAAAACATACCTGTTACATATGTATCGGATTCGGAGTCGGACATAAACACAAAATAATCATTTTTACAAGACTGGTGGACTCGGAGCAAAAACCAATATAGGAACTTCAGCTAGTAACAAACGGGCTCGGAGTCGGAGTCGGGGAAGTTATTGGAACCGGGATCGGAATAAAAAAGGATTTGGTTTTTCTTCGAATTCCTCTCATTTCATATTCTATTTCCATTCCGCCTCCGCCTCCAATTTGTTTATCGTTACTTCGACAAAAGACTTTCCACAATATGCAGAGCCGGACACGGGATGAAAACGAAACTGATAACCTTTACAAACATAAATTCTTAAGTTTAAGACCAGTTCTGATCCCGCCTCCGCTAATTATCACATACTTAAAAAAAAACCTTTTTAGAACTCGAAATCGAAAATGACATAGAAATGGAATTCACATCTTTGGTAAAAACAAACTCTTATGCCAATACCCATTCCAATCCCGCCTCCGCATATGCTAATCATGACATCATCAAATTTATTCATTTTCATCATAACTTCATGCTTAAACCTAGGTCGCCATAACATAGCAAAGGAGCTTAAAAACTCTACCCTCATATGATCGTGGGGGAACAATTATATTTTAGATCCATTCATTTAAAACTTATTGCAGAGACCGACGAAACCCTAAATTAACAAACTTAATAAAACTAGGGCACAGGTTTTAAAACCCTACCATTCTACCAAACAACGAAACCCTAAATTAAACCATAAACCTAATCTACCTCAACCCACTGTAAAAAATCTCTAATCTACCTCACTGTAAATTCTTAATCTAACTTACACCATAATAAAAACCTTTAATCTAATCTAAATCTACTGCAAATCGAAAACAACCCGACGCGATCACGATTAAGTCGTGAAAACGACAATGCCCAAAAATAGAAAGAAACGACACAACAAAATAAAACAACAAAGATAAAAACAAACTAAAACAAACCAAAACAAGAACCTACTCATTCAATCACATCGTTGATCATAAAATTGCTTAAAACACAATGATTGAACACGCGAACAGATACAAAGTAAAACATAATGAACACAACCGCAAATAAAACAACGAACAACAAAAATAAAAGACCTACCTTAAATGCAAACAAAGCCACGCTGACTTTCTGAATCAATTCACACACAATCCCTTCTCTATCTCGATCAATTCGCTCAAACGAACTCTGCTATTGCTCTTCGCGCTCTCAGACTTGTAATAATAACAATAATAATCGGCTTTAACCCTTAATAAAGAAAAAAATGTGAATTTCTACCTACATCGTCAACCACCATTAATGCATTAAAACACAGTAAAGGCGGAGTCGGAACTGTAAGAGAACAAACACTGGTCTATAGTGCAACTTCCGTCAAAAAGTCAACGACAAAAAACAAAAAAAACAAAAAAAAGGCGGGGTCGGAACCAAAATGGAAATAGGATCTTAAAATCATAAACTTTTCAAACCTTATTCCCATTCCAACTCCGCGTCCGATAAAAAACAAAACAAAAACAAAAACAAAAGTTAAATAAAAGACCGACCTAATAAAATAAAACACAAAAACCGAGACAAACAAACATTAAAAAGGGAGCGGAGTCGGAATCGGAATTGAATTTGATTTTGCAAATTTTGAATAGAACCATCCCAATTCCCACTCCTGCTCCGCTTCCGCCAAAGAGCAAAAACCAAGGAAAAGAAAAGACCGTCAGGATCAGAACCAAAAATACACCTCAAAAGACCTTTCAAAACCCGATTCAGCTCCGGTTCCGCTTCCGACAGAGAAAACAAAGAAGAAAAACAAAATACTTGGCAAAACTATACTCCAAATTTTGTTCCAAAAAAAACTAAGTACAAAAACACAAAGGGGGACCCATTTTTGACCAAGACAAAAGATGGGGTGGTTATGCAAGGCATAACAGGAAGGAGAGATGGATGGAGAGGTAGGGATTGAGGAAGAGATAAGGATTTAGAGAGAGAGGTGAGAGAGTACAATAGAGAGAGGTAGGTAAGGAGAGGGAGGGGGAGATAAAGGGAAGTAGAGAGGGGAGGAGAGAGGGAAGAAGAGTTAGGGAGGGAGGGAGAGATAGGTGAGATAGAGATAGAGGAGGGAGGGAGGGATATTTAGGGAGAGAGAGGTGAGATAGAGAGAAAGAAAGTAAAGAGGGAAGGGGGAGATAGAGAGAGGTGATAGAGAGAAGTAGAGATGTAAGGAGGAAGGTAGAGAGATTGAGAGAGGGAAAGAGAGAGGGAGAGAGAAAGAGGTATATAGGGGTAGGTTAGATAGAGAGATGTAGAGTGAAGTTTGGTGGAAGAGAGAGAGGAGGGAGGGATAGGTAAAGATGGATAGTTGAGATAGATAGGAGAGAGAGAGATAGGTAGAGAGAGGGCAATGAGAGATAGAAAGAGGGAGAGGGAGAGAGGAGAGATAGAAAGAGGGGGAGGGAGGGAGAGATAGAGAGAGTAGGGAGGAGGAGAGAGATAGAGTTAGAAGTAGAGAGGGAAAGAAGGTGGAGATATTGAGAGAGAGGAGGCAAGGAGGGAGAGAGAAATAGGTATAGAGGGACAACTAGGTAGAGAGAAGTAGATATGAAATGAGAGATATAGGGAGAGGTAGGGATGGAGGGAGAGGTGAGACAAAAATAGAGAGAGGTCTAGGTAGATAGAGGGAGGATGATATAAAGAGAAGTATAGAGGGAAGGAGAGAGGGAGGAAGAGGGAGGGATGGAGAGAGAGAGGTGAGAGAGATAAGAGAGAGGAGGGAGGGATAGGTAGGGAGAGAGAGGTGAGATAGAGAGAAAGAGAGTAGAGATGGAAGGGGATAGAAAAAAGTGAGATAGGTGATAGAGATGTGTGATGGAGAGAAAATTAGAGAGGTAAGGAGGAAGGTGGAGAGATTGAGAGGGAAGGACGGGGGAGAGAGAAATATGTATAGAGGGATAGGTTAGATAGCGAGAAGTAGAGAGAAAAGGTGGGTGAAAGGAAGAGAGAGGGAGAGGGAGGGGGAGAAAGAGAGGTGAGATAGAGAGAAGTAGAAAGGGAAGGAGATAGAGGGGGAGATAGAGAAAATTAGACAGGGAGGGAGGGAAGGAGATAGAAGTGAGATAGAGGTAACTAGAGAGGGAAGGAGAGAGAGAATGACGAGATAGAGAGTAGAGAGGGAAGGAGAGAGAGAGGGAAGTGGAGAGTGAGAGATAAAGAGGGGAGAGAGGGATAGGTATGTATAGAGAGAGGTGATATAGAGAGTAGAGATAGATATATAGAGATAAAAGGAGAGGGAGGGGAGAGAGAAATGTAGAAAGGGAAGGAGGGATGGAGATAGATATTGGAGAGGGAAGGAGAGAGAGATGGACATATAGAGATGTAGTTCTTGATCTCAAGGAAGAGATTGTCAGATAAAGGGATGGAGATAGTGAGAGAGAGAGAGAGGTCTAAAGAATAAGAGATGAAAATGAGTGAGATAGAGAGAGAAAGATAAAATTTGACCTCTTGATTACTAAAATTGACCTCCTGATTATTGAAATTTGACATGTTGATTATTGAAATTTGACTAAGTCTAAATTTTTTAAGATCTTCCAAAAACTAGAATTTGCATTATAACTCCTAGAGATCTGAAACCACTCTCAAACATCCTGCCTATATACATGAAATATAAATTAAAGTATAAGAAATTATACTTAAATGTTTATTTCATGTATATAGTTTCCCTGATAGAAAAATAGAAAATCAAAGAGTTTAGAAACATGCATTCTAAAAGTCATGAATGACATTTGGCATTCGCCAAATTTGGCGCTAGCCAAATGAAGCAACCCATTTGGCGCACGCCAAATTTGGTGAGCGCCAAATTTGGTGTGCGTCAAATAGGTTGCATTGGGAAATACCAACCCAATGGGTTGGATTTTGCATTGGGCATCCGACCCAAAGTTTTGGATAACCATTTCATGAAAAAGACATGATCTTTTGAAAGGATGCCAAATTTCTTCGTATTTTCGTCTGTGCTCCCTGTCTCATTTGCATGTCTTTCAATGAAAGTTTATAAAAAAACCATGATAGAGTTAACCTCTCTCTTAGCTATCTAAATAAATAATTATTTTTTCATTTTGATTTAGTTAAGGTTTTGATCCATGGCTTCTATTGTAAATGCCTTCATTTTTGGTCAAAAACCAACATGTGCTAGTTTCAGTATAGATTTTTACTCGTTCATCGAAACGTGAAACAAATTACATTTTTTGAAACTAGACTCCATTATACACATGATGAAAAAATAATAATCAATTTTTGATTAGTTTTCAAAAAAATTAGGGGGGAGCACGCTCAAATTTTAGCTTTTTAGGATGTGTCCACTTTGAAAATTCATAAAATATTATATATTCATTAAAAAAATTATTCGAAAGAATGAGGATAAACTACATGGTGTTAGCTAATTTATCACCATTGGGATTTTTGAAATTCTAAAAAAAGTTAATCAAAAAGTGGGGAACCCTCAGGCACTATGCTAGTTTTTTTGATAAAAATAGGACCATTTTTTGAGACCCTTAATATTCATTTATTTCAAAAATATTAGTAGCTTAGAAACTAGACTCAGAGAACTTCAACTTTTGTTCTTGTTGTATCTTGAAATTTTGAGCATAACTATCTTCATTTTCTCGTGCAAATCAAATTTTGATGATTTCAGAAGAAAAAAAGTGACATCTTAAGGGCCAAAATTGTGTCACAGATCCATGCACTTACCCTGACATTGGTTAGATGTTTTATATGTGATTTGCACATGAAAAAATATTCAATACTAAAAAATTAGTACCAAAAAGTAAATGTTGGGGCAATGGTTTTGTACACTCATGATTTTGAGACACATGGTTTTACCTTTACCACTTGGGCATTTTGTGTGAGCTTGAATCTATAAAATAAAAGACATGTTTAGTGGTTGGGGTTAGTCATTTGGCTTGGTTGTCATTGTATTGAGCTCTCTAGTTGAGTTCATTTGTGAAGCATGGCATGGAATATGTGGTTGCATGGCTACCCATTATGCTTGGACACATGGAAGATGGATTGGAGGAGCTTGATCTTTCAAAAGTATTCATGGAGAAATAGTAAGTGTACCTTTAATTTCTTAATTCTCAATAATATATTAAGTGTATATGTTTTTGGACGCTAGGTTTTTCTCTCTTGATAGTTTTCTAAGTTATATCTTGTGTAATATTTTGGCATGTCTTTGATTTTTGCATTATTATTATTATTATGTAAGCTTGCATGTATTATTTTCTCTCATCGGGTTATGTAGGAAATGGTTTGGTCAATTTAGTAATTTTCAAAACAATAGAGGTTTGTACAAGTATTTTAGAGTATGGACTTTGATGAAGACACGTACACAAATTGTCTTTTATTTTGAGGACATGGTTGATATGAAAGCGAGATTTGAAGTCATTGTTAAGTGAGAGTTGAGTATAGGTACAACGATGGTGATGATTATGGCTCTATAGATATTCATGCATGTTTTAACATTAGCATGACATGGCCATGTATGTGGTTGAATTTTTTTGGTATTGATTGATTTATGATTATAGGTAATGGTGTGCTTTAGTGTTAGGATATTTTTCTTATCTCTTAGATGCTTGTTTAGTTCCTTGACTATGGCTATTCAATTTAGATTTTTTTAGCAAAATATATCTATATGTGATTTGGTGTTTGAGTCTATAGGAGATTTTGAAAATGATGATTTGATGGTGGTTTATCTTTTTAGCTTGGAGATCTTGGTTGTACTTTATTCTATGGAGCTATGCATATTGAAATTGTATGTTTGTGGATCATGGGTGATCTTCATTAAAATATTCCCATCTTCATGTGATTGGATATGTCTACATCTTGGTTAGCCATGGAGGATCTTGGGTTCTTCTATTGAAATATTGATAGGTGTCCTTGGTTGAGAGGATGGTTTGGTATTATTCCATGGTGGAATATTGATTGCACATTAGAGTATTGGCATGATATAGACTTTCTTTGGAACATGATATACTCATTGGAGCTTGTGATCTCCTAGGAGGAGATGTTATATCATGATGCCATTGTGTGTTCTTGATTCTAAAATCAGAGTTTTGATAGTGATCTAGATAGTCCTCTTGATATTGATTATATTGGCCATGTGCTTGGGAGCTTCATGTGAGTGCAATGTTATATATAGAGCTTAGCACACATTGATTATTTTTAGGTTCTCATGGATACTTGGAGGCTTGGATGATTTTACATTTCTTGAGTTTAGAGATATTTGTTGAAACATACACTCTTTGAAGGTTTTAGGAAAAAATTCAAGGAACCTTCACATGGACATGAGTTCATGATGAACCTATACAGGAGATTATTCTTAGAGATTCATTATGGCTTGGTATATCTTGGAGGAGAAATCTAATTCTCCACTCTTGGTATACTTGATGGATAATCACCTCATAGGTATTGTACACTTTGTATTTTAGGTGCATTATGTTTTATGCTTTGTCTTCTCATAGATATGGATCTTGAGTTGCTCTTTTTAGTTATGGAAGATTAACTTGAGGAGATTTTGTAATGTTTATCACCTTGTGCATATGAGTTTGTTTATGATGAGGAGTTTAGGAAGCTTATTCCTAGTTTTGGGAATTTATTTAAGTTTGATCTTCCTTGGTTAGAGAGGATTACATCTATGTTGGCTCTATGAGATACACATATTTGTTTTTATCTATGAAATTGAATGATTGGGTGTTGTTAAGGATTTTTAGTTGGATTTATGAAGGATTACTATCTTATCAGATCTTAGAACCTTGAGATTTTGGTAAAGGATATTTCAATATGATATAATTTATTAGTTTTCTCTCTTTGTTCTATGGCTACTTCTTGGAGGTTCATCTTCACATGGTTTGGTGTGGTAGACTTGGGAGAGTTATTGTGACTTGTTGTGAGAGTATTCCATGGTTTTTTTGCATGTGTGGATTATTTTGATTATTATTTCTACTATTTGGTTTGATTATGAAGCACACCTTTGTATAAGTGTTGATTGATAGGATTTGTATACCTTAATCTATTTACATATTTGACATTACTGATACAATGGGAGTTCCTAGATGTGTACTTTATTCATAATTGATGTATTTTAAACAAGGAGATTTTGATTGAAGTATATGGTTTAGATATGTTGTGGCATGATTTTGACTAATGGTTATTGGATATCATTGAAGGTATGAATGATAGGATGGATTATAATTTTTTTCTATTTCTAGTCATGTGGATTTTTTCCTTGTCAACATCTTGGAACCTTTCTTATCACTTGGATTTGATGTTCTTTTGTATGGATTGGTGCATCTTCACCTTGGCTTGTTTCTTTTCTTCAATATGTGGCATGTTGGAGGATGAGATGAGTTCTTCCTTGAGTAATTGGTCACATTGGATGTTATTACATGTATCTTGATGAAGCACAAGAACATGTTGGAGATTCATGTGGTTTCATCGATGAATATAGTGATTTATTTCATCAATTTACCCTTATGCAATGTCTACAACAAGTGGTAGAATGTTAGGAAAATGATGTTGTACACCTTGTACAAAAAAATATATTTTAATTATGTAACTAGAATATTTATTTATGGTGCATGCTTAGAGATGTGTTTAACCACATTAAAAATATTTGGGTCCAATTGTATGTAAAATTGGTTAGATACTTTATGTATGGGTTGCACATTGAAAAATATGTAATAGTGAGAAAACTTAGAACCAGAAAATATATTATGTTGGATTCAATGGTTTTGTGCACTCATGGTTTTGAGACACTTGGTTTTATCTATACCACTATGTTGTTTTGTGTGGACTTGAGTGTAGTTTTCTATCTTAACCTTTGAGGTTGGATTTAATTTGTATTGAGCTCTCTTGTAGAGTGCATATGTGAAACATGAAATGGGATGTGTGGTTGCATATTTATCTATTATTCTTGGACACATAGAAGATGTATTGGAGGAGATTGATGTTTAAGAAGTATTCATGGAGACTCTGTAAGTGTATTGTAATGTTTCATCATTTAATAATCCATTGAATGTGGATTCTTTTGGAGGTTGGGTGTTCCCCCCTTGAGGGTTTTCTTAGGGTGTATATTATGTAATTTTATGGTATTTCTTTGGTCTTTGCATTCTAATTATTTTAAAATCTTTTATTCATGTTATTCTCTCGTAGGGTCATCTAGGAAATGGTTTGACCAACTTGGTATTTTCCTATAATGTGCAAGATTGACTTTGTTTATTTTATTTAAAGTGGTGGAGAAATGTATAAGTGATTAATTAATTGACTAAACTTGATTTGTTTATTCAACTAATGATGAGAAAATTTTAGAAGAATAGTATATATTTATTTAATTTATGGGAGAGGGTTGTGGGAATGATTAATGTAATTCAATAAATTTGATTTATACTATTAAGGTAGGAACTTTAGAATAAAGACTAGATTGGTTAAAAAAATTAAATAAATAAATGTGATTTATTTGATTAATGTCTAAAGAACGGTTAGATTTGCTAGTTAAATAATTGATCTCTATGTAATTAATGTTAGAAGAATGATCAAATAAATAAATTAAATAAAAATATTTATTTAGTTAACATTAGAAGTAGATTTGTGAGATATACCTAGTGTGATGGAAAAAGTGTGGGAATGCATTTTATTTGTTTATATTTTACCCCTCTATGAGATGAAATTATGTAATGTCATTTCAAATAAAATAAAATTTAGAATTTATTTAAAGGAACATCCTAGCCAATAGAAAGATATTGACTAATAGGTATGAGGTAGGGATTCCCCCTTGAGAGGGTACATAGGGTTACAAGGAATGAATATGATTTTGATAGGATTGGAACATGTACATGCACAAATGGTGCAAGTGGAGGCATTTGTGGAATAGGAAACTTTATAGCACAAGTAAAGAAAGGGATAACACATGCACAAGCATGACATATGTGGGAGGTTGCATTGAACAAGTGCACCTATTGGTAGAAAATGTGTATGAAATGATGTAGGAATCTAAGAGGATGGTGAAAGTGCTCTAGGGTGTGGCACAAGTTAGGAAAATAGTTAAGAAAACATGTTTTAGATGGGAAAATATATTTTTTGGATTAGGAGAGTGGAGTTTGGAAGCACTTGAGGTGCACTAAGTTCATGGATAATTTGATCTCTTAAAAATATAGGGTGGCCAATTGATATTCTCTTGATCCATATTTGGAAATTATGACATATGGACCCAACCAAATGGATTCAAATTTTCTTTACTTGTCACACTCTTAGTTGGTGTTATCCCAATTCTACTTAAGAACAAGGTCACCAACTTCAAATTCTATAGCTTTTGTTTTCTTGTTGTAGTTGTTATGGAGCTAATCTTGATAGGCATTCAAAAGATTCAAACCTTTAAGGAACATCTCATCTTGTAGTTCAATCTCATGCAATAATGAGTAATTGCTTAAATCGCTATCAACTTCTTCTTGAATGAGCTGAGTCAAATTATGTTGTTGAGAGTTGTCAACCTTTTTAGCTAACCCGTAGGCATTCTTGTCTCATATTTTTGTATAAATAGGTGAGCTATTTCTCTCAATTGGACACCATTCATTCTTACTTATTGTTCTTTTTCTATTTGAGTTATTCATTTTATGAGTTGAGAGTATTTGTGAGGTTAGATTAAGAGAGTTATTGTGAGTTACTTTTTTAGAGAGTTGGAGTATTAAGAGAAGCTTGGAAATCTGATTCTAGAAGCAACGAAGTAGTAAACCAGTCTGTCAATCGGGAATAAAGTGTTTACAAGAATATAGTATATTCTTTTATGTTTTGTTGTTTCAAAAGACTAAATGCTATTGTTGTTTTGCATGAGAAACATAGATTTTCTAATATAGGGAAATATTTCCATTTCTTTCTTGAAGAAAAGAGTTTATTTCCTATTTGTCATTGTGATTGCAAGATGTTGTTTTTACATACTCCATATTAAGGAGTGATTGCGTACTCTAGTATTTAATACTAGGAATCAAATAAGCACTATTAGCTAAGAAGTTATTTGTTGTAATTAGTTTGTGAATCCAAACTAGAGGTAGAACATGGGTTACTCATGGAAGTAGATAACCCTATGATGAGGTTAGCTTATGTGTAGGAATATACTTGAAGAATATATAAGGGGAATAGGTTCTTCCTGCGGTTAGAGAATACCTCATGAAGGGATTACCTATGCATAGTGTACAAATGATCTTGAGACAAATCGAACTAGGGAAGTGTATGTGATCTAGGATGACTTTTTATATGAAACTTTGGCCAAAGTAGTGTAATGTGCCACTAGTTACATTGTCATTTTCCTTGTGTACCTTTTATGCATACTATTCTACAGTTGACATACAAGATAGGTTGTATTTAGATTCTAGTCATGTGGGCACAACATTGAGTTCAGACAGGCTAAAGTTGTGAGGTTATCAAACCAACCCCTTCATCGAAGGGTAGGGCCATCTTGCCATATATGGAAGATGTGCAGGGGACCGCATAAGAGTCTATGGATGGTGGAAAAGTGCTTGAGTGATGCTTCTCCTCCATATTTGGCAGCCAAGGTTTGAGGGAATCTTCCTGGATCAATGTACAACTATTGTTGTTATTATTAAAGGAAGCTTTGAGAAGCTATGTATGTTTCATTTGTAATCTATCTTAGAAGCATGTAAATATCTTTGTTATGAAAGAAATAATGTACGAAAATATTGTTGTGTTATTGATGCTTATTAAATCTCTCTTTGAAAGAAAAAAGAAAAAAAAATTGCATTGGGAAATGAACCTAGTTTATTTACTTGAAAGGTAAAACTTAGAGAATTTATCTTTGTTGAACAATTGGCATGTTACACTAGTGTACTCCAATACTATTTTTTTTTAAATATTCCACAAAGCCCTTTAGTGGAAAATCAAATAATGTCACTTAGTTTATGCCTTTTTTTTTTGCTAGTTTTTTAGTTTATATATGATTTTTTAATAATTTTAAAAGTACACATCCTGAAAAATAAAAAGTTCACCGTGCTTGCCCAACTTTTTGAAAATTAATTGAAAGTGATTTTTTAAATTTTGTATTAGAATATATTCTACAATGTAAAAATGTAACGTGTTTCAAATTTGGATGAATAGATAAAAAATGACACCAAAAATACTATACATAGGATTTTGGCAAAAAAAAAAAACACTAGCAAAAGAAATTGAAGATCAAAACCTTACCATGTTTGAAATGTAGAAAAATTTGCATGGTTAGAAAGGTAAGAGAGCTTGATGTTAATGTTGTAATTTTCATATCAACATTAAAAAATATGCAAAATTATTGGGGCGCACACTCAACATTTAGTTATTTTTCTATATTTTACATAAAACACATCTTTGGGCTTTGGAATACAATTCCAAACTTTGCGTTGGATTCCCAAGGAAAATCCAACCATAAGCATTAGTAGCTTCTAGGGAAATTTATAATTTTAGCATATTCTAATGCACTTGCATTATGTAAAATTCAAAAAGTAGTCTAAAAAGCTTTGGTTTTTGCATTTATGGAAAGAAAAATGCAAATGCATTATAACATGATTGGTTTATGGATTGGTAGTGAACAATCCACTATTGAGCTATAATATGAGTGTGTATTATGAAAACATGTTATAAAGTGCTCACCTTATATGCACAATGACCACATTTTGGTCCCCCATATTTCCACATACCCTCAATCCCACTATTTGGGCCTACCATACCAATATTCACACACCTATAGAAAAAACACCATACTCACTTGTCTTTGCAGATAAAACCATCTTGCCACTTGAGAGTGAACTTTCATTATTAATCTTTTTGCATAAACTCATCATTGATGAAGTATACTAAGTTAACCCATTTGAACAAAAATCGACCTCTTATTGAGCCAACAATGGTTTGACTGATTCATATAAGCACATGATTTTTAATAGAAAATCAATTTGCAGCTTTAGAATTCTATTTGGTTTATGCAAATTCTTAATTTGGTGCCACCAAATCAACTCATTCCCTATTAATTTGGCCGTTAATTTCACTTGAAAGAATAATTCAAATTTTGGTTTCTACGTTTAAAGCATCAGACTTGGTCTACATTTTACTCACAACACTTTGCAAAAGTGTCAACTCAATAAATGCTTATTTTTCAACTTAACATGCAAGTGTTTCCAACTACTATTTATAAGCTTCGATCCATACTCTATTTCATGTGTTGAGTTCATAATACATGGCACAGGTTATATATCTGCATATAGGCACATGTTTAAACATCGCTTGCATATATGCACTATACCATATCAACGCTATTTACTTAAGCGCTTAAGAAAGAATATAACTTATATATATTTGTATATATATATATTTGCATATATATATTATATATATTCATTAGCATCGATCAAAATAATAAATCATTTAATATCCGCATGCATATTTCATGCTATCATATATAATATCATCATTATATGTATATACATATGTACATATACATACATGTATTGATATGCGTGTATGTACGTTCCATTACGTCATTTACATACACGTATGCCAATATGTGCATATATGTGTATATATGCATATATCATTTTTATATACATTACTTATACAATAATTCACATATATTTATCAACCTATCAATGGTCATATATACATTTGATGCATATATCCATATACATATATATGTCTATTTATCCATCTGATACCCACATTCTCATGAATAATCCATCCATGAGCATGTAGAGGTACGTCTCCCTTCGTATACTCATGTATGTATTAAGTCATGTATATGGGTTTATCATCGACATGTATATGTATACACATATATATGTTTTATGTATATATGTCTAATCGATTACACCGAGAACATAAAGAAAATAGCTTTCACCAACCAAGCACTTAACACCAATTCAAACATCCTCAAATGATATCACAACCTATCTATCACATGAACATACAATGCTATGGATTGCCTTACCAATATTTGAAACAATAACTATACTTAACCATTCTATATGTGTGTGTGTGAGTTCAACTTAGGCTTTGTTAAGGGTTTCTATACCAAATCCCTCTCCTAAGTGATACTTCCCCTCCTTCTGGAGGCTTGTTCCCTACATCTGCATCCAATTCAACACATTCAAAATAGTAGTTAGATGTTCACAATATCATCATTTGCATTATAAAAATCATCATTGAAATATCAAATTCAATAAACATCCTTTCCACATATTTATTTAATATAACATTAATCAAGTTAACATTCATTCATTTCTTTCCAAATGATAGAATGAAACAGAGTACATGCACATGATTTCTAATCAAAATTGCAAATGTATTCATAAATTCAATATTTTAACTGATCACAATAATAGTAAATAGGTAAACACATAATGGGGTGTAACATATCCCCCCCTTGTGAATCATCCCCCCCGATGATTTTATGTATTAACACAAAATAATCAAAACAAACACAACATTGTTTTCAAGCATTAACAAAAGCATGCAAGACATGTGGAAACTTCTGCTTAATTTCTTACATAGTCCTCCCAAGTGGCAAAATCTTCTGCATACTGGTCCCATTGGAATTTGCACTGCAGAACCTCCCTATTACACAAGCGGATCTTACACATTCTGAGCACCCTAAGAGGCTCGATGGTTACCACTATGAGGTCTTGTACCTGTAAAGTATTCCAATAAATTACATGATTATCACCCGGTATATACTTCTTTAGGTATGAGACATGAAAGACATTATGTATTCGAGCAAGAGCTAGTGGTAACACAATTCGGTAAGAAACAGGATTTACTTCCTCAAGGACCTCAAAAGGACCTACATAGCGCAGGGCTTGTTTGGATGAATTTCCAAAATTGATAGCACTTTTATGAGGCTTTATTCTTAGCAACACTTTCTCACCTACAACAAAGTTCCTAGGTACCATTTTAGAATCAACATAGCTTTTCTTCCTATCATTGGCTTCAACTAGTATTTGATTAATAAATCTGACTTGTTCCTCCATTTCTAACAACATTTCAGGTCCAAGACTCACCCTATCCTCAAGTTTATCCCAACTTATAGGGGTTTGACACTTTTGACCATACAATGCTTTTGAAGGAGCCATCTTAATTGCAGAATGGTAGGAATTATTGTAAGAAAATTCCACCAAAGGAAAATAATCCTCCTACTTGTATTGTTGATCCATGAAATACATTCATAGTAGGTCTTCTAATACTTGGTTCACTCTTTCCGTTTGACCATCCATTTTCAGATGATATGCTGAACTTATATTTAGCTGAGTTCCAAGTGCAGAAAATAATCCAAAACCTATAAATCACACATGCATCCCTATATGAGATAATTTTCTCAAGAATACCATGCAACCTAAACACTTCTTGAATGAATTTATGATCTATAATAGGAGCTCCATCCGTCAAATTACCGGGTATGAAATGTGCTACCTTTGTAAGCTTTTCCAGTACCACAAGAATGGAATTGTTCTTATTCCTTGACATAGGTAATCCTTGATCAAATTCCATACTAGTGACTTGCCACTTACTTTAAGGAACATCATGTGGATACAATAGTCCCATAGGGTGATGATGTTTAGCCTTCACTCTTTGACATTCCATGCATCTAGCCACAAATCTTGCAGCATCTCAGTTCATCCCTTTTCAAAAATATAATGGATTTACATCACCCAACATTTTTGTCACTCCAAGATGTCTAGAGTATGGTGCTTCATGAACTTTCCACACAAGATTTCATAACTCTTCACAGTTAGGCACATATATTCTTCCTTTAAACCTTAGCAATCCATTAGGTTCAAAGTAATACCCCTCGTACCTTGTATCTTGTGGATCTTACATGAGTACCTACTTAAATTTCTCATAGTACTCATCATCCTTGCATTTTTGCAACACAAATTTTAAAGTCGATTTGAATTGTAACAATTGAGACAATATGTTGTCTATGACTCAAGGCATCGACAACCTGATTTTCCTACCCTTTTATGTAGTTGATATTGAAGTCATAATATAAAATATCAACTCCAACCATCTTATTTTTCATGCAATTAGATTGGGTTGGGTGAAGAGATACTTCAAACTACGATGAATGATTTTTAACTCAAAAGGATTTCCTAAAAAATAGTGCCTCCACATCTACAATGTGTGAACAACTACTGCTAGCTCTAAATAATGCAATGTATAATTTTTCTCATAGGGATTAAACTTTATTGATTCATAAGCTATAACTTTCTCTTCTTGCATCAAGAATCCTCCCAAGCCTTCACCTAATGCATCTATGAAAAAAGTGAAGTTTCCTTTAGGATTTGGTACTTTCAAAATTGGAGAAATCGTCAAATTCTCCTTGAGTAAGTCAAATGCTAATTGGTATTTTTTTGTCCACTCCCACTTTTTCCCTTTCCTCTGTAATTAAGTAATAGGAAAGGCTATGCTAGAATTTTTTTCCACAAACTTCCAATAATATCTAGCTAAACCCATAAAACTCCTTACCTCATGTACATTCTTAGGTACCGACCAATCTATTCTTGTCTTTATCTTGGTTGGATCCACTGAAATTCCTTCAACCAAGATCACATGACCTAAGTACTACACTTTCTTTTGAAAGAATGTACAGTTAGAAATTTTTGTGTATAACTAATGCTCTCTTAACCACTTGAGAAATATCTCTAGATGCTTGTAATAGTCCTCCTCGTTCTTGGAATAAATTAGAATGTCATCTAGAAAAACCAAGACAAACTTATCTAGACAATCCCTAAATATGTTGTTTATTAGGTTCATGAATGTTGTAGGTGCATTAGTAAGTCAAAATGGTAGGATTGTAAAATCATAATGCTCACATTTGGTTTTAAAAATATCTTCATCTTTCATCCTTAACTGGTGATATCCAAATCACAGATCAATTTTTGAAAACACAACCACTCCCTGCATTTGATCAAAGAGATCATCAATGCGTGGCAATGGATACTTGTTCTTTATTGTAGTTTTATTAAACATCCAATAATCTATGCACAACTGTAGTGTACCATCCTTCTTCTTTACGAAGATCATTGGTGCTCCCCAGGGTGATACACTAGGCCTTATCAATCCTTTAGATATCAACTCTCCTAGTTGTGCCTTAAGCTCCATTAACTCTATTGTTGTCATCTAGTAAGGCACTTTGGAAACATGATCTGATCCTGGTACAAGGTCAATAGAGAAATCAAATATCATTTTGGGAAATAATCTAGGTAAATCTTCTAGAAATACATCCGAAAACTTTCAAAGGATAGGATACTTTTCCATATCTGTTTCTCCAGTTTCCATCATTTCACCTTCCTCTACCTCTTTATTGACTTGAGAAATGAATTTCTCGTCTTACTCAATCTTTTCCATC
Source organism: Sequoiadendron giganteum (assembly GCA_007115665.2). NCBI lineage: Eukaryota > Viridiplantae > Streptophyta > Pinopsida > Cupressales > Cupressaceae > Sequoiadendron > Sequoiadendron giganteum. The sequence goes on from CM021108.1 coordinate 355,252,799, forward strand.
TTTATTGCATAGATCTTACATCCTTTCTTCTTGGCCCTAGATGTAATTGCATTGTGGAAATTTAACCCAACTTGACTTCCCTAGGTGTCCCTTGCAAAATCACCTAGTTTCCTATATCGTCTAAGCACTCTACAATTATGGCATGACAAATTTTTTTTGGAACTATGCTGCCAAAACCAGTTCATTCCTAGGATGACATCATATGATCCTAAGGGAGCTACATATAGGTTTACCTCAGTAGAGAAAATAGGAAGTTCAACCTTAGCTTCAAATAAGCATTGTTCCACCATTGCTCTTGTTTGATTTGCATATTCAACATCCCAAGATTTTTCCATGTAACCAACTTAGATATTTGATTTGCTATTTTAGGTGAAATAAAGTTTTCAATTTCTCCAATATCAATAAGTATAGAAATGGTTATTACCAAATAAAATACTTGAAGTTTCTATTGGAGTAATTTGATACTCCACTTGACAATTATCCAAAGCAACATGGATCTTCTTTTGAAAATAAGCCTAGTGAGGTGGAAGAGGATTTCCATGTGGTCGTGTCCCTAAAGATTCATTGGGATAAAAAGTAGCATAATGATTTCTGCCACAAGTAAAAAATCCAATTGTTGGTCCTTTCCTTCCTGTGGAACCATCAGATCTATTAGCATTTCTTTGAGTATTGTTGGGGTTATTGTTATTATTATTTCCCTTACAATCCTTCCTTTATTTTCTCCAATTTCCATGAGATCCCCTATCTCCTTGCTTATGAAAATATTGTGCTTCATTATTCTTCTTGGGAGTTTGGTTACTTTGAGTTCCTCCAAAATTCTTATGATTCATATTCTCCCTATAGATAGAAATGGCCTTGAGCTTCTTCTCTTGCTTCATAGCATTTTCATAGACTAGGTCCATAGTAGATAGTCCATGCACATCCACTTCTCCACCTATCTGTCTATTAAACCCCATGATAAATTTCCTAATACGGAAACACTCATCTTTTTGGTACATAGGAACGTACCTCAACAAAGAAGTAAACCTTTCCTAGTACTCATTAAATTACATGTCCCCTTGCTTAAGATTTTGGAAATATCTATGTTTTTGGTCGAAAAAGAGTTGGGGTAACCACTTTTTCTGAAACATATCCAAAAACTCACCCCAAGTCAGTTTTAAAGAACTAATTCTAAGTTCCATTTTCTTTCTCATCCACTAGTTAGAGGCTTCTCCCGCTAATTGATAGGCTGCCCAAACATCCTTGGTAACTTTCAAGTAGTTCCTTATCTCAAAATATTTTTCCATTTGTATTAGCCAAGCCTCAAATTCTTCTCTGCCGACACTTCCTTCAAATTTAGGTGGGGTTATTTTTCTCATGTCTATAGAGAGTTTGATTGCCAAACACTTCCTACTAGATCCTTCAGGTTGAGAGTGCAAATTCTCATCCTCATGTTCTTGGGTCTGAGTATGATCATGAGAATTCTCTCCCTCATTTTCATTGATAGGGACTTCTTCATTATTTGGAACCTCTTGTTCCTCTCTATCTTTCTCCCTTCTTGCTCTAAATTTCCCAACCTTCCATTGGTCTCATGAATAATAGCCAATATTTGATCCAATTTGGCTTCAACACTCTTAGGACCTTGTTTGAATTCTTGGCTCCCTCCAATATTAGTCCTTGTTATCACCATCCTTTGTAAGAAAAAGGGTTACACATGAAGTTTTCATCTTTATTAGATTCTATTATGTTTAACACAACTTATGGAAAGCATTAAATGAGCATTCATTCACACATAAAAGAAAAATTCTCATAAGTTTCAACATAATCTTGGATAAACATATAACTTTTATTTATCCATAAGGATCTCAATATCCTTTCCATTTACATAGATCAACTATTCAAATAGTGGAGGGGTGAGTACCCTTCAGACTCACTCTCAGATACATAACTCAATGGGGTATACCCCTCAAATTCTTTTCATCTCTCATTTGCTCATGTCTATCCCAAAAGGGGTAGTATCCTTCAGATTTAACTTCCGATACATAATTACAAGGAACATATCCTTTAGATTTATTACTTGAGTAAATTACAATCACTTCCAATAGAGGAAGGACTCTAAGGTCCCTAAATATTAATGTAGGACTGATGCTACATTCTGATGGCACATCCCTAGAAAGTGACAAAGAGTCAGACTCTGCTAGTGAGATAGGAGGTAAGTAGTTGAAGTAGCTTCCTCCCTCATCCTTCTCTTAACTTGAATCACTTGAGAAAGAGCGTGACTGATGGTCTTAGTATCACTTAATCGAATGACATTTTCATAGTTGGTTCCCTCTATCGTACAAATAATGACTTATTTTTTCTTCTTGGCTTTTAGATGTTGCTCATTCCTGATTACTAAATTTCTTGTAGTTTACCTAAGGCACACCATCCTAGAACAAGAATTTCCAAACATTAGATAATGTTGGATGGAAATTATAGCAAGCACATAGGTTCCAGAGTTAAACTTGGTAGCTCTAATACCACATGTAACATGCCAATTGTTCAACAAAGATAAATTCTCTAAGTTTTACCTTTCAAGTGAATAAACTAGGTTCATTTCCCAATGCAATATTTTTTCTTTCAAAGAGAGATTTAATAATCATCAATAACACAAAAATATTTCCATGCATTGTTTCTTTCATAACAAAGATATTTACATGCTTCCAAGATATTACAAATGAAACATACTTAGCTTCTCAAAGCTTCCTTCGATAATATAAAAAATAGTTGTACATTGATCTGAGAAGATTCCCTCAAAACTTGACTACCAAATATGGAGGAGAAGCATCAATCAAGCACTTTTTTTCCATCCACATACTCTTATGCGGTCCCCCACACATCTACCATAAATGGCAAGATGGCTCTACCCTTCGATGAAGGAGTTGGTTTGATAACCTCATAACTTTAGTCTGTGTGAACTCAGTGTTGTGCCCTACATGACTAGAACTTGAATACATCCTATCTTGTATGTCAATCGTGGAATAGCATGCATAAAAGGTACATAGTGAAATTGACAGTGTAACTAGTTGCACATTTCACTACTTTGGCCAAAGTTTCATATAAAAATCCATCCTAGATCATATACACTTCCCTAGTTCGATTTGTCTCAAGATCATTTGTACACTATGTATAGGTAATCCCTTCATGAGGTATCCTTTAACCATAGGAACAACCTATTCCCCTTATGTTTATAACATATCCTCTAAGTACATTCATACACATAAGCTAACCTCATCATAAGGTTATCTACTTCCATGAGTAACCCATGTTCTACCTCTTGTTTGGATTCACAAACTAATTGCAACAAATAACTTCTTAGCTAATAGTGCTTATTTGATTCCTAGTATTAAATACTAGAGTACGCAATCACTCCTTAATATGGAGTATGTACAAACATCTTGCAATCACAATGATACAAAGGGAATAGACTCTTTTCTTCAAGAAAGAAATGGAAATATTTTCCTATTCTATAAAATCTATGATTATCATGCAAAAAAACAATAACATTTAGTGTTTTAAAGCAGCAAAATATAAAAGAATAGACTACATGCTTGTAAATGCTTTATTCCCAATTGAAAGATTGGTTTACTACTTCGTTGCTTCCAAAATCAGCTTTCCAAGCTTCTCTTAATAGTCCAACTCTCAAAAAGTAACTCACAATAACTCTCTTACTCTAACCTGACAAATACTCTCAGCTCATAAAATGAATATCTCAGATAGAAAAATAGCAATAAGCGACAATGAATGGCATCCAATTGAGAGAAATAGATCACCTATTTATACAAAAATATGGGACATGAATGCCTGCAGGTTAGCTAAATAAGTTGACACCTCTCAGTAGTAGAATTTGACTCAGCTTATTCAAGAAGGTGGCAACGATTTAAGCAATTACTCAACCCATTTGAACACATAATGACCTCTTATTGAGCCAACAATGGTTTTACTGATTCATATAAGAACATGATTTTTAACAGTAAATCGACTTGCAACTTCAAAATTCTATTTGGTTTATGCAAATTCATAATTTGGTGCCACCAAAGCAACTCATTCCTTATTAATTTGGCCACTGCTTTCACTCGAAAGAATAAGTCAAATTCTGGTTTCTATGTTTAAAGTATCAAACTTGGTCTACGTTTTACTAACAACACTTGGAAAAAGTTTTGACTCAATAAATGCTTATTTTTCAACTTAACATGCACATGTTTTCAATTGCTATTTCTAAGCTTCGATCCATACTCTATTTCATGCATTGATTTCATAATACATGGCATGAATTATATATATATGCATATATGCGTATGTTTAAACAATGTGTACATATATGTGTTATACCATATCAAAGTTATTTACTTGAGCGCTTAACAAAGAATATAACTTATATATATTTGTATATATATATATATTCATTAGCATCGATCACAATAATAAATCGTTTAATATACGCATTCATATTTCATGTTATCATATATAATATCATCACTATCTCATTTGATTGCAAAATCTGACAAAAATGTCCGACGAAAGCTATATAATTAGATGTATCATCAGGCACTTGTGCAAAATTTTCATTTTTTAAAATTTTTATCCCCAACGTTCATTGGAATTTTGATGAACCTTATTTTTTGCTGAAATTTCGACGGACTTGCAAAGTTAAATTGTGGCCAACATAAATAAAAATGAGCTCGACTATTTATTGTGACAGTGTTTTGCTCGACGATTTTCTTGGGGAAAATCATAAAAAACTCAAGAAGATATCAGGTGGTTGAGGGTAGTCATTGTCTTTTTCTAGAATTCATTTGTGAAGTCAGATTTGTACTTCCAGGTTTGAAAATCATATTTTAAAGCAACATCTCATCAGATTTCATTTTTAGTCTTGTGCATTTTTAGAATTTCATTTCCAGATTTTAGACCTGACTTCACAAATTCTTTATAAGGGAATTGTTTATAACTGATGGAAAATTCTTGATGGATTTGGACAAAGATTATATTTGCAAGGTTTCAATTTTAACCCTAATGATCAATTTTCAATAGATTTGGGAGCCATAACTAGATAATATCAAAGGCATAGGGATAGCTGTAGAGTGAAATAGTTGTCAAGATTCAGGCCTAGAGGGTTGAACAAAGAATTGGGAATGTTTAATAGTGGATAGTTAGAGCCATTTAGCTATGATATTTTTGAAGACTACTTCATAAAGATGTATTTTTCCCTTTGCCAAGTTTCAGAAATAGATTTTAGACCTTAGATGCTAGTGTCTTATAAAAGCAGTTATGGTATATCTGTTACTTGAAGTTCTTGAATTCATCTTGACTCTATACAAATGTATCTATTTTTTATTTGAACAAGAAAGAAAGAAAGCAACCAATTTGTAAATATTGTGAGATATTTATAGCAACAAACTAAAAAATGAAAAAATGAAGGTCAAAGCCTCTCTATTTTTCTCAGTTCACTTAAAAATTTTAGATGTTGCCAAACATCTAGCAAGCTATAACTATCATGCATATTATATGATTTCTATTTTTTTTGTACTTTGGAACAGTTTACAAGATGAAATTATCTCCTCATGTAGAAGTATAAGCTGCCAAATTCCTTCAGAAGTTGGTACAAGAATCAAAAGATGAACCTGTCAAATTGGAAACCAAAATTTTTGTGGTAAGAAGAGTTGATTTTGACATGAATGGCATGTTGTAACAACTTTATTAAGTAATACAATTTATTTATTTATTTGACAATTTGGTGATTTGTGTGTAGATATGCCACCATATGAAACTGAGTGGAAAAGAGCACTCCTTATCTTATCAAGTAATATCCAGGTAAGATGTTATAAAAAATAAATTGTGCTTTTAGTGAAGCTGGTCAACCTACTCATGCTTTTCCATGCTTAATTTTTTCCTTTTGGATTGAGCTACTTATGATAAATTTTTAACTATCCTTGCAACCTGTGTATTACCCTCTCAATTTTTTAACTGGTTAAAAGCAATATCTTATAAAAGATATAAAATTCCTTAGTACTTTAGATTTTCTTTTATGTTAAGGGAGGCATCTGACTATTATTTATATAATTCAACTTTATTTGAGAGTAAGCATATTTAATCTCTATGTGGTAGATTCAGATACTAAAAGAAAGTATTTGACCTTATTAGGAAAAATAAAGCAAAAAACGTAAAAGTGCATCACATCTCTGTTGAAAGTGATCCCATATCCTTTGTGATACCTTCCCTGTAGAAACTTGACTATCCCTTGTCTTTTAGGTTATGCATGAGTTTATTCATTTGATTTCAATGGCCTTGCATAACACTTGAAGAAATTAATTGTGGTAGTTGCTTGAGATATTGTCCATGCATTCCTTAATACACTTGTAGGTTGTCCTCTTTTGAATCTTTGTGAGATGGAAATATTTATTAGTTTACCATACTGCTATGAAGAAAATGAACCCTTAACAATATTTATGATGTTTTAAAATCCCTCTTGACTGCTCAGTTACTTTTCTTTATGTATCTTTTAAAGTTCACCATACTACCCTATCACTATTATTATTAATTTCAATGCCCCCTTCATGGTTATGATATGGAATAATCATTGTTTATTTGAATAGTCATGACTGTGATCTCCTTTTGGGAATCTATAGTAAAGTGTCATGCCTTTCTTTGAAGTCCATTTCCTTAAATATTTTCTCTTTTCTCGTTGCTCCTTACCTCTATAGTATCCCTATATTGTATATACATAATAATAAAAATTATGGTGATAACTAGTGGACATGGGTATAACATCAAGCATCATACAAATGTAGTTTATATCTGCATATATAATACCCCGAGATACTAATATTGTAGCACTAGTCAAAGAATCATCATCAAACTATATTTGTTGATCAGATACAATGAAAAATAAAATATATTAAAATATAAAACATTGATCTTTTCTATCTACTCCACTGTAAATAATAAAGACTTCCAACACTCAAATTGGAAGGAAATTTCTACACTCTTTATTATTTACAGTGGAGTAGATAGAAAAGATCACTATTTTATATTTTACTATATTTTATTTTGTAAATAGCATTGGATAGTAAACTGGCCAATACACTATCAAACATAATGATTGGAACCTATGAATATATAGGTTATCAATATTTAATTAGTTCACATGAGAAATCATACTGACCAATAGTATCAATGAAACTTTGATACTATATAACAATGACTAGTCTCAGTTTGATGACATTTCAAGACCAATGCATGCATATCATTTGGGCCTCATAGCATTGAACATTGTTTTCATTCAGCCATGATATAATGTTCTTACAGGAAACACAATACTAGTATGATTGAATGTATTAGAGAAAATAGGAGTTAGAGTAGATAAAAAGAGAACAAAGATATTGTAGTGTAACCTTATTATTATATAAATAAACAAAAAAATAGTAAGAGTAGGAACCCCAAATATCATGTTCATTGTCTATGTGAATATGTGTGGACTAGAGTGACCCCTTATCTATTTCAATTGCTGATAAGGTTATAGTTTATTCTTATTCTCCTTTGCATAGTATAAGCTCTAACCAATTTTTAATATTTAGCTTAAAAGTCAAGATAGTATTCCATACTGATTCTATGTCAATAGGAGGGAGGAAGTTGTATATGGATTCTAGAATAAACATTGTAACCAAAGACATGAATTATATGGATGGAAGAAAATTCAATACAAATGGAAATAGATTTGACATATAAAACTAGAGGATGGCCCTATGATATTTTGAAGTACTATTTTAATGGTGAAGTCAATTTAGATAGAGGCTTGCTTCATAAGTAGATGGAAGTGTACGAGACATTTGAAGTTGCTTGTGAGAACAAGATTTAGCTTAACCTACAAAAATAGGAAAATGAAGTGTTGTCCTTACAAAATAATTTTGTCGAGAGTGTGGAAGTGAAGGTCTACACAAGATTGTTTGTATGTATTGGATTCAACATAAATATGTTAGGATCGGTCTCAACAATCATTTTAGTCTTTCAAAATGATATCATCCTTATTCAACCATACACTAATTTTTGTCAGATGGATGTAATCATTAAAGAATACCCTTTCATTATTCCCTTAATGGATTGAACTTTCAAGGAGGCAATCTAATGGTGTTGCCTATTGATATCCAAAGTAGGGATGTGAATAAGACTAATGACTATGCAGGCTATATTGTAGATAAAATTCATAGATCTTTTAACTTTATCAAGGCATATAATAGGGTGGTCCACTTCAAATGAAACTCTTTATTATGCCATATTATTTTATTTCCAGAATTCATTTGTGAAGTCAGATTTGTACTTCCAAGTTTGAAAATCATATTTTAAAGCAACATCTCATCAGATTTCATTTTTAGACTTGTGCATTTTCAGAATTTCATTTTCAGATTTTGTTGTGCAAGTTCAATATTCTGATTTTAGGAGTCTAACAGTTGGAAATCAAAATAAAATCAGAATTTAATAATTTTTGGAATTAGCATTTTAAAGTGTTTTTTGGGGTCATTAACTTCAGACTATCTTCTCTTTTGTAGGGGTGGTTGCATGCCGAACTTTTTTGGTGTAAAATATCATAATTATTAGATTTTGTTACCTATCTATGATTAAAAATTATTGGAGTGTGAGTTTGATATTTTTTGAAGATCTAAATATTCAAGCTTGGTAAAGAAAAATCATTTTGGATAATATTAGTCTAGAAAAAATAAAGAGTCATTTGATAGATTGTGGGCTAGATTGAAAAGAAAAGGTGATGGGAAATGTTATTGTCCTTGCAATAATTGCAAGGGCTTAAATACGAGAAGACTTTTAATCACAACAGCTGAGAAACATTGTAGGCAGTATGGTCACGTTGAAGGGGGGCATGATTATCCTCCATTGGTAAGTTATTCATTATATGTGTTTATATTGATTGAATTTGTAAATGTTTATATTGTTTTAACATTTTATATATATAAAAAAAATCACTTGATCATGATCATGGTTTATTTGTGTCTATCTTTATTATAAAGGTGGGGCACCCTAGGGCACATGATATGGATTATCACGACTCAGATAATGTGGTTTTGCAAGCAGAGGAACAAGGAGCTGTGAATATTGAAGATGAAGTTAATGATCCTATGGAAGAATATGATCATGCGCCAGAAAACATAGTTGAAGATGATGGTACAAATACATTGATCCATGACACATTTAGTGGCACAACTGATCATGTTGATCGAGATGACTTTGATAATGTTCATGATTTACCTGTACTTGAGAAGGCATACGAGCCCCTTTATGAAGGCTCCCAAACAACTCTTCTCTTTGTTGTATTGTTGTTGGTGAATTTGAAGGTTATGAATGGTTTATCCAACATAGCAATCTCATGGATGTTAAGGTATGTCATATATGTCATCTTTTTTTATCTATTTTAATTGTTGCTAGTTCATCACTAGTAAATAAAGGATGAAATATGTACCATTAATATTCTTTATATTAACAAATTATTTTTTGTTGTAGATCGATTGGTGAATTTTTGTTACCACCATCAAATATTTTACCTCACTCATACCGATATTTATCTGGCATTATGAAATATATTGGAATGGAGTATCAAGCAATAGATGCATGTCCCAATGATCATATTATATATCATAAACAACATGAATTTGCAACAAAATACCCAAAATGTCATATCAGTAGATATCGAACAAATCAACTAACAAAAAAGGTGCCTCGCAAGATTCTTCGTTATATTCCCATTATTCCATGTATGCAACAATTATTTAGGTGCAAAAGCTTAGCGCAATTTATGGATTACCATGCACAAAATAGAAGTGGAGATAACATTCTTCGAATGCCTGCGGATGGTTCTACATTTAGGGACATGGAGGAAAAATGGCCACACTTTAAAGAAGAACCTCGTAATCTCAAGCTTTCATTGGCAGCGGATAGTGTCAATCCATTTGGAGAGCTAAGATCTATTTACTCGGTGTGACCTATTTTTGTTATCAACAATAACATTCCTCCATGGATGTCAATAAAGAGGGAGCACATAATGTTGGCAATGATTGTTCCAGGTATTTGTTTACATCAATTTTATTTAACGTAGTAGCATCTCATTTGTCTTATTTGTTGCATAATGACTTATATTTTTTTCATTTAATAGTCATGTACATTAATTTATATATATTGCAGTAAACTGGTTATAATAATTATGTAATTTTTATGTTCATTCAACTAGGTAAGTACCAAGTTAAAGACATGAATGTATGTATCAAGCCTCTTATCGACGAGTTACTAAAGTTATGGAATGGTGTCACTATGTATGACATATCTAGACCAATAGGACAAAGACAATTTCAATTCCATGCAATGCTTGTATGGACAATTCATGATGCCCAGGGCTAACAAATTTTTTTGGTATGTTATAACGTTCAACTGCATGAATTTAATGATATTTAATTTTATGAAGTAGATATTATGCATGTTTTTTAAATAATCTATTCATTATATATAATTATAAAAATTGACATATTTAATCCAATTATATATGATTTGTAGGTCTTCAAACAAAGGGAAAATTTGCATATCCAATTTGTGGTCCAAAGATGAAATCTCATCGTTCAACAAGTTTAGGAAAGCAAGTGTTTGATGAGTATAGGCACTTCCTCCACATAAATCATAAATATCGAACTACTGAAAAACATCTTTTCAATGGGAAAGAAGAGACTACATCAAAACCACAAAGAATGACACCTTACCTATAGAAGTTGGAATATAATAGAATTAATCATCAAGGTTATACGTCAAATCAAATTGTTTATCTATCATATATGATATGTTTTGAATTTATAATTTTATATTGTGTTGTGTTTACTCATGCTGTAATTGAAAATGATTGTCATTGTTAATTTGTTTAACTTATATGCTTCATGAAGGTCATCAAGGCATTAATGGTCGGCTTCCATAGGGACTGAAAAGTTATCCCAGACAATTTAGTAGGCTACCCTACTATGAGCAACTACAAATTGTGCATTTATTTGATACAATGCATATCAGAAAGAATATGACATAAATGTTATGGAAAATATTGGATGGAAGGCATGACAAAGAAAAAATTGTCAAAATTTGTAGTGGCATTCAGGAAGCCAATCATGCAATGAAAAATTCCATTCAATTAAATAGAGATAGAGACCAAATTAATATAAGTGCCCTTCCTTGATTATTAACAAAGCAACAAAACAACGCTATAAAAGAAGTCATATGAAAAATTCGATTTCCCACAGGATTGCTGCTAACATAAACAATATCATAACAAAGAAAGGTGAATTTGGGTCAGGGATGAAAATGCATGATTGGCATACCTTCATTAAGGTAATTATTTTGGTATATTATATATATATTTGTATACTACATGTACTTTTCAGTGTATTATGTTTACTACTTTTGGAAAAATAATGAAAATATCATTTTATAATTGTTGCAGTACGTTCTACCTCTATCTCTCCCAAACAACTTCGACATCAATGTCAAGCAAGTTATATATGATCTTGGAAAATACATGAGGTAAGTAGCGATATTTGTTCAATTCGTTGTATATTTTTGTTAAATCTCGTTAATATATTTGTGCCTTGAATCACTTGTAGATGGCTGTCATTTAAAGCAATCCATAAAGAAGATATAAATTACTGGAAGAGAAAAATTCCTCATCTAATGTGTGAAATGAAAAAGTGTCTACCTTCAACATTTTTCAATGCACAATAACACTACCTCATACACCAAGTTGAGGAGATTGAATTGTGTAGACCTGTACACACAAGGTCAATGTGGATGGTTGAGAGGCACTTAAAATTTTTGAAGGCTTTGGTTAGACAAAGAGCACATCGTGAGGGTTCTATGGTGAAGGGATATATGGTATACTAGACCATGGTGTACATTACTAAATATCTTCCTAAGTTTGTAGCAAAGATCCATGTAGCTCGCATTTGGGATCCCAACTCCATTAACAAATTCGAAGGGGAGTACCTGATGGGGAAAGATAGATTGAGGAAAGTGATAGGTAATTATAAGATGGTCATGGAGATTAATTAGAATACATTTTACATTCAGTTTTTATGTATATTGTACTTATTTAATTATTAATCTTCAATATACAACAATTATAAATTAAGGTTGTATACCGTGGTAATTAACTAATTATACGTCGTTTGTGAATTTTAAATTTTTTTGATATAGTTGGTTGAGAGTGGGATGCACTACATTTGTATGTCGAAAACAATCTTGATTGGATGATGGTATGGATTGAATGATGTCAACAATCTGGTCGCACATTAACATGGGAAGGTGTGGCTTTATTGGTTAAAGAAGCTCATCGTAATGGAGATTCCAATGTTACACCAAGGGAAATTGATTTAGCATATGGTTTAAGAGATAAACAGGTACGTATAAATATATTAATCACCCATATTACTTAATTATTTTCAATTATATTGATGTATATATATGTTGAGATTTTTTTCTTTACATATATTCGGCCAAGAATAAATATGTTTATCAACTAATGATATTGCAATAATTTTTGCATGTTTGACATATTGCAGGTGAAACATCACAAGGCTATGTAGTGCAATGGTCATAAATTTAGAATCAAAAAGTTGGATGACACGAAGAAAACTTGTGATTCTGGGATAACTGCAGTCTTTCAGGTGACTAATGTTTCATCTAGAAGTGACATACATCTAGAAGTCTCAGAAATTCAATACTATGGGATTTTGGATGATATACTTGAGTGTGACTTTAAGTCCTTCAAATTAGTTATGTTCATCGTCCTATGGTACAAGCTATGATTGAATGAAAATGAGCCTGAGAGAACTGTTATTGAACATGATAATGGATTTACCATGGTTAATACAAGGTATTTTGAGCGAGCTGGAAATGAGACCTATGTTCTTCCAAGCCAATGTGAGCAGGTGTTTTACTCAGAGGTTCCAGGTAAACCAGGTTGGTCATATGTTGTTAGACATGATCCAAGAGGAAGGCCGATAAAGTATAATGTGGTGGAAGAAGATACTGAAAAAATAGAAGATGATGTAGATGATGATCAAGATCAACAATTAGTTGATTATGTGCCTGATGAAGATGTCGAAGAGGAGGAACTAGATCATTATGATGTAGGAGTTAATGTTCATGAAGATGATATCCATGTGGATGATGACATTATTGAAACTGATATCAATGACGACGATGATGATATGACCAATCCTTACAATGTCGAATCTGGATCGGATGATACAGACAAAGAGTTGGATGAAGAAGAAGATGAATGACATTGAAATGTATGAGTTATGCGATTGTATTATCTATTCGATATTAATTTCTTGATAGAATTATATTTTACTTATGTGGTTACATAATTAATTCATGATGTTTTTAATTTTTATGCCATTACATAATTAATTCATGATGTACTTTTTAATGTTTAATTTTAATTCATGATGTTACAACTATTGTAGCTCTCCTAAAAATTTCCATATGATCATAATGAATAGTGTTTTGGGAAATTTCATGAAAGATGACACATTGATCGTAGTAGTGAAATAATTGCAAATTCGTTTAGATTTTTTAGACCAATCACCCTTTGCAATGTCATTTTTAGGATCATCCCCAATTTGATTGGCTTATCTTGGACGAACATTGTGGCTTTGTGTAATGTGAGAAAATTTTGGATGGGGTAGTGGTGCAAGAGCACTTACACCTCATAAAGTGATCATTCTAAACGTTGTTCATGGTTGAGGATTTAAAATACAAGCTCTTGACATTCCAAAATATGTGTTTTTCTTTAAAATTTCTGTATTTTTTCTGTTTTGCAGCATTGTACGGTAACATACAACCATATTTTGATGTGAAATGAATTCCATGTCATGAAGATATGTGTTAGCTTTGATTTTAATCTAATTTGAGGGCTTAAAGCGTTGATTTGAGTTAGAAAGCTTCATTTCTTTGCATACAGCCCGGTTACCCTATTTTTGAGGGTTTTGTAGTCCAAACATGATATAAAGGGGCTCTTACACTTTTTTTGATTACTGTAGCTTGTGTAAGAGGCCCCATGGATACTATTGCAATTGTAGGATGCATGAATAGGGAGTAGAATGAGAAATAAATAAGGTATAGCTGCTATCCTCAAGAGTTTTGTGAAGAAAAGCATGTGAAATGAGAGGTTCAAGCCGAGGTTTCAAAAAAATATGTATGGGTGATCTGCTTTTATGAATTTTTACCCATGTACAAACCTAATGGGTTGTGTGTGAGTTGGTCTTGAGGTCTGGGAGGTTGTGGAAGTAGGAGATTCAATAAACCCTCACGATTTTGGTCTAAAACAAGGATTTTTGGGTTTGGCAAGAATTTGGCCGTACAAGTGGAATCTTTTTGTGGATTTGGAGGTTTGGAGGCTATTAGCTCTCAAAAACATAGGTAAGAATACCTCAATAGGTTTCCAATCTCTTGATATGTTTTAGGGTAACAAACAAGGCCAAATGATTTGAACCTTCTTCTCTTCAGGTGCTGCCAAACCTAGGTGGGTCTACCTTTGCGAACTGAGCAGACTTAAGTGATGTGATTTTGTTTACAACAATCTATTCACAATGACAATCTTACAGTGAATAGATATAATCCTAATAAAGTGTATGTGTGATATTAGGATATGTTCAGTTAACATATGTAAAAAATAAAATGGACAAACAACTTTTCAAATTTAAGTATATGTATATATTAAAGGGAAAAGAATGCGGATCTAGTGACCCAATAGTGTGGAATACATTCCCTTAACACCTTTACTATAGGGGAGAGAAGCAAAAACTAAAACCTAACAGTTTCTAAAACTTATAGAGATGCATACAACCATGGCAATGAGAAACCAAAAAGATGAGCAAACAAAGATGACACAGTATTTATGTGGGAAAACCTTTTCAGGTAAAAAACCCACCACACAAAGTCAAATCAATTTTATTATAGTAATGAATCGATTACATACAATATCTAGATTTCTTTGCTCAGCTCACAATCACCCAGAGAGATTCAGATCCACTGTTACAATGTTTTCACAACATACAGTTCAAAACCCTCTTCAAGAACTCACGTCCTTCAGCTCGCGACTTCAACTTGTTCTCTGCAACTTTTTAACTCAACTCAACTTGTCTAACTTATGAGAAATAACATATCTCTCATCCAAATGTAACCGACTCAAAAGAGCATTGAAGACCATCCTCAAATCACGCATCTGGTCAGATCTGACAGATCTCCTGCAACAAGCCGATATTACATTCAAAGCCATTACCAAAACGGTTGAGCTCACCACCCTTCGTTGACAAATGCAACTACCACAATAACTATCTTGGTATCTATCCAATCACTATTCAACCAGGTGCCATGCATCCAAGACCCATCAGCAATCGCAGCTGATAGAGCAACCAAAATGGTCAAATAGACATCGGGCGCGACCAAGACTTCAAGTCAAAAATAGCACTGCCGGAGTCGGAGTCGGAACAGGAGTTGAAACATGACTCCACCGAAAATACACACTGCCGGAGTCGGAGTCGGAGTCAGAGCAGGAGTTGAAACATGACTCCACCGAAAATAAACATTGCCGAAGTCAAAGTCAGAGTCGGAGCAGGAGTCAAAACATGACTCCACCGAAAATACAGGTTCAGGAACCATTTCGATTCCGCGTCCGCCCATGCCAAAGAGGAACTCATCGGAAACAGTTCTGACTAGGTAAAGTCAACCTGGGGTCAAACCAAGATAGGAACATCAGAGTTGAAGCCGGACTCGGGGACGAAACATATTCAAAAATAGGACTTTACCAAAAGTCCAAGATCAAGAGCCAATCCAGTTCTGGTTCCGCCTCCGCCAACTGCAAAAAACAACAATCCAAAAACAAGACAAGGTGGAGGAAAACTCCCCAAGGAGAATCCAAATATCCAGCAGAACCAGATCTCAAAATCATGAATCGGACCCGGAGTCAGAACAGGAACTGAAACAAGAACCTGGCAAATGGACATTGCCAACTTCCAAAATTGGTTCTGCCTCCGCCAGAACCTGCGAAGCGAAGTGAGAACAAACAAACGGTAGGAAGTGGAGTCAGAGCAGGAACGAGAACCAAAACCCAGAACTTAGGCAAACAGAACAATGCCTAATTCCATTCCGGTTCCGCCTCCGCTAGAGACTCGGAACTTAGGCAAACAGAACAATGCCAAGTTCCATCCTGGCTCCGCCTCCGCCAGAAATTTGTAAACAACACAAAATCACCAAGGCATGAAAACGAGGACTTCAAGCTAGAAGTTGAGACACAATTTATCAAAAATCTCCCACTTGGTGAACACTTCTAGCTTCCTCAAAACATCATACCTTACTGTCTATTATAGGCCCCAAATCCCATCGATTCTGTGCACCATCTGAACTTGTCTATGCTAACCAGCTTTGTCAAGGCATCTGCAACATTCTTCAAGGTGTCAACCTTATCCATACTGACCTTGCCATCTTCAACCATATCCCCACGAAGTGATATTGCACATCTATGTGCTTGGTCCTGGCATGAAAGGTCGGATTCTTTGCCAAACAAATGGCACTTTGACTGTCACAGCAGATTGAAATCTGCTCAGCATTAAATCCAATGTCTGAACAAAAACGCCTCAGCCACACTGCCTCCTTGCAAGCATGAGTTTCTGCCATGTACTTTGCCTCTGTCGTGGATAAAGCAACTACAACTTGTCGCTTGCTCATCCAACTGATTGCTCCACCATTAAGCATGAAAGTGTATCCACTGGTGGATCTTCTGCTGTCAGTGTCCCCTGCCCAATCAGAATCAACATATCCCTGAATGCTAAGAGTCCTCTGTGATGCAACCATACTACCATGGTAACACAAAGCATAATCTAAAGTACCCTTCAAATACCTGAACACTCTCTTTACAACATCCCATTGCGATCTCCCTGGATTTTCAATGAAATGGATTAGAACTTCCACTGCTTGGGCAATGTCTGGTCTTGTGCAGACCATAGCATACATCAAATTTCCTACTACACTTGCATAAGGCACACTGATCATGTCCTCCATCTTAGTAGTAGACTTTGGACAGTCTTCAGCAGATAGTTTCAATCCTTGCATGATTAGAACAACTAGCTACTTGCAATCAGTCATGCTAAACCTCTCTAGAATGGTTTTCACATACTTACTCTGACCGAGCCAAAGCTTTCTGCTTGTTCTATCCCTAGTTATCTCCATTCCAAGAATGTACCTTGCTGCTCCAAGATCTTTCATTTTGAACTTAGCAGATAATTGAGTTTTAAGATCAGAAATCATTACCTTGCTATTACCAATGAATAACATGTCATCCACATACAGAGTAATAACAAGCACATGATCATTCTCACATTTATAATAGATGCAATGATCAGATTTTGATCTAACAAACCCAATTGACAACACAAATGTGTCAAATTTCTGGTACCACATTCTAGGAGATTGCTTTAGACCATAGAGAGATTTATTTAACTTGCAAACCAGATTTTGTTTGCCTCTATCAACAAAATGCTCAAGCTGGGACATGAAGATTTCTTCTTCCAACTCACCATGGAGAAATATTGTCTTCACATCCATCTACACAATTTCATAGTCATACACAACTTCCAATGACAAAAAAAATTTGATGGATGTCAGCTTTGCTACAGGGGAAAAGATCTCTCCATAATCAATTCCCTCAATTTGGGAAAATCCCTTTGCAACCAATTGTGCCTTATACTTCTCCACACTACCATCAAGGCCTATCTCCCTTTTGAATATCCACTTGCAGCCAACAAGCTTTCGCTGTTTAGGCAATGGTACCATCTTCCAGGTATCATTCTTTTTCAAGGAATCCATCTCCTCATTCATGGCTTCCAGCCAAGACTTTGAATCAGCCATGTTGATTGCTTCTTTCATAGTCCTAGGCTCATCAATGCTGGTAATTAAGGCATAAGCACAATTTGAATCTAACATAAAGAAACCATACCTTTCTGGTTGCCTTCTTTCTCGTGTAGATCTCCTTAGAGGCTGAGGTTGTTCTTCATCATCAGAACTTCTAGAGCTGCTTGAGCTCTCCTCAATCTTAGGTACACCATGCAGCTCTTCCCTTTCTGGAGTTTGGGGAATCTCAACTGCATCCTTCTTCTTATACTTTGATTTGTCTCAAGCTGTTGATCACTTACTAAAGGTTTCAACTCACGAAATATCATGCTTCTACTATACAAAACCTTCTCAGTAATAGGGTTCCAAAGCTTGTATCCTTTCACACCAATTCCATAGCCGATGAGAATACATTTCACAGTCTTGTTATCCAACTTTGATCTCCTTTCATTTGGCACATGAACATATGCCTCACAGCCAAAGACCTGAACATGCCTTAATGAGGGTTTCTTACCTGACCATGCTTCCAAAGGTGTCATGTCAACAAGAGCTGAATAAGGAGATCTATTAATCAGATAACATGCTATAGCAACAGCCTCAGCCTAGAACCTTTGCTCTAGACCAGCACCACTCAACATACTCTTTGCCTTTTCTATCAGTGTCTTATTCAACCTTTCAGCAACTCCATTTTGTTGTGGAGTGTAGGGGGTTGTCTTATGCCTTTTAATTCCATGATCAGTGTAGTACCTTTCAAAATCTGTAGAACAAAACTCATCTCCATTGTTTGTCCTTAAACACTTTATTTTCCTTCCAGTCTGATTTTCTACCAAAGATTTGAACTCTTTAAACCAATTGAACACTTCTGATTTACTCTTAAGAAAGTATACAAATGCCCTTCTCGAACAGTCATCAATAAAAGAAACATAATATCTAGACTTCGATAACGAAGGAACATCAATTGGACCAAACACATCAGAATGAATATAATTCAGTATACCAGAAGATTTGTGAGGACTAGAGGAGAAAGAAACATGGTGTTGCTTTCCATAGATACAATGTTCACAAAAATCGAACTCAAGGTTACAATCATCAAGCCCTTCTACAAGGTTTTTGTTCTTCAAGGTTTTTAAACCTTTCTCACCAATGTGACCAAGTCTATGATGCCATAACATAGCCTTCTT
The DNA here is from genome assembly GCA_007115665.2 of Sequoiadendron giganteum. NCBI lineage: Eukaryota > Viridiplantae > Streptophyta > Pinopsida > Cupressales > Cupressaceae > Sequoiadendron > Sequoiadendron giganteum. Next base: position 355,271,923 of record CM021108.1, read on the forward strand.
TGTTGGGAGTTTTACCTCCAAAGCATTTGTAGATAGTGAAGAGTCTTCATCTTTCTCTATAGGTGCAGAATTACATGACTTTACAGAGGCACTGTTACAAAGAATAAGTTGTGCATCTAGCTTGTACAGAGTGCCAGTACAAACACCCTTAGCTAACACCATTGTACCTCTAGCCATTTTACATCCCTTACTAGAAAAAGAAACTTCTACACCAGCATCATTTAGATTACTAACAGAAAGAAGATTTCAAGCCAAACTTGGGATGTGAAGAACACCACCAATTCTTTTGACTCTTCCATCAGGAAACTGAATTCTGACTTTCCTCTGCCAACTATCTCCAACGTTGAATCACTTGCCAAGTATACCTTTCCACCATCATACTTCTCATACTGTGAGAACCAATCTCTATTGGATGTCATGTGAAAAGAGGCACCTGAATCAACTAACCAAACATCATCTGATGCCTGAGTTGTCAGGGCTACTGCAATGAAGGCATCTGCATCACTTTGAGAAGATTCATTGTTAAAAGCATTCTTCTTCTTCTTCTCCTTGCAGTCCTTCCTGATATGACCAGGTTTCCCATAGTTCCAGCACTTTACCTTGGAATTTTTACTAGGAGACTTTGATCTCCCTTTAGACTTGGATTTCGACTTGTTGTCTTTCTTCTTGCCTTTCTCCTTTGTTCTACCTTGAACAGAAAGAGCATCTTTGGCCATCTCAGAAGATTTCCTTCGCATTTCTTCAGATAGAAGCGAAGCAACCACATCATCAGTCTTGAAAGCAGTGGTTGTGCTTCCAATAGCCATCACAAGATGATCCCAACTGTCAAGTAATGAACACAACAGGAGCATGCAATGATCCTCCTCCTCAATCTTTACACCTATAGATGCTAGCTGAGTAACACTCATATTAAATGAGTTCAGATGATCTGCAACAGATGCACCTTCATCCATCTTCAAAGAGTACAACTTCTTCCTCAGGAATAACTTATTTACCAGAGATTTTTTTTGGTAAATATCACCAAGCTTCTTCAACAAAGCAGCTGCAGACGTCTCCTCATGAACATTCAAGAGCACAGAATCGGCTAGACTCAGTCTTATCAATCCTCTTGCTTTTCTATCAGCAAGATCCCAAGCTTCTTGGGTCGTAGTTTGTGGCTTAGTTCTAGACACTGCAATCCAGAGGTCTCTATCCACAAGCAAGTCTTCTATTTTGAGTTTCCATAACTCAAAGTTGCTGCCATTAAACTTCTCAATATCTATTCTACTAGATGTACTCGCCATCTCACAACAGAAACAAGTTTAAAAATGCATGTCTCCCACTGAAACAGTATTAGTGCAAAAAACTAATTTGCCCTAACAAGGATAACACGAACTGGCCAAGCTCTGATACCACTTTGAAGGGAAAAGAATGCAGATCTAGTGACCCAACAGTGCGGAATACATTCCCTTAGCACCTTTACTACAGGGGAGAGAAGCAAAAACTAAAACCTAACAGTTTCTAAAACTTATAGAGATGCATACAACCATGGCAATTAGAAACCAAAAAGATAAGCAAACAAAGATGACACAATATTTACGTGGGAAAACCCTTCAGGTAAAAAACCCACCACACAAAGTCAAATCAATTGTATTATAGTAATGAATCAATTACATACAATATCTAGATTTCTTTGCTTAGCTCATAATCACCCAATGAGATTCAAATCCACTGTTACAATGTTTTCACAACATACAGTTCAAAACCCTCTTCAAGAACTCACGTCCTTCAGCTCGCGACTTCAACTTGTTCTCTGCAACTTTTGACTCAACTCAACTTGTCTAACTTATGAGAAATAACATATCTCTCATCCAAATGTAACTGACTCAAAAGAGCATTGAAGACCATCCTCAAATCATGCATCTGGTCAGATCTGACAGATCTCCTGCAACAAGCCAACATTGCATTCAAAGCCATTACCAAAACGGTTGAGCTCGCCACCCTTCGTTGACAAATGCAACTGCCACAATAATTATCTTGGTATCCATCCAATCACTATTTAACCAGGTGCCATGCGTCCAAGACCCATCAGCAATCGCAGCTGACAGAGCAACCAAAACGGTCAAATAAACATCGGGCGCGACCAAGACTTCAAGTCAAAAATAGCACTGCCGGAGTCAGAGTCGGAACAGGAATCAAAATAGGACTCCACCGAAAATACACACTGCCGGAGTCAGAGTCGAAGTTGGAGCAGGAGTCAAAACATGACTCCACCAAAAATACACACTACCGGAGTTAGAGTTAGAGTCGGAGTAGGAGTTGAAACATGACTCCATCAAAAATACAGGTTCAGGAACCATTTCGGTTCTGCATCCACCCACGCTAAAGAGGAACTCATCGAAAATAGTTCTGACTGGGTAAATTCAACCCGAGGTCAAACCAAGACAGGAACATCGGAGTCGGAGCCGGACCCGGGGACGGAATAGAAACATAAACAAGACTTTACCAAAATTCCAAGATCAAGAACCAATCCGGTTCCGGTTCCGCCTCTGCCAACTGCAAAAAACAACACTCCAAAAATAGGACAAGGCGGAGGAAAACTCCCCAAGGAGAATCCAAACATCCAGCAGAACCAGATCTCAAAAGTAGGAATCAGACCCGGAGTCAAAACAAGAACTAAAATAAGAACCTAGAAAATGGACATTGCCAACTTCCAAAACTGGTTCCGCCTCCGCCAGAACCTGTGAAGTGAAGCAAGAACAAATAGACGGTAGGAAGCGGAGTCGGAGCAGGAACGAGAACTGAAACCCAGAACATAGGAAAATAGAACAATGCCTAATTCCATTCTGGTTCTGCCTCTGCCAGAGACTCAGAACTTAGGCAAACAGAACAATGCCAAGTTCCATCCTGGCTCCACCTCCGCTAGAACTTTGTAAACAACACAAAATCACCAAGGCATGAAAACGAGGACTTCAAGCTGGAAGTTGAGACATAATTTCTCAACATATATAACTTTAAGTTATTTTTATTTTAACTAAAAGTACTGAAGTTACAACATACAAATTAAATGATATTTATGATTGTAAAATTTATGATTAAATATATCTCTCAAAATCCTTTTTGTCCCAATTTGAAAATAATTCTATATTATAGAATACATCTATTTAAATTTTAAGATGAAAATAGAAAGGAAAAATCAAACAAATATCCTTATGAAAGAAGTATATTGGCGTGAAATTAAATATGATTTGTATTTCAATGTAAAAAATACAAAGAATGGAAACAATTCTTTCAACACATAAACTATTATGTAGTAGTCAATTAAAATGATCTAAATAGTCTAATAATTTGACCATTAGCATATAAAAATTTCTATAGAGTTGTAGATCTCTTCCATTTCAAAAACGCAAAATAGTATTAGGTAGATAATCAAACATCTTTCATTTCTACAGTGACTTATTTATCCTAAAGGAACTAGTATATAGTATACAAAGAAAACCAACAAACCCACAACTACCCCTATTTTGAAGGAGTTTAGTTTTCTCCCCTTCTTGATCTCCCTAATATTGTCTAATTATTTTAAAGAGAGCAAGGGTCATAACACAACTTTATTTATCCCACTAAATAGCTTGGTTAATGAAACTTGACAAAAGAAATAAAACAATTGCTACATTTGGCATTGAAACTGGATTTTGTTTACAACAATCTATTCACAATGGAAATCTCATAGTGAACATATATAATCCTAATAAAGTGAATGTGTAATATTAGAATATGTTCAATTAGTAGATGTAATAAATAAAATGGATAAACTAAAAGATGAAAGCGTGAGACCAGTGCCTTGTTGGGTGAATGATGCAGATTTGAACTATGTTTCCTACTTGACCAATCTATCCACAATGGCAATTTGAAAATGGAGAGATGTGATCTTAATTTGGTATAAATTGTATAAGCAATATCAAGGTGAAATCTAATATGTTCAGTTTACATATGTCAAATAAAGTGGATGAAACTAAATGATGAAATAGGGAAAATATAATATGTTCAGTTAACAGATGTTAAATAAAATGGATAAAACTAAATAATAAAATAGGGAAGACCAGTGCCTTGTTGGGTAAAATGAAGTCGAATGAAAGTCTTAGATGAATGGATTCTATCTAGCAAAATCTCTAATTGTTTGGCATACAAGTATGAGTTTATAACTGGTATAAACATGCAAGAATGTGATTGATAAACCCTACTAGAGGTAGAATATCAATCCTAATTATCTGATTCTTCTTACTGATCCAAATAACATTCCCAGATTATTGTAATCGACCAAAAGGAATTTAATTCTTCTTTAAAGAACCCAATTAATCATATCACATAGATACAACAAATGTGCACTGATAAATTGAACATATACTTGATATTTCAACTTAAATAATCAAGAAACATTAGGTTGGAGACAATCAAACAATTACAGAAATTCAACAAACAACTGATACCAGAATGGAACCACCGAATCAGAAATCTTTCATTATCTCCTTCAAAATATTATACATGCAACATGGTCCTTTTGGATATAAAATTTCTGAAATATAATGTTTCTTGCTATCTATCTTCTATTCTACTACTACCCTCTTATTCATTTCTACCAAAAATGGATATTTATACATCAACTATATGAAAGGACATGTCCTTTCAGAAATGTCTTGTGCTTGAAACAACAATAAAATTAAAAAGTAATTAGGCTCTGTTAAACCATAAGTGAAATTTTGATAAGTGATCCAAGTAGTCTCGACGCTCATGTGTATCTGCATCTCCCAATGCATTTCAGATCGTGATCTCCATTTTCACCATCTTCTCATTCCGTTCGCATGCTTCATCTAATGTTATATCTTTCTTGGTAGCCATCTTCAGAATATCTTATAGTACTAACTCACTTTCATCTTTCCACCTAGTCATTTCTTTTAATCTCCCTCTATCACCAAAGAATGCAGTCAATCCCTTTTTGGTGGCATCGATTAATCCCTGCACATCCCCTCGCAATTCTTCAAAGAAGTTTTTATGCTTATTCATAAGATGATTTGCAGCCTCAATTGCAGCTTTATTAGGAGCATCCCTCTGGTTCATTTCCTGGAGCTTCTCTAGGATCCTACCATCCATTCTTTCATGTTCTCATAATGCATCAAATTTTTGTGAGTGTATTCCCCAAAGCTTATTCAACTGGGTTGTTAGACTGGCTTGTCTCTTCTTAATCACTACAACAAGTGTGTCATACTTTCCTTGAGAATATGCACTCGACCCTTCCCAATGATCTTTTGTTTGTGAAATTTCACCATGGGTGAGCAGCTTGGTTGACCCCATTGTAACTCCTAATAAATCTTTCAGGCACTCATTTTCTCTCAGCATTCTTTCATTGTTAGTTTTGTACATTTCCTTTTCCTTGATCAATGCTTGTATTTGAGCTTTGTTTACTTTTCCTGGGTTGATCCCAATCTCTGTTGTCGCCACAAGATCAACCTTCCCAAATTTTAGGGTCATAACATGCCCGAATTCCTTCTCACTATCAATGAAAATTGATTTCCTATGAGGTGGATACAAGGTCGAAATCATTAATGACTCTTCATCTGGATTGTACTTTGATCCTGCATAGACCTCTGTCACCTTTTCTGGGCTGAGCTTGAGTGTAGCATTACTATTTTTTAGGAAGCTGTCAAAGACTAGTGCAGAATTGAGATCTAATTTCTGGAAAAATCATGACACCAACACTTTCTAGCATTTCCCTTCCCTTTTTAGGGGTCATACCTACCATCTCTCTTTCCACATCAGTTTTTAAATTACTCAACAATTGTTCTTCATTACTTGGTGTGACATTGTCAACCAGTTCTCTTATCTCATTTCCCTTTTGTCTACATAGGAATGTATTAAATTCTAGATATTTTATAAATTAATCATCTGCTACAAAGGACTTATATTCTACATGCCTTGCATCTGTATCTACACTTTCTTCAATATTCAAATCCCTGGTAGGATAGGCGTAATCCTGAGTTCTCAACCTTGGCATCTTGTTAGGTAGATGTTGTGGTACATTAGCCTCAGATGTCTCTTCTTTGGAAGACAATAAATCTATATCTTGCAACTCTTGATTATGTTGTTCAGCCACCATTTTTTCTTCCTTTGCCTCCAAGTTCCTAATCATATCATCAAATTGGTAGGGCACATGGTGATACCCTCCAAAGTTTATCCTTTATTTAGCAAAATTGATATACCCTTCTAGATCAAAATTCTCTCTCAGTGGTCCTCTTTTCATGTTATATTCTAGTAACTTATCGAGAATCAGATTATAACCTTCCTTTCCTAATACATTAAAATCATCGAAGCATAGTGTATTGGGCATAAAAGCCCATTTTCCAAAAGAACTTAAATTCATAACACTAGAAAAATCCATTTGCCTAACAATTTCCAAGTATGCAATCTTGTCGGGAACCGTTTTAGGTAAAATGAATGGAGCATCTTCAAATCCATAAACCTTAATCATGGTAGCATTCTCCAAACAATACCAATCCCCCCAATTGTGGCTAATTGGTCCATTGAAATCTTTGGGCCTGAGAAACCTCTTTGTCTCATCAGACAAAGAATAAGCACATGGATGATTGTAAAACTTGTACAATGGTTTCACAAAATTTTCTTCAAAGCATACAAAACTAGAATTAGCAAACCTACTGTCCCAAATAACAGTCCATGATTGAATAGGTAATGACATGCCTTCCTTATCAAACTATAAAATTCTCATCTCCTGAGGCCACAACCCTAGTTCCTGTTTGAAGTACAACACTATGTGCATCAACAATGAGTAATTCCCGAGGTGTAAGATAGAGGCTCCAACTTTTATTGCCATCAACCCAGAATCGATCCCTTTAAAAATATATGAGGCATAATCAAAAGGTCTAGAGTTGTGATACTGAATATTTGCTGAAATTACCATGGGCTCAATTGCCTATACTCAGGGACTTCCATTCCCAATGATTGAATAGGTAATGACATGCCTTCCTTATCAAACTATGAAATTCTCATCTCCTGAGGCCACAACCCTAGTTCCTATCCGAAGTACAACACTATGTGCATCAATAGTGAGTAATTCCTGAGGTGTGAGATAGAGGCTCCACCTTTTATTTCCATCAACCCAGAATCGAGGCCTTTAAAAATATATGAGGCATAATCAAAAAGTCTAGAGTTGTGATACTGAATATCTGCTGAAATTACCATGGGCACAATTTCCATATACTCAAGGACTTCCATTACCAATACTTGAACCACTGATAAATAAGTGTATTTTATATAGGGCTCAAAAATATCTACATGGAATGGGGGTCCTTCACTATCTTCTAGCAGAATTGTTTTACCACCATGTCTAATTTTGTGCAAGGGTAATCTCCAACCCTTGTAAATGGTGTCCATCCTTCCAAATTCTTTTTCTAGCTCTTCACATATAATATTTTCATTGCATACCCCTTCCAATTTAAAGACTTCACCTATTGCATCCTCTGATATGTGTATCAATGGTTTCCCAGACGGGTCACAAATAGCTTTAAGTCTCAAATTATAATGAGTGGTCAACAATTTCACCAGTTCAGCATCGACAAAAATATTAGGGAAAACTAACTTTCCCAAATTAAGCTTCCACGGGTTACATACTGGTTCAAAGCGATTCCTCTGATAGTAATGAAAGCTAAACAGTTCATAACCTCTTATTAGAGTCCAAATATCTCCTATGAGCTTACATTTATCATCTATTTTATCCACTTCTACCTTAAGTTGTGCAGAGCTTCTGGATTTGGGTCCAAAGCCAGGTAGTTGGTCGATAAGATCTTGATCTAGCTTACACTCAGTACCCTTTGGCTGAATTTTAGTTTTCTTCTTTTTCCCTTTTGACTGACCACTTTCCCCATGCTTTCTACCCTTTGATTTTCTTGAACTAGTGGCTTCCATTCTTCAAAATTACAAATTTAAGGTATGAAGAACTTATTGTTTTTTTCCCAAGATTTTGAACTGAGAGAATCCTGGTCCTTCGCTCGCTCCTCTACTTCTTCCATTGTCAATTGAATTCATCTTGATTCCTGAAATTACTTATGCTCCATGGCGCCATTAATGTTTTAGCTAAAATATGAGCGTAGCTGGTTTTTTTGAAACTCTCACTATCACATCATGTAATTTTTCAGCCAGACATTTTCAAATCTCAGGCGATCCTTTTGTTTGAGCCTTCACCAATGTTCATTAAACACACACTAGGACATCTCGTAGTTTCCTCGACACCTTAAGTCTTCCCGACAGTTACCCTTTCGATCTTAAGTATATCGCTACAACTCCCACCAAAGCAACCTATCACTGTTACTTTAGCAAGCCAGGAAAACAATCCTCATCTTACCTCAGAGATGTGTATCTAGCTGAGATATTTCCTTCATAAATTCTGATCATTGAGACAACGATTTTCTTACCGATGGAACTGCACTTGTTGTGACCTTCTTATCTCTCCCCGCTGAAGTTTGTCTCACGAATGAATTTCTTCATCGGTGAAACCATGAACCATGTCCTTTTTGATAATCATTCTCTCCAGAAATATCGCCAAGTCCAATCCTGTCGGTGTATCATGGAAGGTTGGTAGGACTCCTCGAATTATTCCCGATAACATTGTCCCATCAACAAAATCCTCCTTTTTTTTATCGGCAAGACTGGATGAATGTCTCGGGCTGACTTCAGGAACCTTACTCCAATGACTCTAGTCTAGCCGATATATTTCCTTGTGCTTCGAGCGGTAAGACATATGTAAGCTTGATATGACTTCATACTGTCATGCTGATGCTCATTATCTTGTCAATAGAGACTATGAACTGTATTTTCCCGATATATATCCTCAAATGAGATTTCATCGGTATGACATTTCCGACCTCTTGCTGATATCGGTATGTAAGCTATCATTTTTTTTCAGCCTAGGTGGTGTCCCCTTGTCCATTTAATAAATGTTATATTTTTGCAGGGAACAATTTTTAAATGACCGTCGATCAACCGTCGGTTGATCTCAGTCGTTCCCCGCAATCCTGTGATGACCTCACCACAAAGTCTCAACTGATTGCGATATCACGGGTGAGCACCACGTGTCTTAGCTAGCGATGCTGAAAAGATAATCAAATTTCTTTAATATATCTGTTGGATTTTAGTGTGTTATACGACAGGTTACTAAAGTGGCTATGAGATGCACGTGCTCAAAATGAACGGAGATGTTATAATCTCGATGAAAAAGTTGCTTGACAGTTATGTTCAATACTCATGACTGTCTTGAGCAAACATAATTTCCGATGGTGGAGATCAACAGTTTCTTGCCATCACGTGATCAAAAGATGCAAGGTGTTTACTGATCATGATATCATGGGCGTGTGCCACATGTATTTGTTTGGTGATGTATAATGTGGCAGGCCCTTGGTGCTGAGATGGAGATTATGTCATCCTTTTTGAAGGTAATCGTTTGATGATCTAACAAAAGTGAATGATCGATAGTTGGAATTTGAATTCGCATCAAATGCGATTGGAGCCATTGGCACAGCATGCAAGTAAGCTTTAATGGTGGACGAGATGTCTACTGGCTCGATTTGATCAATATAAAGTAATTTTCTTTCACTCTATTTTCTCACAAAGTACTCAAGCACCTTTGCGAAAGCATTTTCAGAGCCAAGGATGAAGTTACGAGCTATCACAACAAGGATTTGGTCTTCTACAAAGCTTAAATGTCGTGAGTTGTTTTTTGTGCTTCCTGGTAAATTTAATTGAGATTTTGAGAAGAATTGTGGTGTGCTTGTTAGAAATCTTGTTGATAGTTGTTTTAGGGCTATTGGTTAGTTGAATTGTAATAAATTTTAAGGTTTTTCTGTAATTTGATTTTCTGTATAGCCCAGTCTGTTCGAAAGATTTGAAATTTTAAGGAAACCCTAGTTTACTTGAGATGGCACCGCCAAAGAAGCATTCTGGCCATTTTGATTATTTTAAGAGGAATTTGTATGATGATTTCCTAGATCAACTCCTGTTGTCAACTAATGATAGGAAGAGGGGTTTGGTTTTGATGCATGGAAGAGCCCTAGGTGAAGGATTAGTATGCAAGAATTCCAACATTGCAGATGCTAGGGTTCCCATGATTGGTCTGGAGATGTTTAGGCTGTGGTATGGATAGCGGAATTTGGCTCACCCTTTCTCAAATGGTTGGAGATATGACCATGGGGAAGCTAGTGGTGCCAAATGTGTTCCCCGATGTGGATTTTCTCAAGGCGGTGGTAGCACATTATGACACTGTTACAAGAGTGATAAGAGATAATGATGGGGGGATTTTATTAAGTATAAATAGGGAAGAAATTCAACAAGTTTTTGACTTGAGTGAACCTAGTCCGTTCTTGATTTAGATAAATCTTGAGGAGATGAAGCAGGAGTATGCAAAGTCAAAGTCACTTTTCAGGTTGAAGCTACTTCCTCCTCATCTAGCAAGTGTAGGTAGTTCAAGGATTTATATCAGTCCAAGTGACCAAGAGCCTTTCAAGCTAAGTTGTTTTGCAAACCATTTCTTGGCTACCTTTTATTCATTGTGCCAAATTTTTGGTTTTAACCCTAACATAGTAATGTCAATTGCCTATATGTTTATAAGGGTGCAAATACAACACCCTAATTTCTCTGTGGTTTATGATTTTGCATCTTTTCTGGCAAAGAAGATACATGAAAGGCTGTTAAAGTTGCATGTAGGGGATGCAGGCACTCCATTCTTTTGGTATTCCCTACTGATGTACATGTTCTTGTACAAGAATGCTGACTTCTTCTCAGAGAAGATGGAGTTGAGGCAAGAGGTAAATGGAGAAAGATTACTAGTGTAAGCTTGGATTGTAGATTTATCATACAACAGGGAGAGTGTCAGTTTTGTGCAATTTGACAATTGCTTTGCTTCTAGACTCAGGGCTCTGTTGATAGTAAATGTACCTAGGATCCCCAAGGATTTACATAACTTTCTCAGACCGAAGGGGAGGAAGCCAAATTTAAAAGTTTGTCACAACTGGGGTGACATTATCTTGTACCCAGTCAACACTATTGTAAGGGTGTATGGCTTCCAAGGAACTCCACATATCCTCCCATTCAATGTTCTAGCAAGAGTGGGGTTTACTGAGGTTATGTGGAAAATAAGTTGTATTCATGAAGACAACCTAACAAGGAAGGGAAAAGGGACTCTTTTCCTTGATTATACCATTGTGTCTGATTTTGTGTTCTCAAAGGGAGGATGGGTCCACTTTGGGAGGTTTTTTGGTGATTTTCATTTAAGGTGTGGTCCCAGGTGACATCATGACCCTGAGGGCTTCTTTGCCCTTTTTAGACAATGGATAAAAGGTGGCAGGTTTGCACATGAATTCAATTTTCCTGAGGATCTGATCAGGAATGAATTTGATTTGAACAAGAAGGAATTGAACAAGGAAAAATGGATAGCATGTGAGAAGTTATTGGCCATTGTGCATAAAATGGATCCCAAATATGATCCATTAATGGAATCACCCCATTCCACAAGAAAATTGATTTCTTGATGGACAAATTCAAGGAGATCATGGGTGTTTTGATGACAAAGAAGGTCATCTTGGAGTTGGAATTCAGAATACAAAAGCCAAATGTGAGGCCTACTGAAACAAGGCCAACATATCAACCCATGGTGAATTGGCCTCTTTATAAGAGAAAGCAAAGTGATATTAGTGATGAGAAGGAGGAAGATAAGAAAGTAAAACAAATCATGAAGGCATCAACACAACTAGGTACGAAGATCAGAGCACTTGGAGGAATAAAGATCATTGATTTGGAATCATCACCACAAGATAATCATGTACTACCACCATCAAAGCCAAGCCCTAAGAGGCAAAGAGTTGAAGAGGCACAAGAGACTCTGATGGATGAAATTATTGTCATAGATCAGGACATGCAAGTTGGTATTCCTTCCCCTCCTAGGTCAACTCAATTGGTTATGTCTGATATGGATGTGAAGGGACAATGTGTGCAAGATTCTAGGGTGGAGGCATGCAAGGCATTTTTAGATGATGATGCATTTGTTAAAACTCCAGTTTTCTTACAACTGGTATGGAGAATGAGACTAGAAGAATATTAGGAAAAATGCAAAAGGAGAAGAGAGTTGAAACTTGATAGGTCTAACCAGGAGAATGATGATGAAGTAAAGGCTGAATTGATGGAAGAATTCAAGAGCATCACTCCTGAGGAGGGGAGGAAATTAGTAACTCAGGCTGGTGTGCTAATTTTGTTTGAATGAGATATAGCAGATGCAATAGCATTTAATGCTATTTTAAAATCCAAGCATCCCATGCAAAATTATGAGGAGTATGAGACCCTAGCAATTTGGGCATTGGCACCTCAGGGAAGAAAGCCTAATGTTACTGACATTATCCCAAACCTAAGGGGAGGGTTGATAATAAAGAGAGCCTCTGAAACCTCAACTACAAAGGCTACAAACCTAACTGTGAATGTGGCTAAATTGGCCCAGAAGACTGCTGAGAGGGAAGAAGCTGAAAAGCAGAGCTTAATGGAGAAATACAATATTATAATTGGAGAATACAACAGGGTGCAACAAAGGAATGTTGAGCTGCAAACTAAGGTGGATAGGTTAAAGTATAGGCAAGTTGGGGAGTCCTCAAGTGCTCTTGGTATCATGGCACTACCTTCCATATCAGGATCAGTACCTCCTACTTCTCCAATTGTTTCTACTCTGGGGTCCCCCATCCAAACTCCTTCTCTCAGTCCTACATTAGAGCTAGTTGAAGAAGAGATTGAATACTCTTTGGATCCTACTAAGAAGCAATTGCTAAATAATATTATAGAGTTACAGGCAGCTTTAAAGGCAAGTGAGAAGGGAGAACTTGTCAAGCAAAGTGAAGTTGTTGACACAGTTTTGAGGCACTTAAATGAAAAGGTTGATGGAAGATTTCCATCAGTATATTCTTTGTATTCTTTATTTTTGGATGCAATAAAGAACATTACTAGGGATCAGGAAGTAGTTTTTCCCTAAGTTGAGAAGTGGATCCTTAGGGCCAATGATTTAGATATCATGTATAAAGCCTCTAGATTTGATACAGATAATAGGTCCCAATCATTAAGGCCTACTCAAATTTTTGTAAAGTCACTATAGGGTTTTCAAGCCTTACTAGATGATTTGTGTAGGAAAATCAGAAAATTGGTAAAGAGTTTTGATGATTGGAGTGATACATATTTACCTGATATATTTGATGCATAGGGAAATGTTAAATCACTGCAGCAGTGGTAGGATAGAGCAGATGAGGTCATCAATGCACAAATCAAATTGATTTGTGATGCCTCGGACTATGACCTGTTGGTGAGTTCTATGGACAAGATCATTAGCACCAGCACATTTTTGGAGTCTTTTGAGAGAGAGGCAAATTAGGTAGTGGTGAAATACACACCTTATAGTGCTAAGGTGAATGAGGTGGTTAATTTTTATTGGCCAATAGATGAAGAATATTAGAGATGGATGGATAAATACTTAACTGAGGAATAGTAAGATAGAGTTGACTACTGGCGGATAACAGCTCAGTCGCTGCAGTTATAACAAATTCCGGTTATGTTTTGATGGCAGTTTTGGCACAGGTTTCTTGAAGTTTGGCCAATGCATTGACCATTTTTAGCGGATGGGATAAACAAGAAGATTCTCTAGGGACTCAGTTGTTGTAACATATTTTTGAAATGTCATAGGGCGGTCCAAGTGACCGGTGACATGTGAATTTCTGGCCCGATGCTTGTTTTCTCCTTCATTCTCTATAAGAAGGATTTCAAGGCTAGAAATACGGTTTAGCAAGTTAGATAATCTTGGGTCAAGTCTAAGTAAAGTTGTAGAGAAAATTGTAAAAACCCTATTGGTTCAGTGAAAATGCAAGTTAGGTTTTGTGTCATTCTGTAGTAGGTTTTGAATTCATGGGAGTTTGATGTTTCATGACAGTACTAGCATTTGAATGGGAATGATTCATTTTGAACTCATGTCTCTCCATTGTATAACCATATCAAAATCTTGAATAAAATAATCAAGGGTTGTTTCGTTCATCTCATTGTTGTGGTGTGTATGATTCTCATTTTAGTTTTAATTCAAGGAATTAATTAAAATGCTTGAATGGGGTCATAGGTGGATATGTTTATATAAGGATTTGATAAGTAGTATTGGGTTAGAATACAAATTGATGGTATTGTAAGGCAATATTGTCAGAGATCTTATGTGTTATGTGTTAAATCTATCATGAATCCTTAGATGCTTATGAATTTGACTCCTCTAATGGCATATGGCACTGGTCTAAGTTTTTCTTATTTGTGGGGTATAGTATTTGTTTGTCTTTGCTTAGAGCTTGCTAAAAATTGCAAATCAATGACTATCTTAAGCTGTGAAGTGTTGTTGTAGTTATCTCATGCTCCAAATAGTTGATATTATTGATGAACAACCAATTCATTTCGGTATTATCCTTGTTATGTTGAGCTATTAAATGAGATTATCTGTTGTTGTTAATGTTGTTTATAATATTGGTGCAGAGGTTGTAAACACATTAAGGGATCACCCTCTTGGGTCTTGCTGAGCCCAAAGTGTAGGAGGCTTTGTTAAAGTCCTTGTCAGTTGGTCTAGGTCCTTCGAGCTGCCCCTGATTGGAATTGGCAATTCCATAGGTAGATTAGAAGATAAACCTGGTTATAGTAAAAACAACCAACACTATCCCTTGGTCCTCTCTTTTTCTTGCTCTTGTATGTTCCCTTCTCTCTTTTTTCTCTTGTTAATTTTGATTTGTTCCTGCTTATTGCTTTGGCTTAGTTCGTTTTGCTTCTAGTTTGTTATTTCATCGTGTTTTGTCGAGTTTTTCTTTCGTGTGTCTCTTCTCTTTGGTCTGTTCTTTTCTATTTATTGTTCCTTCTTTCCTTCTTTTTCTAATTCTTGTTTCTCATTATTTTATGACTATTCCTTACATTTTACAAATTATAGGTTTTTTCTAATTACGCCGAAGGCGTATCCTATTTGAGATGAACGAGTTAAAATGGACCATCAACGGTTAATATCGACTGCGTACAGTGCAATACGATTGTAGTGATTTCATCCGTTCATCGCCACATTTTTTCCCCTCCATTTTTTTTGTTTGTTTTACTTCTTAATATTTTACTTGCGAACTCTGCCCTTTTTTCTCATCTGGTGACACCACAATATTTACTGAATGAAGGTTTCAACAAATGAAAACAAATATCTACTTCTATAAATTTAATTTTAAAATTTGTCCATATTTTTCAAGACTCGGACTGAATTGGTTAATTTGAATGTATGAAATAATTGATATAGTTTGGTTTAATATATATATTTTAACTTTTTTTAAAATATGTTCATAATTTAAATATCTAATTTTGTTAATTAAATAGGTGTTAAAAGGTGAAAAGTTAAATTATAAAAATGTCTTTTTTTTTTGTTAATTAGAAAGAGATTAAAAGTGAAAATTTAAATTATTTTTAATATTTATATATTGAATGGTTTTACTTGTTTTATATATATTAGTTATATATTTTTTAATTTAAAAAATATATTTTATAAAAATGTTTTTCTCTTTTTTTGTTAATTAGAAAGATGTTAAAAGTGGAAATTTAAATTATTTTGAATATTTGCATTTTATAAAGTTCATATATTAAATGGTTTTTACTTATTTTATAATTTGAAAAAATATAAAAAAGTAAATTAGAAAAATAATTAAAATTGTTTTTAAAATTTTAAGAATTTTAAGAATTTTTTTTTTGATCCATAAGAGACAAGTGCCACGTAGTGGCTAGTACTTGCCTTTATAGTATTTTAGATTTAATAAAAATAAATGTAAGTTTTGTTAATGGAATAAAAGATAGTTACATGCATAATTATATTATGTAAAAATCAAGTATCTTATATAAAAGCAATTATTATTAAAATTTTATATATTATAAAGATATTATAAATATCAAACAAAATCAAATGATAGTATAATATAATTAAAAGAAAAAATTGATAATTATATAAATATAAAATTTATCTAATAATTATGTTACATAAAAATATGTATAATATGAAATAAATTTATTATATTATATTAAATAATATTTATTGATTAGATAATTTAAATTTAAATAATATTTTTTAAAAATTATTTTATATAAAATAAAATATAATTAAAATGAAATGATTATGAAAAATAATTATAAGAAAGAATTGTGGGAGGTAGGGAGGGTGCACTCCAAGGTGGTGGTGGATGTTGGCATGAACGACCACGTTGGAGCTGTACGGGGGAGATAATGACGGGTGGAAAGCCACAGGCGGTACGAGAGAGTTGGATTGTCCTATCAATCAACCGAATGCACAAGGAAGATAACTCATCTATCTTCCCGAGGTGCAGGAAATATTAAAATCCATTCATTCATTCACTCGCATTCAGACAACTCGCACGTAGGAGAAGGAGGTTGGCAAGGCTAGCGGCGGTGGGTAGAAGTACTCATTTAAGGCTTGCACAGAATGTTGTGGTTGAAGTCTGGATATCATTTTGTCAAGCGCTTAATGTTGGGAGCCGAATGGTTGGGTCCTCAAAATTTATGATAGAGGTTTCGATTGCGAGTGTAGCTCGGTTTGGGGCAGACACCCCCATTTTGCTCAAGTCTAACAATAGGCTAAGCAACTTTCGTTTCATAACGGATCAACACCTTAAAAGAATTTTTCTCGACTATGAGCCTTTGGTGTTAGTTGCAATCAAAATGGTCTTGGGTCCTTGTTTTCTGGAGGAAACAAAGTATGGGCGCGATAATTTGTAGATATCTTCTCATTTTTTGGCTTCCCTACTGGATAATCTGGTCCCAAAGATTGAAACAAGGACTTTAATGAGGAAATTGTTCATACCCAGACTGTTGGGTGATATGGATGAGCTCCTTTGAGTGGTGGTGGAAGGGCAAGGATGTCCGTGTGCATTGGAGGTGGCGAAGGTGAAGGATGAAGACATGGTGAAGATTTTTCCGTTTCTCTTGGACCTTCAGGGTACTGGGTTGCGGTCATCTTCTTGAAGAAATGGTTCAGGCTAATGGTGACTGATAGCGATGAATGGAGGGAGGAGTTTGAAGACTTCGCGTTTCTGAATAAGTTTTTGTGAAGGGCAGTGTATGGTATTAGTATTTTAGCAGCTAGTTTTTTCTCTGTTAATGCAAGCACAAATTGGTTAGATTGGTTTAAATGTAGATTGTTTAAAGTATTGAATGTTTGAAGCTATGGCCTGTATTTTAGAGGATCCGTACATACAATATATGGTTTTTTGGTTCTTGGTGGAATTGGTGAAATTAGCTTAATCGGTTGTACTTTGGATCTATAAGTATAAATAAAATATAATCCTTACATATCAAAAAAAAATTATAAGAAAGAATTAAATAATTATTATTTAAACATAAAATTTATATAATACTTAATATGTATATAATTTATGTTAATATATATATTATTAATGCATTACACATATTTTTTTAGAAAGTTAATCAAGGCGGAAAATTATATTTAAACAAATGCTTATATTATTATTTTACTTCCAGCTTCCTTCGCCCCTGGTTTTACTTGAAAACCTTGCTCTACTTTATATAGCATGTCGCATGAAAAGAGAGATGCAATTTATTGCTAACAATAATAGACGGTTAAATGTATCATAATTTTTTTTACGAGGAAGAAAATTGTTTGGATTTCACTGCAAGAGGATTACAAAATTTGGAAGGAAGGCGTCCTTTTCGATTTCTTATTTTCATTAGCAGTCACTGCTCATTTTTTTAGGAGAAATTTGTGGAGCTGGTGTCCCCATGTATATTTGATTTTGCTACTTATTTTTAAACAGTCATTTTAAATTTTTTTTTCCTCTATTAAAATAAGAACATAATTCAACTATATATTCTTATATTTAATTATCAATCCTTGCCATTAATTTTTATGAACTGTATATTTTTATATTTAATTACCATTTGTTGCTCTGTTAATTTTGACAAAGAATTATTGACAGGGAATTCAAATCTGCTATTATTGACTAAGTATTAACAAATGAAGACATTCATATCTGTTATAATTCTCTCAATCTGTACAGACAAGAAAGGATGCTAGTGAAATTTTCATTCAATTTTACACTAATTATCTATGTTGCACAGTTATAAATAAAGATAAAAAACAGTTCAAACAGTTATAAAGTTCAAACAATTATGAATAAAATTAAAAAACAAATCTATGTTGCAATTAAATTCTTTAAAAATGGGTAGATTCAGGGCAAGATCTATATTTCAAAGAAGTGTAATAAAATGTATACTTTCAATAAGAATGAAAATTTAATTTTCTATATGAAAATATGTATCTTGTTGTTGCACTATAGGAAAAATTTAGAGGGAAAATTCAGAGGGAGGAATTGGAGGTAAATAAAAAGGAGGGAAGGAAATTTGTAAAGACACATGGCATTTTTCACAATAAGCAGTTGCTGCTTATTTTCAGCCCCCCCTATTTTTTGATAGCTTATTTTTATTTCCTAAATAGTAGCTGCTCCTTTAAAATAGGAAAAGATTCCAAATTATCCTCTCCCAACAATCAAATTTATGCATGGGAACACTCTCGCTGCTTAAATTTAAGCAGAAAATAGAGTTAAGCAGTCGCATGGGGACATGAGGTTAGTAGACAAGTCTTGCTTTTTCTTTTGTTTATGGTATTATTTTATTGTTTTCTCAATTTTTTGTAGTCCTTTCTCTTCTCCCTCTCCCTTTATTAAGACTTGTTCTGCAATCTCATTTCATTTTTCCTCTTCGTGATGATGGATCACTATGTATGATCCGAAACGTCGACAAAAAAACTTACACCGTTGAATCCAAAAGCTATATACTGCAATGTTATGGAGCGTGGACTGTGGAAAACTCATACCAATTATAGAATAATTATATTTTGAATTTTTATTTTAATTTGTATAATAAAATAAATCTAAAATCTAAACTAGAAGCTAGAGAGAGAGAGAGATTCAAAACTAAATTTTGATTAGATAGTTACATAGAAAGAGTGAGAGAGATAAAGAGAAATAGGAGACAAAGACATATATAGAGGTAGAGATATCCAGAGATAAAAGAGGGAGAATGGGAGATAAATAGGGATGTCAAAAGAGAGTAAGAGAGAGAGGTAGAGAGGGATATATATGGAGAGAGAGGTAGAGAGGGATATATATGGAGAGAGAGAGGTAGAGATAGACATGTTTATAGAGAGAAAGAGATGAGAAGAGAAAGAGAAAGAGAGATATCTATATCTCAATCTTCCTCTCTATCTCTGTGTTTCTCATTATTTCTCAATTTATCTTCCTCTCTCTCCCCTATATCTCTCTATCTTTTTCTACGCTTCTCTCTCTATTTATGCATATCTATCTCTATCTCTATCTCTCTCTTTCACTCACATACACAAACACTCCCTATTCCCCTTCTCTATTTCTCTCCCTCTCTCTCTTTCTCTCACTCTTGACCCCTCTATCCATATCTCTATATTACTCCCTCTCTCCTCTCTATCTATTGAGCTATCTCTTCCTCTCTCCCCATATCTCTCTCTCCATATCCATATCTTTCTCTACCTCTACCTCTACCTCTACCTCTATCTCCCTATCTCACTTTCTTCTTCCCTATCCCTCTCTATCTCTCTATATCACCCTCTATCTATATTTATATCTCAGTCTTCCTCTCTATCTCTATGTTTCTCATTCTTTCTCAATTTATCTTCCTCTCTCTCGCCTATATCTCTCTATCTTTGTCTACGCTTCTCTCTCTATTTATGCATATCTATCTCTGTCTCTATCTCTCTCTTTCACTCATATACACAAACACTCCCTATTCCCCTTCTCTATATCTCTCCCTCTCTCTTTCTCTCACTCTTGACCCCTCTATCCATATCTCTATATTACTCCCTCTCTCCTCTCTATCTATTGAGCTATCTCTTCCTCTCTCCCCATATCTCTCTCCATATCCATATCTTTCTCTACCTCTACCTCTACCTTTGTATCCCTATCTTGCTTTCTCCTTCCCTATCCCTCTCTATCTCTCTATATCACTCTCTATCTATGTTTATCCCTCTCCCTTTCCCTTTCTATATATTGAGCTATCTCTCTCCCTCTTCTTCTTCTCTCTCTCCCTCTCCCTCTCTACCTATCTATCTCCCTCTCTTCCCCCTCTTCTCTATATCCCTCCTCTACCTATCTCTCTCCCTTTCTCTTCCTCCCTCTCTCTATCTCTCCCCATATCTCCCTCACTCACTCCCTCCCTACCCCCTATCTATCTATTTGTCTCCCTCTATCTCTAGACATGTCTCTCTCTCCTTCTCACTCTTCCTAGAACTCTATATTTATATCTCTTTCCCCTTTATCTCTATATCTCCATATTTATTCTTTCATCTCTCTCTCTATCTCTATCTCATTATCTCTCCATCTCTCTACCATATATATCTTCCTCACTCTACTTCTCTTTATATATCACTTCCCATCTCTATATGTATCTTTCTATATATCGCTCTCTCATTCTCTGGCTCTCTCTCTCTCTCCCCTCTCTCTCTCTCCCTCTCTCCTTCTCTCCATATCCCCCTCCTCCATCTCCATCTCCATCTCCATCTCATTACCCCTCTCTTGATCTCCCCCCTCTTTCTCTCCCTCTTTATATCCCTATCTCTCCCTCTTCCTCTCTTCCTATTGCAAAATTAATATGATTTGAGTAATGGAGCTTGATTATCTTCCTAATTCAGAGGTTTTGTAAGTGGATGCATAGTTGGTTTGAACTTATCATTTCTCCATTCAGACATTTTTTGCACACCATTTTCGAGACATTTTGGCGTACCCATTGCACACCAATGTGCAATTGCTAGTTATTTGTTACTTATAAATTTTTTGTTTGTTTTTAATCTCTTTTCAATTTTCTTGTTAATTTATTTTAAATTTATGCATTTTTTATATATTCTTATTTGTAATTTTATATTTTCATACAATTTATTTTCTGATTAATTATTTATAATTTATAATTTATATGTAAACATATAATTTATAAATTTTATGTTTACTTATAAATTATAATTTATATACTTATAATCTCTTTATAATTTATTCTCTTTTAAATTTGTTATAATTTAAAAAAAAATACTCATTTGGTTATTTTCTCTTTATATATTAAATATTTTAATTTATTTTCTTCTAATTTATTTTGTTTATTGTTAAAATTATATGTTTATTTTCTTGTTATTTATAATAATTTTTTGTTTGTTTATGCCTAATTTATTGTTATGTTTTTTATAAAATATTTTTCTTTTAAACTTTGGATTTTTAATATTTTATTTTTTGGTTCATTTACTAAAGAGGGGGTTTTAAAACAACTTATGCCCATTAATTCGTCTAAGCTAGGCCCCTTTTGATTCAATGTTTTAATTATTTTGCCTCACTTTATTTTTCCCTATTCTAAGTTGGCCCCGTGCTCCCATGTTTAAAAACAACTTAAGCCATTGTTTGTCATCGGCCTAGGTGATGTCCCCTTATGCCTTTAATAAATGTTTTATATTGTGTAGGGAATAAATTTTAATGACCGTTGATCAACCATCGTTTCCCTCCATCCCATGATGACCCCACCATAGAGACTCAACCGATTGCAATATCATAGGTGAGTGCCACATGTCTCATCTGGAAGTGCCAAAGGGATGATGAAAGTGCTTTAATATATCTACCGGGTTTTAATATATTATATAGCAGGTTACTAAAGTGGTTACAAGATGCACGTGCTTCAAATCAATGACGATGTTATAATCTGTATGGAATAGGTGCTCGATGGTTAGTGACAAGGCTGGTGATTGTGTTGAGTGAACAGGATTGCCGATGGTTGAAATCTACAGTTTCCCACCATCGCACGATCAAAAGCTGCGAGGTCTTTATTGATCGCAATATCACGAGTGAGGGCCACATAGATTTATTTGGTGATGCATAATATGATGGGCCCTTGCTGCCGTGATGGAGATCATGTCATCTTGTTTTGGAAACCGTTCAATGATCTAACATAAGTGAAAGATCGATGGATGATATAATAGGCTTGGCTTGCTTTATATTCACTACTCTAAATGGTGCCATAATTTTAAATTTAATTAACATACTCTAAAACCTAACAAAACCAAGTTGTAGCTCGTTAAATTGGAGAAGTGAAAGGTCAATACCAACACTGAGGAAGAGTTTGGAGGAGTGAAAACAAGGTCAATACCAGTGTTGAGGAAGAGTTTGGAGTTAAAAAAAGGTCAATACCAGCGCTGACGAAGAGTTTGGAGGAGTGAAAACAAGGTCAATACCAACGCCGAGGAAGAGTATGGAGTGAAAACAAGGTCAATACCAGTGCTGAGGAAGAGTATGGAGGAGTGAAAACAAGGTCAATACCAACACCGAGGAAGAGTTTGGAGTTAAAACAAGGTCAATACCAGTGCTGACGAAGATTTTGGAGGAGTGAAAACAAATTCAATACCAGTGCCAAGGAAGAGTATGGAGGAGAGAAAAAAAGGTCAATACCAACGTAGAGAAAGAGTATGGAGGAGTGAAAACAAGGTCAATACCAATGCTGAGGACAAGGTTGAGGGCACTCAGGGAAAATCGATGACTAAGGGACAATGAGTACTGTAAGTTTGGAACCCCAATTCTCTTTAACCTACAATTTTCATTTCTAGTTTCCAAAGATATTCTCGTACATTGGCACCCCCATTCTTGTAAAATGGTATAAGATAAGACAAAAAAAATAAAATAGCATAGTCTTTCACATTTTTATCGACCGACCTTAGGTCTTGGAAAAAATCCCATAATCTACCCACATCTTGGTTGTTGGTGGGAACATGTTATTCTTTGTTGTACGACCTACCTCAAATCTTATATCCACAAAGTTGCTAAAAACATAAAACAATAAGAAAAAATTCAAAGGTACAAC
>CM021108.1:355295020-355630046 GCA_007115665.2 Sequoiadendron giganteum
AAGAGACTATATCAAAACCACGAAGAATGACACCTCGCCTGTGGAAGTTGGAATATAATAGAATTAATCATCAAGGTTATACTTTGGATCAAATTTTTTATCTATCATATATGATATGTTTTGAATTTATATTTTTATATTGTGTTGTGTTTACTCATGTTGTAATTGACAATGATTGTCGTTGTTAATTTGTTTAACTTATATGCTTCATGAAGGTTGTCAAGGCATTAATGGTTGACTTCCATAGGGACTGAAAAGTTATCCCAGATAATTTAGTAGGTTGCCCTACTATGAGCAGCTACAAATTATGCATTTGTTTGATATAATGCATATCAGAAAGAATATGACAGAAACATTATGGAAAATATTGGATGGAAGGCATGACAAAGAAAAAATTGTCAAAATTTGTAGTGACATTCAGGAAGCCAATCATGCAATGAAAAATGTCATTCAATTAAATAGCGATGGAGACCAAATTAATATAAGTGCCCTTCCTTAGTTATTAACGGAGCAAAAAAGAAATGCTATAAAAGAAGTCATACGAAAAATTCGATTTCCCACAAGATTTATGCAAACATAAACAATATCATAACAAAGAAAAGAGAATTTGGGTCAGGGATGAAAATGCATGATTGGCATACCTTCATTAAGGTAATTATTCTGGTATATTATATATATATTTGTATACTGCATGTACTTTTTAGTTTATTATGTTTACTACTTTTGAAAAAATAATGAAAAGATCATTTTTTAATTGTTGCAGTACGTTCTACCTCTATCTCTCCCAGACAACTTGGACAACAATGTCAAGAAAGTTATATATGATCTTGGAAAATACATGAGGTAAGTAGCGATATTTGTTCAATTCATTGTATATTTTTGTTAAATCTCATTAATATATTTGTGCCTTGAATCACTTGTAGATGGTTGTCATCTAAAGCAATCCATAAAGAAGATATAAATTATTGGAAGAGAAAAATTCCTCGTCTAATGTGTGAAATGCAAAAGTGTCTACCTTCGACATTTTTCAATGCACAAGAACACTACCTCATACACCAAGTTGAGGAGATTGAATTGTGTGGACCTGTACACACAAGGTCAATGTGGATGGTTGAGAGGCACTTGAAATTTTTGAAGGCTTTGGTTAGACAAAGAGCACATCCTGAGGGTTCTATGGTGGAGGGATATATGGTATACTAGACCATGGTGTACATTACTGAATATCTTCCTAAGTTTGCAGCAAAGATCCATGTAGATTGCATTTGGGATCCTGAATCCATGAACAAAATTGAAGGGGAGTACTTGATGGGGAAAGGTAGATTAAGGAAAGTGATGGGTAATTATAAGATGGTCATGGAGATTAATTAGAATACACTTTACATTTATTTTTTATGTATATTGTACTTATTTAATTATTAATCTTCAATATACATCAATTATAAATTAAGGTCGTATACCGTGGTAATTAACTAATTATACATCGTTTGTGAATTTCATTTCATTTTTTTAATAGTTAGTCGAGAATGGGATGCACTACATTTTTATGTCGCAAACAATCTTGATTGGATGATGGTATGGATTGAACGATGTCAACAATCTGGTCGCGCATTAACATGGGGAATTGACGATAGTGAACAAGATAACCATCCCCGAACTATTTGTTCTAAAGATTGGGAAGTCTCCTAAGGAAGTTAAAGAATCTCATCGTAATGGAGATTCCAAAGTTACACCAAGGGAAATTGATTTAGCATATGGTTTAAGAGATAAACAGGTATGTATAGATATATTAATCACCCATATTATTTAATTATTTTCAATTATATTGATGTATATATATGTTGAGATTTTTTTCTTTGCATACATTCGGCCAAGAATAAATATGTTTATCAACTGATGATATTGCAATAATTTTTACATGTTTGACATATTGCAAGTGAAACACCACAAGGCTATGTGGTGCAATGGTCATAAATTTTGAATCAAAAAGTTGGATGACACGAAGAAAACTTGTGATTCTGGGATAACTGCAATCTTTCAGGTGACTAATATTTCATCTAGAAGCGACATACATCCATAAGTCTCAAAAAATCAATACTATGGGATTTTGGATGATATACTTGAGTGTGATTTTAAGTCCTTCAAATTAGTTATGTTCATCGTCCTGTGGTATAGGCTATGATTGAATGAAAATGATCCCGAGAGAACTGTTATTGAACATGATAATGGATTTACCATGGTTAATACAAGGTATTTTGAGTGAGCTTGAAATGAGCCCTATGTTCTTCCAAGCCAATGTGAGCAGGTATTTTACTCAGAGGTTCCAGGTAAACTGGGTTGGTCATATGTTGTTAGACATGATCCAAGAGGAAGGCCAGTAAATTTTAATGTGGTGAAAGAAGAAGATACCGAAGAACTAGAAGATGATGTAGATGATGATCAAGATCAACAGTTAGTTGATGATGTGCCTAAAGAAGATGTCGAAGACTAGATCATGATGATGTAGGAGTTAATGTTCATGAAGATGATATTTGTGTGGATGATGACATTATCAAAACAAATATCAATGACAATGATGATGATATGACCAATCCTTACAATGTCGAATCTGGATTGGATGATATAGACAAAGAGTTGGATGAAGAAGAAGATCAATGAAATTGAAATGTATGAGTTATGCGATTGTATTATCTATTTGATACTAATTTCTTGATAGAATTATGTTTGACTTATGTGGTTACATAATTAATTCATGATGTACTTTTTAATGTTTAATTTTAATTCATGATGTTACAACTATTGTAGCTCTCTTATAAATTTCCATATGATCATAATGAATAGTGTTTTAAGAAATTTCATGAAAGATGACACATTGATCATAGTAGTGAAATAATTGCAAAGTCATTTAGAATTTTTAGACCAATCACCCTTCGCAATGTCAGTTTTAGGATCATCTCCAATTTGATTACTAGGACACATAAGGTAGGATTTGATTGGCTTATCTTGGACAAACATTGTGGCTTTGTGTAATGTGATTTTTTTTTGGATGGGGTAGTGGTGTAGGAGCCCCTACAGCTCATAAAGTGATCATTGTAAAGGTTGTTGATGGTTGAGGATTTAAAATACAAGCTCTTGACATTCCAAAAATCTATGTTTTTCTTCAAAATTTCTGTATTTTTCCTGTTTTGCAAGATTGTACGGTCACATACAACCATACTTTGATGTGAAATTAATTCCATGTCATGAATATATGTGTTAGCTTTGATTTGAATTAGATTTGAGGGCTTAAGGCATTGTTTCAAGTTAAAAATCTTCATTTCTTTGCATATAGCTCAGTTACCCTATTTTTGAGGGTTTTGTAGTCCAAACATGATATAAAGGGACTCTTACACTTTTGTGATTAGTGTAGCTTGTGTAAGAGTCCCCATAGATACTGTTGTAATTGTAGGATGCATGAATAGGGAGTAGGATGAGAAATAAATAAGGTATAGCTGTTGTCCTCAAGAGTTTTGTGAAGAAAAGCATTTGAAATGAGAGGTTCAAGCCTAGGTTTCAACAAAATATGTATGGGTGATCTTGTTGGGAAATTATGTCTCAATTTTTAGTTTGTACCTCTACTTCTTTGGACTTGGCGAAAAAATTAGGTTTCAGCCTTTACCGCCATATCGCAGCTGTTCATTTTGTGCCTCTACCGCTTTATCGTGGCGGTCTCCCTTGACCTTAGGGGTACTGCGGTGACAGGCTTGGCAGTTACCACCTTACCGTGCATGGTGAGTTTAATCACCGTGGTGGTCATGGTAGGTGGCTTTCTATCTTCCTCATTGGTCACCGCCTTACCGTGGTGAGTGGTTGGCGAAATCCTTCATGGCAGTGGTCGCGGTGAAGCCGCCTGCAGCTTGGTCGGCGGTTACTACCACATTGCGGGTGGTGGATCCTCTCACCGCAGTGTCCATGGTGAGACCACCAGCGGTGCACCTGGTGGTTACCACTCCACCACAGATGGTGAGCTTTCTCACTGCGGTGGTTGTGGTAAGACCACCAACGGTTTGGCTAGCGGTCACCACCTTACCGCGGGGTGGCCTTGCGGCCTCCACGATAGCGTGGTTTGACCGCCAGCGGTCCCTCAGACTATTTATAGCCATACCACGGTAAGGGATGTTAGTCATAGCAGTAGTGCAGTGACGATCAGTGTGACAAAGCTTGAAGGAGCTCAGATGTCCTACCTCCACATCGTGGGTCGACTTGAACCGAGCAACGATAGCACGATGTAGGCTTGGGTGAGCTTGGCCGAGCTCACCGCCATACCATGAGGTGAGTCAGTGAGCACAACGGTAGTGTGGTAAGAGCTCAGACAAGCTTGGAGCTTGGTCAACCAAGTTGGACTAAAAAGTCAAAGCTATAGCTAAAGGCCAATATAGTAAAAGCAGTAATTGCAGGTCGATTTCAGCTGATGACAGGAACCCGATTTGGGTGGTGAAGTTATTTTTGGGTGGCTCAATGCAATCTGAGCAGATTGATTGCTTGCTTGAATGATCGATGCATGACCCTGGAAGTTGTGGGATTGGTTGAAAGTGTAAATGCGATGAAGACTTGTACAGTCAATGTGAGGTTGACGGATATGTACATGTAAGTTGGCAAGTCAATGTAAGAGAGAATTCATTGTATACTTTGATAGGAGTATTATAACAGTGAGATAATAATCAGAGTGCTATTGTGAGCTGAATAGAGAGTAAGGGTTGATATTGTATGTAATAGATTATTACTGTAATACAATTGTTCTTGCTTGGTGTGGTGGGATTTTTACCTGAAAATTTTTTCCCATGTAAATATTGTATCATCTGTGAATGCTTAATATTCGGTTATCTCTTTTATGTTGCATGCATTCATCTCAGTAGTTTTAGAAGCTATTAGAACCAGTTTTTTCTCTTCTCCTCTATTGTATTAGTGTTAAGGGAATGTATTCCGCATTGTTGGGTCATTAGATCTATCTTTGTGTTCCCTTCAAGTGGTATCAGAGCCTAGCCAGTTGTGTTATCCTTGGAAGAAAAGGTTAGTTTTTTGTGCTAATACCGTTTCAGTGGGATTCTTGCATTGTTAAAACTTGTTTCTATTTGAGATGGTGAGGACATCAAGTAGAGTAGATATTGAAAATTTTAATGGCAGAAACTTTGAGTTATGGAAACTCAAAATGGAAGACTTGCTAGTGGATAAAGACCTCTAGTTAGTAGTGTCTTGAACTAAGCCACAAAGTACGACGCAAGAGGCTTGGGATCTTGTTGATAGAAAAGCAAGAGGTCTGATAAGATTGAGTCTAGCCTATTTTGTACTCCTGAATGTCCATGAAGAGCATTCTGCAGCTTCATTATGGAAGAAGCTTGGTGATATTTATCAGGGAAAGTCTCTAGTAAATAAGTTATTCCTGAGGAAGAATTTGTACTCCTTGAAGATGGAAGAAGGTGCATCTGTTGCAAACCATCTAAACTCATTTAATATGAGTGTTACTTAGCTGGCATATGTAGGTGTAAAGACTAAGGAGGAGGATCATTGCATGCTCTTGTTGTGCTCATTACCTGACAGTTGGGATCATCTCGTGATGGCTATTGGAAGCACAAACACTGCATTCAAGATGGATGATGTGGTTGCTTTGCTTCTGTCTGAAGAAATGTGAAGGAAGTCTTTTGAGATGGCCAAAGAGGCTCTTGCTGTTCAAGGTAGACCAAAGGAGAAAGGCAAGAAGAAAGATAAGAAGTCGAAATCCAAATATGCGGGGAGATCAAAATCTCTTGGTAAAAAGTTCAAGTTGAGGTGTTTGAACTGTGGGCAACCTGGTCACATCCGAAAGGATTATAAGGAGAAGAAGAAGAATAATAATTCTGACAATGAATCTTCTCAAAGTGATGCAGATGCCTTCATTGCAGCAGACTTGACAACTCAGGCATGAAATGATGTCTGACTGGTTGACTCAGGTGCATCCTTTCACATGATGTCCCATAGAGAATGGTTCTCCAAGTACGAGAAGTATGACAATGGAAAGGTGTACTTGGCAAGTGATTCATCACTAGAGATAGTTGGCAAAGAAAGAGTCATAATTTAGTTTCCTGACGGAAGAGTCAAAGGGATTGGTGGCGTACTACACATTCCAGGTCTCGCTCAAAATCTTATTTCTGTCAGTAAGTTAAATGATGCTGGTGTAGAATTTTATTTCTCAAGTAAAGGATGTAAAATGGTTAGAGGTGCAATGTTGTTGGCTAAGGGTGTTCGTACTAGCACTCTGTATAAGTTGGATGCACATCCTATTCAATGTAACAATGCCTCTGTAGAGTCATGTAAATCAGTCCCTGTAGAGAAAGATGAAGACTCTTCTCTGTCTGCAAATACTTTGGAGGTAAAACTCCCAGCAGAGAAGACTATGTTGTGGCATCATAGATTGGGTCACATAGGTGAGAAAGGTTTAAAATTCTTGAATAATAAAAATTTTGTAGAAGGGCTTGATGACTGTAATCTTGAGTTTGATTTTTGCAAACATTGTATCTAGGAAAACACCATCATGTTTCATTTTACTCTAGTCCTCATAAATCTTCTGGCATACTGGATTATGTTCATTCTGATGTGTTTGGTCTAGTTAATGTTCCTTTGTTATCGAAGTCTAGATATTATGTTTCTTTTATTAATGACTATTCGAGAAGGGAATTTGTATACTTTCTTATAAGTAAATCAGAAGTGTTCAGTCCGTTTAAAGAATTTAAATCTTTGGTAGAGAATCAGACTGGAAGGAAAATTAAATGTTTAAGGACAGACAATGGTGGTGAATTTTGTTCTGAATATTTTGAAAGGTATTGTTCAGATCATAGTATTAAAAGGTACAAGACAATGCCTTACACTCCACAACAAAATGGTGTTGTTGAAAGGTTGAATAAGATGCTGATGGAAAAGGCAAGGAGTATGTTGAGCGGTGCTGGTCTGGAGAAAAAGTTATGGGTTGAGGCTATGGCTACAACATGTTATCTGGTAAATTGATCTCCTTGCTCTGCTCTTGTTGATAAGATGCCTTTGGAAGTATGGTCTGGTAAGAAGCCCTCTCTGAGGCATGTCCGTGTCTTTGGCTATGAGGCATATGTTTATGTGCCAAATGAAAAGAGATCAAAATTGGATAACAAGGTTGTCAAGTGTATTCTCATTGGCTATGGAGTTGGTGTGAAGGGATACAAGCTTTGGAACCCTATTACTAAGAAGGTTTTGTACAGAAGAAGTATGATATTTCATGAGCTAAAACTTTCAATAAGTGATCAGTAGCTTGAGACCGATCAAAGAGACAAGAAAAAGGATGCAGTTGAGATTCCCCAAACTCCAGAAAGGGAAGAGTTGCATGGTGTACCTGAGACTGAGGAGAGTTCAAGCAGCTCTAAAAGTTCTGATGATGAAGAGCCACAACCTCAGCCTATAAGAAGGTCTACACAAGAAAAATGACAACCTGAAAGGTATGGTTTCTCACTGTTAAATTTGAACTATGCCTATGACTTAATTACTAGTACTGATGAGCCTAGGACTGTAAAAGAAGCAATCAACATGCCTGATTCGAATTCTTGGCCAGAAGCCATGAATGAAGAGATGGATTCATTGAAGAAAAATGAAACCTAGGATTTGGTACCATTGCCAAAAGGGTGAAAGCTTGTTGGTTGTAAGTGGATATTCAAAAAGAAGATAGGTCTTGATGGCAGTGTTGTGAAGTATTTAAGACACGACTAGTTGCAAAGGGATTTCCCAAATTGAGGGAATTGATTATGGAGAGATTTTTTCCCCTGTAGCAAAGCTGACATCCATTAGATTTTTATTGTTATTGGCAGTTGTGTATGACTTTGAAATTGAGCAGATGGATATGAAGACAACATTTCTCCATGGTGAGATGGAAGAAGAAATTTATATGTCCTAGCATGAGCATTTTGTTGAAGCAGGTAAACAAAATCTAGTCTGTAAGTTAAATAAATCTCTGTATGGTTTGAAGCAGTCTCCTAGAATGTGGTACCAAAAATTTGACACATTTGTGTTGTCAATGGGATTTGTGAGATCAAAATCTGATCATTGTGTATATCATAAATCTGTGACTGATCATATGCTTGTTATTACACTGTATGTGGATGATATGTTATTCATAGGAAATAGCAAGACTATGATTTTTTATCTTAAATCTCAGTTGTCTGCAAAGTTTGAAATGAAAGATCTTGGTGCAGCTAGGTATAATCTGGGAATGGAGATAACTAGGGATAGGACAAGTAGAAAGCTTTGGATAACTCAGAGTAAGTATGTGAATATAGTTCTGGAGAGATTTGGGATGAACAATTGCAAGCAACTAGTTATTCCAGTCTTGCAGGGAACGAAACTATCTATTGAAGATTGTCCAAAATATGGTACTGAGATGGAGGACATGACCAGTGTGCCTTATACAAGTGTTGTTGGCAATTTAATGTATGCGATGGTCTGTACTAGACCAGACATTGCCCAAGCAGTGGGAGTTCTAAGCCATTTTATGAAAAATCCAGGAAGATCACATTAGGATGTTGTGAAGAGAGTATTCAAGTATTTGAAGGGGACTTCAGATTATGCTATGTGTTACCATGGTAGTTTGGTTGCATCATAGAGGAGTCTCAACATTCAAGGATATGTTGATTTTGATTGGGCAGGGGACATTGACAACAGGAGATCCACCAGTGGATGTATGTTCATGCTTAATGGTGGAGCAATCAATTGGATGAGCAAGTGACAGACTATATTTGCTTTATCCATGATAGAGGCAGAGTACATGGCTGCAACTCACGCCTACAAGGAAATAGTTTCGCTGAGGTGTTTGTGTTCAGATATTGGTTTTAATGTAGGGCAGATCACTATTTTCTATGATAGTCAGAGTGCCATTTGTTTGGCAAAGAACTCGACTTTCCATGTCAGGATGAAGCACATTGATGTGCAGTTTCACTTCGTGAGGGACATAGTGGAAGATGGAAGAGTCTGTCTTGAAAAGGTCGACACTTTGAAGAATGTTGCAGATGCTTTAACAAAGCTGGTGAGCACAAACAAGTTTAGATGGTGTGTAGAATCTATGGGCTTTGGGGCCTATGACCGTCAATAACTTTTGAAGTCAAGAGGAACCTGGAAATCTTCGCCAAGTGGGAGCTTGTTGGGAAATTATGTCTCAATTTCCAGTTTGTACCTCTGCTTCTTTGGACTTGGCAAAAAATTCTTGTTTCATCCTTTACCGCCATACTGTAGTTGTTCATTTTGTGCCTCTACTGCTTTACCACGGTGGTCTGTCTTGACCCTGGTGGTACCGCGATGACGGGCTTGGCGGTTACCACCTTACCATACTGCAGTTGTTCATTTTGTGCCTCTACCGCTTTACCACGGTGGTTTGTCTTGACCCTGGTGGTTGCGGTAGGTGGCTTGTTGCCTGCCTCGTTGGTCATCGCCTTACTACGATGGCTGCGGTGAAGTCACCTGCGGCTTGCTCGGCGGTTACTGCCGCACCGCGGGCAATGGATCCTCTCACCGCGGTTTCTGTGGTGAGACCGCCAGCGGTGCGCCTGGTGGTTACCACTCCACTGCAGATGATGAGCTTGCTCACCGTGGTGGCTACGGTAAGACCGCCAATGGTTTGGCCGATGGTCACCGCCCTACCATGGGGTGGCCTGGCAGCCTCCGCGGTAGCGCGGTTTGACCACCAGCGGTCCCTCAGACTGTTTACCACCATACCACAGTAAGGGATGTTGGTCATAGTGGTAGAGCGGTGGCAATCAGTGTGATAGATCTCGAAGGAGCTCAGATGTCCTACCGCCACACCATGGGTCGACTCGAACCAGGGAGCGGTAGCGCGGTGTAGGCTTGGGTGAGCTCGGCTAAGCTCACTGCCATAGTGCAAGGCAAGTTAGTGAGCTCACAATAGTGTGGTAAGAGCTCGGTCAATCGAGTTGGATGAGAAATTCAAAGTGATAGCGAATGAAAAATGGACACATGGTAGGTTGACAATCGTTTGATTGGCTAAAGGCCAATATAGTAAAAGCAGTAATTACAAGCCGATTTCAGCTGATGACAGGAACCCAATTGGGTGGAGAAGTTATTGTTGGGTGGATCGATGTAATCTGGGAAGATCGATTGCTTGCTTGAATAATCAATGCATGAACCTAGAAGCCATGGGATTGGTTGAAAGTGTAAATGCGATGAAGACTTGTACAGTCAATGTGAGATTGATGGATATGTACATGTAAGTTGGCAAGTCAATGTAAGAGAGAGAATTCATTGTATACTTTGATAGGATTATTGTAATAGTGAGATAATAATCAGAGTGTTGTTGTGAGATGAACAAAGAGTAAGGGTTGATATTTTATGTAATTGATTATTACTGTAATACAATTGTTCTTGCTTGGTGTGGTGGGTTTTTTACCTGAAAAGGTTTTCCCACGTAAATATTGTGTCATCTGTGAATGCTTAATATTTTGTTATCTCTTTTATGCTGCATGTATTTATCTCAATAGTTTTAGAAGCTATTAGAACCAATTTTTGCTCTTCTCCTCTGTTGTATTAGTGTTAAGGGAATGTATTCCGCACTGTTGGGTCATTAAATCCATCCCTATTTTCCCTTCAGATTTGATTTTATGAATTTTTACCCATTTACAAACCTAATGGGTTGTGTCTGAGTTGGTTTTGAGGTCTGGGAGGTTGTGGAAGTAGGAGATTAAATAAACCCTCATGATTTTGGTCTAAAACAAGGGTTTTTGGGTTTGGCAAGAATTTGGCCATACAAGTGGAATCTTTTTGTGGATTTGGAGGTTTGGAGGCTGTTAGCTCTCAAAAACATGGGTAAGAATACCTCAAGAGGTTTCCAATCTCTTGATACATTTTAGGGTAACAATAAAGGCCAAATGATTTGATCCTTCTTTTCTTCAAGTGCTGCCAAACCTAGGTGGGTCTACCTTTGCGAACTGAGCAGACTTAAGTGATGTGATTTTTTTTACAACAATCTATTCACAATGGAAATCTTACAGTGAACAAATATAATCCTAAAAAAGTGTATGTGTAATATTAGAATATGTTTAGTTAACAGATGTAAAAAATAAAATGGACAAACAACTCTGCCAATTTAACTATATGTATATATAACTTTAAGTTATTTTTATTTTAACTAAAAGTACTAAAGTTACAGCATACAAATTAAATGATATTTATGATTGTAAAATTTATGATTAAATATATCTCTCAGAATCCTTTTTGTCTCAATTTGAAAATAATTCTATATTATAAAATACATTTATTTAAATTTAAGATGAAAATAGCAAGGAAAAGTCAAACAAATATCTTTATGAAAGAAGTATATTGGCGTGAAATTAAATATTATTTGTATTCCAATGTAAAAACTACAAAGAATGGAAACAATTCTTTCAACACATAAACTATTATGTAGTAGTCAATTAAAATGATCTAAATAGTCTAATAATTTGACCATTAGCATATAGCAATTTCTATAGAGTTGTAGATCTCTTCCATTTCAAAAATGAAAAAAACAATATTAGGTAGATAATCAAACATCTTTCATTTCTATAGTGAGTTATTTATCCTAAAGGAACTAGTATATAGTATTCAAAGAAAACCAACAAACCCACAACTACCCCTATTTTGAAGGAGTTTAGTTTTATCCCCTTCCCGATCTCCCTTATATTGTCTAATTATTTTAAAGAGACCAAGGGTTATAACACAACTTTATTCATCCCACTAAATAGCTTGGTTGATGAAACTTGACAAAAGAAACAAAACAATTTCTACATTTGGCATTGAAACTAGATTTTGTTTACATAAATCTATTCACAATAACAATCTTACAGTGAACAGATATAGTCCTAATAAAGTGTATGTGTAATATTCGAATATGTTTAGTTAACAGATGTAAAAAATAAAATGGATAAACTAAAGATGAAAGCGTGAGACCAGTGCCTTGTTGGGTGTATGGAGTCTAATGAAGATCTAGAAAAGTGTAATCTATGATGGCAATAATTCAAACTGTTTGGCACACAGATGTAGTTTATAACTTGTATAAATGTGCAAGTAAATTACTAAAAAACTCTACTTGAGATAGAATGACAATCCTAGTTATGTGATTCTTCTTATTGATCCAATTAATACTCTTCAATTACTGTGATTGACTAGAAGGGTTTAATCTTTACTTGAAAGAACCAAATAATTACATCACACAAATACAACAAATGTGTATCGGTAAACTGAATATATGCTTGATATATCAATTTAAACAAGAGAAAAGCATCAAAATGGAGACAACCAAATAACTGTATAATTCCACAAACAATTGATACCAAGATTAAGCCATAAGTTCATACATCTTCATTAACTTCATCAAAATTAATACATGCATCTGAGTCTTTTAAAGGAAAGTTTCATCGCAAACTATCTACTATATCTTTCTCCTATCCACCTATATTTGTTTTACATTATGAAATAGATATAAATATATCAAAATTGTGAAAGGGCGCGTCCTTTCACAAATGTCTTTTTCTTAACAACAATAAAAAACTAGAAATTATGCTCTATTAAGCCATAAATAGATGTTTGATAGATAATCTTGGTAAGTTGGCCACTCGTGTGTATCAGCATCCTCTAGCACATTCCTTATGGCTATCTCCATTTTGAACATCTTCTCATTTTGTTCACATGCCCCGTCCATTGTTAAATCATTTCTTGTGGCTATCTCCAAAATTGTTTGCATCCTCATCTCGCATTCCTTCATCCATCTGTCTTTTCCCTTTAGTTCCCCTCCATCTTCTAATAGTATTGGTACTCCCATTTTTGTGACATTGATCATCCCCTACTCATCACCTTGCAATTCATCATGGAAGTCTTTATGTTTTTTCACAAAATAGTTTCTAGTATCAATAGCTATATTATCAGGAGCATCCCTTTGGTTTATTTCCTAGAACTTCTCTTGGATCCTGCCATCTATCCTCTTATGTTCTTGTAGTGCAGTAAAATTGTGTGAATGTGTTCCCTAGAGCTTACTCAACCAAGTCATTAAATTGGTCTGCCTCTTCCTTATTATTGCAGTGAGTGTATCGTATTTACCTTGTGAGTACACTTTTGATTCTTCCCACTGGTCTCTTACCTAGGAGCTTTCACCATGATTCAATTACTTTGTGGATCCGTGATTGATTCCCATCATGTCCTTCAATTGATCATTTTGTTTGAGTGGTCTCTCGTTATTAATCTTATATATTTCTTTTTCCTTAATTAGCTTTTGGATTTGGTCTTTATTTAATTTGGCCACATTAATGCCAATTTTTGTTGTAGCTATTGGATCAACCTCACCAACTTTTAACATCATTACATGTCCAAAAGCCTTTTCAGTATCGATTACAATAGATTTCTTGTGTGGAGGATATAAGGCCCATATCATAAGTGATCCCTCATCTGGGTTATACTTAGATCCTGCATAGATCTCTGTTACCCGCTCAGGAGTGAGTTTATGTGTGGCATTGCTATTCTTTAGAAAACTATCAAAAACCAAAGCAGAGTTTAAATCCAACCCAAGAAAGATCATGGCACGTGCATCTTCTAATAATTTCCTTCCTTTTTCAGTGGTCATCCTTTTCATTTCTTCTTCCACACTTGATTTTAAGTTATTCAGTAGTTGTTCCTCATTACTTGGTGTAATATTCTCCATTGATTCCCTTATTGATTTTCCTTTTAATTTGCACAAAAAGTTTTTAAATTTTGTGGTTTTAATGAATTCATCATTAGCCACAAATGATTTATATGCTATCTGCCTTGTGTTAGTATTTGCACTCCCTTCAACATCTAGTTCCCTGGCAACATACTTGTAGTCTTGAGTTCTCAATCTAGAAATTTTATCAATTGTATTGCTAGGCCTACCATCACCAGATGCCTCTTCATCAAAAGATAATAGTTATGTATCTTGCAATCCCCTTTTATACTCATCAAGAACTTTTTCGGCTTCCTCTGCTTCCAAATTCTTGAGCAGGTCATCATACATATAGGGTACGTGATTGTATCCTCCCAAGTTCATTTTATTTTTGGAAAAATCAATATACCCTTTTGGATCAAATCCTTTTCACAGTGGATCCTTCTTCATGTTGTATTGCAGAAATTTGTTGAGAACCATGTCATATCCATCCCTTGCTAATATAGTGAAATCATTGAAGCATAATGTACTAGGCATAAATTTCTGCTTTCCGAAAGAACTCAGATTCATAACATCTGAAAAGTCCAATTGCCTAGCAATCTCCAAATATGCCATCCTATCAGGCACCGTCTTGGGCAGAATGAAGGGTCCATCTTCAAATCCATATGCTCTTATCATGGTTGCATCTTCTAGACAGTACCAATCTCCCCAATTGTGGTTGACAGGTCCATTGAAATCCTTAGGCCTTAAAAAACTTTTTATTTCATCGGACAATGAGTATTCACAATGATGATTGTAAAATTTGTATAGTGGTTTCACAAAAAACTCTTCAAAATGTAGATAACAAGAATTAGCAAGTCTGCAATCCCAGGTGGCAGTCTAGAGTTGTACTAGTAATAAGCTTCCTTCCTTATCAAATTGTACAACCCTCAATTTTTTAGGCCACATCTGCAATTCTAGTCCATAATAAAGTATCATATGCATTAGGATTGAATAAGCATCCAAGTCCAAGATAGGAGCTCCACTTTTTAATGCCATCAATCCTGAATCAAGTACTTTAAAGATGTGTGAAGCATAATAAAAAAAACCTTGAATTGTGACATTGGATGTCCACTGTAATTACCATGGGTACAATTGACATGTGCTCAGGGGCCTCCATTCCCAGCACTTGACACACTAAAAAATATGTGTACCTCATGTAGCGTTCAAACAAATAAACATGGAATGGGGGACCATCACTGTCATTTAGTGGAACTGAAACAAAATCTTTCTTAGACCTATGTAGTGGCAACTTCCAACCCTTGTACAAAGTATCCATCCTCCAGAATTCCTTTTCTAGCTCTTTAGGTACAATTTTTTCACCACACACTCCCTCTAGGTTAAAAACCTTACAGATGGAAGCTTTAGATACATGTATAAATGTTTTTCCTGATGGATCACAAATAGCTTTACATTTTGGATTATAATTGGCAGCTAGCATTTTCACCAATTCTACATTTACAAATACATTGGGGCGGACTAGTTTCCCTAGGTTTAACTTCCAAGGATTGCACACTGGTTCGTATCGGTTCCTTCATTGGTAATGAAAAATAAACAACTCATATCCCCTAATTGGGGTCCATATGTCTCATATATGCTTGCATTTATCCTCTAACTTTTCCACTTCTTCCCTAAGTTGTGCAAATCACCTGGCCTTAGGTCCTAAGCCGAGAAATTGATCAATTAAGTC
Source organism: Sequoiadendron giganteum (assembly GCA_007115665.2). Lineage (NCBI taxonomy): Eukaryota > Viridiplantae > Streptophyta > Pinopsida > Cupressales > Cupressaceae > Sequoiadendron > Sequoiadendron giganteum. The sequence goes on from CM021108.1 coordinate 355,310,437, forward strand.
CTAGTTTAACTTCCTCTCAGCAACCCCCGGTTCCTTCTCTGCTTCAATTTTTTGCTTTTTTCCTCTAGGGTTTTTACTCTCACTCTATTTCCTACCTTTTTCTTTTCCTGAGCTAGTGCTTTCCATTTTATGAATCACAAATCCAGAAATTTAATTGCAGAGAACTTACAAGTTTATTTAGAATTCTTTGACAACAAGATCCTTTGGCCCTTCGTCCGTTCCTCTTGCTGCTAACTTTGCAAAATTTTCCTTCAATTACTTTTCTCAATTCAAGAAATCATTGACACATTTGGTAGTAATATTGCCATTAATGTCCTAGCTTTGAACACGAGCGTAGCTAATCTTCGAATTTACCCACTATCACATCAAATTTTCTATCGGCAAGACAATTGAAACTTTGGTCCATCCTTTTATTCAGGCTTGACTAATGTTCATTAAACATTATCTTTTTTAGGGAGACATTATGCTGATATCACATAATCTATCCATTTGATTCATATAAGTGTCGCCAAGAGTCACCTGGAGGAGTATTTTGATTTTTTTGTGTCTTCATTGGAAAGACATGGTGTATCGCTAAGACGTTCAATAATTTTGCAGATGTTATAAGTCTCCCCGATGATTATTCCTTTGATCTCAAGTATGTCGCCAAGAATCATGCTGATGTAATCTGATTAGTGTGACATAGTGGGTCGGGAGGACATTTTGAACTCATTCCGATATTGTTTGTCTTGGCGATAGTATGTTTCTTTGTTTTATCAGCAAGACAAGATGAGTTTTTTGGCAATGATATTTCATCGGCAAGACAAATGCACTCGGGCCGACTCAAGGATCTTACTATGATGGCGTTGGTCTTGTTGATACAACTCCTTGTGCTTTGATCAGTGAGTTAAGACAGGTTTCTTGCCGATGGAACTTCATCGGTGAGACCTATATGCTCAGTATGACCTTTTCATTTCACCCCGATGGAACTTGTCTTGCCGATGATATGGGTTATTTGAATACTAGATTTTGGAGGTTTTTCATGATATCAAATGGTCAAGAATGATGTGATCATATGTGAATATTGACACAAATTCAATTTTTTTCTCTTTGAATTCCATTTTATCTTGCCTTATGTCTTTGGTCTTTCATATTGTTTGAAAAAACCTAAGGTTGGGGTTTTTGGTTTTGCTGAAAGTGTTTCTGGATTAGATTGTGTTTTTTTTTTGCATCAACATTTCGGATCACACTCTGTGATCCATCAATGTTTTTTTTTAGTCCAACAACCAAGTCCCTTTTGTTGATGTTCTTCTACTAAAAAATCCAAATGGATCCATTGGTCGTAAGGTTTTATGCAAGGCTACCCATACTGATCTCTATCTCCACTCATCTTCTCATCATCATCTTAGTCAAAAATTTAGCGTTCTCAAAACCCTTGCCTGGAGAGCCTACCATGTTTGCGATGAGGATAACTTAATGCAAGAGTTGATGCACCTTCGTCAAGTTTTTAAATTAAATGGTTATTCTAGCAAGCAAATCTAGCTTCCTTTCTAGGTCCAACCCCAAACATTCCTCAGTCCTTTCTAATGTTTCTCTTCCTTATGTTGAAGGTATCTCCCAAAATATCTCCAAGATCCTTCTTAAAAAAGGCCTTCGTTGTGCTTTTAAACCCTTCTCTACCTTGAGAAAATGTATTCCTTCCCTCAAAGACTCTAGGAACATCTTTCTTGACTCTGGAGTCTATAAGATTGTTTGTTCGTGTGGCATTCCATATATTTGGGAAACCGGTTGTTCCTTTACCACTAGAATCAAGGAGCATAGTGCCGACATTAGACATGAACGCACCTCCAAATCAGCCCTAGCCGACCACTCCTCTTCCACCAAGCACCACATTTCTCTAGAAAGTGCCCAAATCTTATCCAAAGAAGACAATTTCTTCAAGAGAAAGCTTAAATAAGCTATTGGAATCAACCATCATCCCTTGAACCTTAATTGTGATGAAGGTTGGAGTTTGAGCTTGTCTTGGTACCTGTTGCTTTCCAACTTAAGATCCCAGAATCTTCCTTCTCGCCTCTAGTTTTTATCCTCCCCCTTTCTTGTCCCTCTCCCTTGTCTCCCTCCATTGCTTGGGTTCAAACTCTCCCCCTTCCTTTCCTTGTCCTATTGGTTCCTTGCTTCCCTTTCGTCCTCTGAGCTTCTCCTCCTTCTCCTTTCCCTCCTCCCCTTTCTCTCCTCCTATCTGATGGAACTTCAAAATTTTACTCTTTGAATTCCATTTTGTCTTGCCCTTGTCCTAGTCTATCATGTTGTTTGGGAAAAAACCTAAGGTTGGGGTTTTTATTTTTGGCCTTCATGAAAATCCTAATGTTCTATGTTACACCTTGGATGGGATCTATTTGGTCGTTACCTTTTGGAGTGGGTTTCAAAACAACTTATGCCCCATTGCTTTGTCTAGGTCGAGCCCCTTTTAATAAACTATTTTAGATATTTTGCATGACTTTATTATTCCCTAAGTCTAGGTTGGCCCGTGCACCACATTTAAATACAAATTTAAGCTATTGTTTGTCATCGGCCTAGGCAGTGTCCCCTTGTCCATTTAATAAATGTTTTATTTTTGCAAGGAACAATTTTAAATGACCGTCGATCAACCATCGGTTGATCTCAGTCATTCCCCGAAATCCTGTGATGACCCCACTACAGAGTCTCTACTGATTGTGATATCATGGGCGAGCTCCACATGTCTCAACTGGCGATGTCAAAAAGATAATCAAATTGCTTTAATATATCTGCCAATTTTTAATGTGTTATACGACAAGTTACTAAAGTGGCTACGAGATGTACGTGCTCAAAATCAATAGAGATGTTATAATCTCGATGAAAAACTTGCTCGAAAGTTATGTTCAGCACTAGTGACTGTCTTGAGCGAACACGATTGTCGATGGTGGAGACCAATGGTTTACCGCCATTGCGCGATCAAAATATGCAAGGTGTTTACTGATCGCGATATCATGGGTGTGTGCCACAAGCATTTCTTTGGCGATGCATAATGTGGTAGGCCCTTGGTGTTGAGATGGAGATTATGTTAGCCTTTTTGAAGGAATTCGTTCGATGGTCTAGCAAAAGTGAATGATCGACTGTTGGAATTTGAATTCGCATCAAATGCGATTGGATTCGTTGGTGCGGCATGCAAGTAAGCTTTAATGGCGGACCAGACTCTACAGGCTCAATTTGATCGACATAAAGTGATTTTATTTCATTCTATTTTCTCAAAAAATATTCAAGCACCTTTGTGAAATCATTTTTAGAGCCAAGGATGAAGTTACAAGCTATAACAACAAGGATTTGGTCTTCTACAAAGCATAAACGTCATGAGTTGTTTTTTGTGCTTCCTGGAAAATTTAATTGAGATTTTGAGAAGAATTGTGGTGTGCTTGTTGGAAAGCTTGTTGATAGTTGTTTTAGGGCTATTGGTTAGTTGAATTGTAAGAAATTGCAAGGTTTTTCTGTAAAAAAAAATTCTATATAGCCCTACTCTGTTCGAGAGATTTGAAATTTTAAGGAAGCCCTAGTTTACTTGAGATGGCACTGCCAAAGCACATTTTGGCCATGTTGATTATTTACAGAGGAATTTTTATGATGATTTCCTAGATCAACTCCCGTTGTCAACAAATGATAGGAAGAGGGGTTTGGTTTTGATGCATGGAAGAATTGTAGGTGAAGGATTAGTATGCAAGAATTCCAACATTACAGATGCTAGGGTTCCCATGACTGGTCTGGAGATGTTTAGGATGTGGTATGGACAGCATAATTTTCCTCACCCTTTCTCAAATGGTTGGAGATATGACATGGGGAAGTTGGTGGTTCCAAATGTGTTCCCCGATGTGGATTTCCTCAAGGTGGTGGTAGCACCTTATGACCCTATTACAAGAGTGATCAGAGATAATGATGGAGGGATTTTATTAAGTATAAACAAGGAAGAAAATCAACAAGTTTTTGACCTGAGTGAACCTAGTTTGTTCTTGATTCAGATAAATCTTGAGGTGATGAAGCCAAAGTCAAAGTCACTTTTTAGGTTGAAGTTGCTTCCTCCTCATCTAGCAAGGGAAGGTAGTTCAAGGATTTATATCAGTCCAAGTGACCACGAGCCTTTTAGGCTAAGTTTTTTTACAAACCATTTCTTGGCTACCTTTTATTCATTGTGCCAAATTTTGGGTTTTAACCCTAACACATTAATGCCAATTGCATATATGTTTATGGGGGTGCAAATACAATGCCCTAATTTCTCTGTGGTTTATGATTTTGCATCTTTTATGGCAGATAAAATACATGAAGGGTTGTTAAATTTGCATGTAGGGGATGCAGGCACTCCATTCTTTTGGTATTCCCTACTGATGTACACGTTCTTCTACAAGAATGTTGACTTCTTCTCAGAGAAGATGGAGTTAAGGCAAGAGGTAAATGGAGAAAGATTACCAATGCAGGCTTGGACTGCATATTTATCATACAATAGAGAGAGTGCAAGTTTTGTGAAATTTGACAAAAAAAATTCTTCTAGACTCATGGCTCGGTTCACAGTAAATTTACCTAGGATCCTCGAGGATTTACATGACTTTCTCAGACTGAAGGGGAGGAAGCCAGATTTAAAAGTTTGTCACAACTGGGGTGACATTATCTTGTACCTAGTCAACACTTTTTTAAGGGTGTATGGCTTCCAGGGAACTCCACATATCTTCCCATTCAATGTGCCAACAAGAGTGGGGTTTTCTGAGGTTATGTGGAAAATAGGTTGTATTCATGAAGACAACCTAACAGGGAAGGGAAAATGGACTCTTCTCCTTGATTATACTGTTGTGTCTGATTTTATGTTCTCAAAAGGAGGATGGGTCCACTTTGGGAGGTTTTTTGATGATTTCATTTAAGGTGTGGTCCTAGGCGACATCATGACCCTGAGGGATTTTTTTCCCTTTTTAGATACTGGATAAAAGGTGGCAGGTTTGCACATGAGTTCAATTTTCTTGAGGATTTGATTAGGAATAAATTTGATTTGAACAAGCAAGAATTGAACAAGGAAAAATGGATAGCATATGAGAAGTTATTGGCCATTGTGCATAAAATGGATCCCAAATATGATCCATTAATGGAATTCACCCCATTCCACAAAAAAATTGATTTCTTGATGGACAAATTCAAGGATATCATGGGTGTTTTGATGACAAAGAATGTCAACTTGGAGTTGGAATTCAGCATACAAAAGCTATATGTGAGGCCTGCTGAAACAAGGCCAACATATCAACCCATGATGAATCAGCCTCTTTATAAGAGAAAGAGGAGTGAAAGTAGTGATGAGGAGGAGGAAGATAAGAAAGCAAAAAAAAATCATGAAAGCATCAACACAACTGGGTCCAAAGATCAGAGCACCTAGAGGAATAAAGATCATTGATTTGGAATCATCACCAGAAGATAATCATGCACTACCACCATTAGAGCCAAGACCTAAGTGGCAAAGAGTTGAAGAGGCACAAGAGACTCTAATGGATGAAATCATTGTCACAGATCAAGACATGCAGGTTGGTATTCCTTCCCCTCCCCGGTCAACTCAATTGGTTATGTCTGATATGGATGTGAAGGGACAATGTGTGCAAGATGCCATGATGGAGGCATGCAAGGAATTTTTAGATGATGATGCATTTGTTATAACTCCAGTTTTCTTACAACTGGTATGGAGAATGAGACTAGACTAATATCAAGACAAATGAGAAAGGAGAATAGAGTTGAAACTTGATAGGTCTAACCAAGAGAATGATGATGAAGTAAAGGATGAATTGATGGAAGAAATAGAATCACTCCAGAGGAGGGGAGGAAATTAGTAACTCAGGCTGGTGTGCTATTTTTTCTTGAATGGGATATAGCAGATGCAGTAGCATTTAATGCTATTTTAAAATCCAAGCATCCCATGCAAAATTATGAGGAAGAGGTCAAGGAAGCACTACAATATTTTTCCTTTAGTGAGGAGTATGAGACCCTAGCAATTTGGGCATTGGCACCTCAGGGTAGAAAGCCTAATGTTACTAACATTAGCCCAAACCTAAGGGGAGGGTTAATAATAAAGAGAGCCTCTAAAACTTCAACTACAGAGGCTACAAACCTAACTATGAATGTGACCAAATTGGCCCAAGAGACTGCTGAGAGGGAAGAAGCTGAAAAGAAGAGCTTAATGGAGAAATACAATATTATAATTGGAGAATACAATAGGGTGCAGCAAAGGAATGTTGAGCTGCAAACTGAGGTGGATAAGTTAAAGTATAGGCAAGTTGGGGATTCCTCGAGTGCTCTTGGTATCATGAATTGTCCTTCCACATCAAGATCAGTACCTCCTACTTCTCTAATTGTTTCTACTCTGAGGTCCCCCATCCAAACTTCTTCTCTCAGTCCTACATTAGAGCTAGTTGAAGAATAGATTGAATACTTTGTGGATCCTACTAATAAGCAGTTGTTAAATAAGATTACAAAGTTACAGGAAGATTTAAAGGCAAGTGAGGAGGGAGCACATGTAAAGCAAAGTGAAGTTGTTGACACAATTTTGAGGCACTTAAATGAAAAAGGTTGATGGCAGATTGCCATCAGTATATTCTTTGTATTCTTTATTTTTGGATGCAATAAAGAACATTACTAGGGATCAGGAAGTAGTTTTTCACTTAGTTGAGAAGTGGATCCTTAGGTCCAATGATTTAGATATCATGTATAAAGCATCTAGATGTGATACAGATAATAGGCCCCAATCATTAAGGCCTACTTAATTTTTTACAAAGTCATTGCAGGGTTTTCAAGCCTTACCAAATGATTTGAGTAGGAAAATTAGAGAATTGGTAAAGATTTTTGATGATTGGAGTGATACGTCTTCACCTGATATAATTGATGCACAAGGAAATTTTAAATCACTGCAATAGCGGCAGGATAAAGCAAATGAGGTCATCAATCCAAAAATCAAATTGATTTGTGATGCCTCAAACTATGACCTATTGGCGAGTTGTATGGACAAGATCATTAGCACCAGTACATTTTTGGAGTCTTTTGAGAGAGAGGAAAATCAGGTAGCGGTGAAATACACACCTTATAGTGCTAAGGTGAATGAGGTGGTTAATTTTGACTGGCCAACATATGAAGAATATCAGAGATGGGTGGATAAATACTTAACTAAGGAAGAGTAAGACAGAGTTGACTACTGGCGGATAACAACTCAGTCATTGTAGTTATAAAAGATTTTGGTTATGTTTTGATGGCAGTTTTGGCACAGGTTTCTTGAAGTTTGGCCAATGCATCAACCATTTTCAGCGGATGGGATAAGCAAGAAGACTCAACTGTTGTAACAGATTTTTGAAATGTCATAGGGCGGTCCAAGTGACCGATGACATGTGTATTTTTGGCCCGATGCTTGTTTTCTCCTTCATTATCTATAAGAAAGATTTCAAGGCCAAAAATAGGGGTTTGCAAGTTAGATAATTTTGGGTCGAGTCTAAGTAAAGTTGCAAAGAAAATTGTAAAAATCTTGTTGGTTCAGTGAAAATGCAAGTTAGGTTTTGTGTCATTCTATAGTAGGTTTTGAATTCATGGGAGTTTGATGTTTCATGAAAGTACTAGCATTTGAATGGGAATGATTCATTTTGAACTCATGTCTCTCCATTGTATAAGCATATCAGAATCTTGAATAAAATAATCAAGGATTGTTTCGTTCATCTCACTATTATGGTGTGTATGATTCTCATTTTAGCTTTAATTCAAGGAATTAATTAAAATGCTTGAATGGGGTCATAGGTGGATATTTTTATATAAGGATTTGATAATTAGTATTGGGTTAGAATACAAATTGATGGTATTGTAAGGAAATATTGTCAGATATCTTATATGTTATGTGTTAAATCTGTCATGAATCCTTAGATGCTTATGAATTTGACTCCTCCAACGACATATGGCACTGGTCTAAGTTTTACTTATTTGTGGAGTTTAGTATTTGTTTTCCTTTGCTTAGAGATTGCTACAAATTTCAAATCAATGGCTATCTTAAGCTGTGAAGTGTTGTTGTAGTTATCTCATGCTCCAAATAGTTGATATTATTGATGAACAACCAATTCATTTTGGTATTATCCTGTTATGTTGAGCTATTAAATGAGATTATTTGTTGTTGTTAATGTTGTTTATAATATTGGTGTAGAGGTTGTAAACACATTAAGGGATCACCCTTCTGGGTCTTGTAGAGCCCAAAGTGTAGGATGCTTTGTTAAAGTCCTCGTCAATTGGTCTAGGTCCTTCGAGCTGCCCCTAATTGGAATTGCCAATTCCATAGGTAGATTAGAAGATAAACCTAGTTATAGTAAAAACAACCAACACTATCTCTTGGTCCTCTGTTTTTCTTGCTCTTGTATGTTCCCTTCTCTTTTTTTTCTCTTGTTAATTTTGATTTGTTCCTGCTTCTTGCTTTGGCTTAGTTCATTTTTGCTTCTAGTTTGTTATTTCGTCATGTTTTGTTGAGTTTTTATTTCATGTGTCTCTTCTCTTTGGGTTTGTCCTTTTATATTTATTGTTCCTTCTTTCCTTCTTTTTCTAATTCGTGTTTCTCATTATTTTATGACTATTCCTTACATTTTACAAATTATAGATTTTTTCTAATTACGCCAAAGGCGTATCTTATTTGAGATGAATGAGTTAAAATGGACCATCAACGGTTAATATTGACTGTGTACAGTGCAATACGATTGAAGTGATTTCATTTGTTCATCGCCACATATTTTCCCCTCCATTTTTTTTGTTTGTTTTACTTTTTAATATTTTACTTGCAAACTCTGCCCTTTTTTCTCATCCGGTGACACCACAATATTTACTAAATGAAGGTTTCAACAAATGAAAACAAATATCTACTTCTATAAATTTAATTTTAAAACTTATCCGTATTTTTCAAGACTCAGAGTGAATTGGTTGATTTGAATGTATGAAATAATTGATATAGTTTGGTTTAATATATATATTTTAACTTTTTTTAAAATATGTTCATAATTTAAATATCTAATTTTGTTAATTAAATAGGTGTTAAAAGGTGAAAAGTTAAATTATAAAAATGTCTATTTTTTTGTTAATTAGAAAGAGATTAAAAGTGAAAATTTAAATTATTTTTAATATTTATATATTGAATGGTTTTACTTGTTTTATATATATTAGTTATATATTTTTAATTTTTTAAAAAATAAATTATAAAAATGTTTTTCTCTTTTTTTGTTAATTAGAAAGATGTTAAAAGTGGAAATTTAAATTATTTTGAATATTTGCATTTTATAAAGTTCATATATTAAATGGTTTTTACTTATTTTATAATTTGAAAAAATATAAAAAAGTAAATTAGAAAAATAATTAAAATTGTTTTTAAATTTTTTAGATTTTTTTTTTTTTTAAATTGATCCATAAGAGACAAGTGCCACATAGTGGCTAGTACTTGCCTTTATAGTATTTTAATTATAGAATTTTAGATTTAATAAAAATAAATGTAAGTTTTGTTAATGGAATAAAAGATAGTTACATGCATTTATATTAATATTAATAATTATTAATCTTATTTTAATTATATTATATAAAAATCAAGTATCTTATATAAAAACAATTATATATTCAAATTTTATATATTATAAAGATATTATAAATATCAAACAAAATCAAATGATAGTAAAATATAATTAGAAGAAAAAATTGATAATTATATAAATATAAAATTTATCTAATAATTATGTTACATAAAAATATGTATAATATGAAATAAATTCATTATATTATATTAAATAATATTTATTGATTAGATAATTTAAATTTAGATAATAATTTTTAAAAATTATTTTATATAAAATAAAATATAATTAAAATGAAATGATTATGTAAAATAATTATATGAAAGAATTGTGGGAGGTAGGGAGGGCGCCCTCCAAGGTGGTGGAGGATGGTGGCATGAATGACCATGTTGGAGTTGTATGGTGGAGATAGTGACGAGTGGAAAGCCACGGTGGTAGGAGAGAGCTTGCTTGTCCTATCAATCAATCAAATGCACGGGGAAGACAACTCATCTATCTTCCTGAGGCACAGGAAATATTAAAATTTGTTCATTCATTCACTTGCATTCAGTCAACTCGCACATAGGAGAAGGAGGTTGGCGAGGCTGGCGGTGGTGGGTAGAAGTACTCATTTAAGGCTTGCAAAGAATGTCGTGGGCATTTGTTCTAGTTCAGTTTTGTGGTTGAAGTCTGGATATCATTGTGTCAAGCACTTACTGTTGGGAGCCGAATGGTTGGGTCCTCAAAATTTATGATAGAGGTTTCAGTTGCGGGTGTAGCTCAATTTGGGGCAGACACCCCCATTTCACTCAAGTCTAAGGATAGGCTGACCATCTTTCGTTTCATAACAGATCAATGCCTTAAAAGAATTTTTCTCAACTATGAGCCTCTAGTGTTAGTTGCAATCAAAATGGTCTTAGGTTCAATTTTTTGGAGGAAACAGAGTATGGGCGCGATAATTTGTAGATATTTTCTCATTTTTTGGCTTCCCTACCGGATAATCTGGTCTTGAAGATTGAAGAAGAGACTTTAATGAGGAAATTGTTCATACCCGGACTGTAGGGTGGTATGGATGAGCTCCTTTGAGTGGTGGTGGAAGGGTGAGGATGTTTGCGTGCATTGGAGGCAGCGAAGGTGAAGGATGAAGACACGGTGAAGATTTTTCTATTTCTCTTGGTCCTTCAGGGTACTGGGTTGATGAAGCAGTGGACCATAGTAGCGGTTGTGGTCATCTTCTTGAAGAAATGGTTTGGGCTAATGGCGATTGATAGTAATGAATGGAGGGAGGAGTTTTAAGACTTCGTGTTTCTGAATAAGTTTTTGTGAAGGGTAGTGTATGGTATTAGTATTTTAGCAGCTAGTTTTTTCTCTGTTAATGCAAGAACAAATTGGTTAGATTGGTTTAAATGTAGATTGTTTAAAGTATTGAATGTTTGAAGCTATGGCCTATATTTTGGAGGATCCGTATAGACATTTTATGTTTTTTTGGTTCTTGGTGGAATTGGTGAAATTAACTTAATACCTACATAGCAGACAGTTGCACTTTGGATCTATAAGTATAAATACAATATAATCCTTATGTATCAAAAACAAATTATAAGAAAGAATTAAATTATTATTATTTAAACATAAAATTTATATAATACTTAATATGTATATAATTTATGTTAATATATATATTATTAATGCATTACACATATTTTTTTAGAAAGTTAATCAAGGCGGAAAATTATATTTAAACAAATGCTTATAATATTATTTTATTTTCAGCTTCCTTCGCCCTTGGTTTTACTTGAAAACCTTGCTCTGGTTTGTATAGCATGTCACGTGAAAAGAGAGATGCAATGGATTGCTAACAATAATAGACAGTTAAATGTATCATAATTTTTTTATGGGGAAGAAAATTGTTTGGATTTCACTACCAAAGGAGTATGAAAAAAATTGTTTGAATTTCACTGCAGGAGGATTGCGAAATTTGGAAGGAAGGCATCCTTTTCGATTTCTTACCTCATGTCCCCATGTGGTTGCTTAGCTTATTTTCATTAGGAGTCACTGCTCAATTTTTTTAGGAGAAATTTGTGGATCTGGTGTCCTCATGTATATTTGATTTTGCTGCTTATTTTTAAACAATCATTTTAAATCATATTTTTTTAAATGTATATTTTTTTTTTTTTAAATCCTCTATTAAAATAAGAACATAATTCAACTGTATATTCTTATATTTAATTATAAATCCTTGCGATTAATTTTTATGAACTGTATATTTTTATATTTAATTACCATTTGTTGCTTTGTTAATTTTGACAAAGAATTATTGATAGGGAATTCAAATCTGTTATTATTGACTAAGAATTAAAAAATGAATACATTCATATCTATTATAATTCTCTCAATTTGTATAGACAAGAAAGGATGCTAGCAGAATTTGCATTCAATTTTACACTAATTATCTATGTTGCATAGTTATAAATAAAGATATAAATAAAGATAAAAAATAGTTCAAACAGTTATAAAGTTCAAACAATTATAAATAAAGTTAAAAACAAATCTATGTTGCAATTAAATTCTTTAAAAATGGGTAGATTCAGGGCAAGATCTATATTTCAAAGAACTGCAATAAAATGTATACTTTCAATAAGACTGAAAATTTAATTTTCTATATGAAAATATGTATCTTGTTGTTGCACTGTATCACTGTAGGAAAAATTTAGAGGTAAAATTCAGAGGGAGGAATTGGAGGTAAATAAAAAGGAGGGAAGGAAATTTGTAAAGCCACATGCCATTTTTCACAATAAGCAGTTGCTGCTTATTTTTAGCCCCCCCTATTTTTTGACAGCTTATTTTTATTTCCTAAACAAAAGTTGCTCCTTCAAAATAGGAAAATATTCCAAATTATCCTCACCCAACAATCAAATTTATGCATGGGAACACTCCTGCTGCTTAAATTTAAGTAGAAAATAGAGTTAAGTAGTTGCATGGGGACATGAGGTTAGTAGACAAGTCTTGCTTTTTATTTTCTTTATGGTATTATTTTATTGTTTTCTAAATTATTTGTAGTCCTTTCTCTTCTACCTCTCCCTTTATTAAGACTTTTTCTACAATCTCATTTCATTTTTCCTCTTCCTGATGATGGATCAATGTGTGTGATTTGAAACGTTGATAAAAAAACTTACATAGTTGAATCCAAAAGCTATATACTGCAATGTTATGGACTGTGGAAAACTCATACCAACTATTGAATAATTATATTTTAAATTTTTATTTTTATTTGTATAATAAAATAAATCTAAAATCTAAATTAGAAGTTAGAGAGAGAGAGATTCAAAACTAAATTTTGATTAGATAGTTACATAGAAAGAGTGAGAGAGATAAAGAGAAATAGGAGACAAAGATATATATAAAGGTAGAGATATCCAGAGATAAAAGAGGGAGGGAGGGGAGATAAATAGGGATGCCAAAAGAGAGTGAGAGATAGAGAGATGGAGGGGTAGAAAGATGGAGAGAGAGGTAGAGACGGATATATATGGAGAGAGAGGTAGAGATAGATATATTTATAGAGAGAAAGAGAAAGATAGATATTTATATCTCAATCTTCCTCTCTATCTTTGTGTTTCTCATTATTTCTCAATTTATCTTCCTCTCTCTCCCCTATATCTATATATCTTTGTCTACACTTCTCTCTCTATTTATGCATATCTATCTATGTCTCTATCTCTCTCATTCACTCATATACACAAACACTCCCTATTAATCTTCTCTATCTCTCTCCCTCTCTCTCTTTCTCTCACTCTTGAACCCTCTATCCATATCTCCCTATCCCTCACCCTCTCTATCTATGTCTTATTATCTCTAACTCTCTCTTTTGTTCACCCCATCTCTCCCACTCTATATCTCTATATCTCTATTTATTTATATCTCTCACTCCTCTCTTTATCATTCTAAAATCTAAAATCTAAATTAAAAGTTAGAGAGAGAGAGTCATAAACTAAATTTTGATTAGATATAGTCACATAGAAAGAGTGAGATAGAGAGATAAAGAGAAATAGGAAACAAAGATATGTAAAGGTAGAGATATTGAGAGGGAGGGGGAGATAAATAGGGATATCGAAAGAGAGTAAGGGAGAGAGAGGGAGAAATGGAGGGGTAAGAAGATAGAGAGGGGAATATATATCTATAGAGAGAGGTAGATATATGTATATATATATATGGAGAGAGAGAGAGGTAGAGATAGACATATTTCTAGAGAGAGAGAAAGAGATGAGAAGAGAAAGAGAAGAGAGAGATTTATATCTCTGTCTTCCTCTCTCTCTCCCATATTTCTCTCTATATGTCTTCCCTTCTCTCTCTATTTATGCATATCTATCTTCATATATATCTCTCTCTTTCACTCATACACACAAAAACTCTCTATTTCCCCTCTCTACCTCTCTCCTTATCTCTTTTTCTCACTCTTGACCCATCTATCCCTATCTCTCCCCCCTCTCTATCTATATCTCATTATATCTACCTCTCTCTTTTGTTCACTCCATCTCTCCCACTCTATATCTCTATCTCTATTTATTTATATCTTGCTCCTCTCTCTATCTATTTCTATCCCTATATATTTGCCTCCATCTCCCTATCTATCTATCTCTCTCTCTGCCTATCCCTCTCTATCTCTCTATATCTCCCTCTATCTATATTACTCCCTCTCTCCTCTCTATCTATTGAGCTATCTCTTACTCTCTCCCCATTTTTCTCTCTCCATATCCATATATTTCTCTACCTCTACCTCTACCTCTATCTCTATCTCCCTATCTCACTTTATCCTTCCCTATCCCTCTCTATCTCTCTATATCAACCTCTATCTATATTTATCCCTCTCCCTTTCTCTTTCTATATATTGAGCTATCTCTCTCCCTCTTCTTCTTCTCTCTCTCCCTCTCCCTCTCCCTCTCTACCTATCTCTCTCCCTCTCTTCCCCCTCTTCTCTATATCCCTCCTCTACCTATCTCTCTCCCTTTCTCTTCCTCCCTCTCTCTATCTCTCCCCATATCTCCCTCACTCACTCCCTCCCTACCCCTATCTATCTATTTGTCTCCCTCTATCTCTAGACATGTCTCTCTCTCCTTCTCACTCTTCCTAGAACTCTATATTTATATCTCTTTTCCCCTTTATCTCTATCTCTCCATATTTCTTCTTTCATCTCTCTCTCTATCTCTATCTCATTATCTCTCCATCTCTCTACCATATATATCTTCCTCACTCTACTTCTCTTTATATATCACTTCCCATCTCTATATGTATCTTTCTATATATCGCTCTCATTCTTTGGCTCTCTCTCTCTCTCTCTCTCTCTCTCTCTCTCTCTCTCTCTCTCCATATCCCCCTCCTCCATCTCCATCTCCATCTCTATCTAATTACCCCTCTCTTGATCTCCCCCCTCTTTCTCTCCCTCTTCCTTTCTTCCTATTGCAAAATTAATATGATTTGAGTAATGGTGCTTGTTCAGAGGTTTTGTAAGTGGATTCATAGTTGGTTTGAACTTATCATTTCTCCATTGAGACATTTTTTTCACACCATTTTTGAGACATTTTGACGTACCCATTGCACACCAATGTGCAATTGCTAGTTATTTGTTACTTTTAAATTTTTTGTTTGTTTTTAATCTCTTTTCAATTTTCTTGTTAATTTATTTTAAATTTATGCATTTTTTATATTCTTATTTGTAATTTTATATTTTCGTACAATTTATTTTTTGATTAATTATTTATAATTTATAATTTATATGTAAACATATAATTTATAAATTTTATGTTTACTTATAAATTATAATTTATATACTTATAATCTCTTTATAATATATTCTCTTTTAAATTTGTTATAATTTAAAAACATATTTCTTATTTGGTTATTTTTTCTTTATATATTATATATTTTAATTTATTTTCTTCTAATTTATTTTGTTTATTTTTAAATTTTATTCCTATTAATTTTATTTTTGTTTATGCCTAATTTATTGTTATGTTTTTTATAAAATATTTTTCTTTTAAACTTTGGATTTTTAATATTTTATTTTTTGGTTCATTTAAGTTTTACTATAGAGGGGGTTTTAAAACAACTTATGCCCATCAATTCGTCCTAAGTTGGACCCCTTTTGATTTAATGTTTTAATTCTTTCTCCTGACTTTATTTTTCCCTATTCTAAGTTGGCCCCGTGCCCCCATGTTTAAAAACAACTTAAGCCATTGTTTTTCGTCGGCCTAGGTGATGTCCCCATATGCCTTTAATAAATGTTTTATATTGTGCAGGGAATAAATTTTAATGACTGTTGATCAACCATCGTTTGATCATAGCCGTTCCCCGCCATCCCGCAATGACCCCACCACAAAGACTCAACCGATTGCGATATCACAGGCGAGCGCCACGTGTCTCATCTAGCAATACCAAAGGGATGATGAAAGTGCTTTAATATATATGTCAGGTTTTAATATGCTATATAGCAGGTTACTAAAGTGGTTACAAGATGCACGTGCTTGAAATCAATGAAGATGTTATAATTTGGATGGAAAAGGTGCTCAATGGTTAGTGACAAGGCTGATGACTATGTTGAGTGAACATGATTGCTGATGGTTGAAATCTACGGTTGCCCATCATCACGTGATCAGAAATTGTGAGGTCTTTATTGATCGTGATATCACGGGCGAGCGCCATGTGGATTTCTTTGGTGATGTATAATATGGTGGGCTCTTGCTGCTATGATGGAGATCATGTTAGCTTGTTTTGGCAACCATTCGATGATCTAACATAAGTGAAAGATCGACGGCTAATATAATAGGCTTGGCTTGCTTTATATTCACTACTCCAAATGACACCATAATTTTAAATTTAATTAACATACTCTAAAACCTAACGAAACCAGGTTGTAGCTTGTCAAATTGGAGAAGTGAAAGGTCAATACCAGCACTAAGGAAGAGTTTGGAGTTAAAACAAGGTTAATACCAGTGCCGACGAAGAGTTTGGAGGAGTGAAAACAAGGTCAATACCAGTGTCGAGGAAGAGTATGGAGGAGTGAAAACAAGGTCAATACCAACGCCGAGGAAGAGTATGGAGGAGTGAAAAAAAGGTCAATACCAGCACAAAGGAAGAGTTTGGAGTTAAAACAAGGTCAATACCAGTGCCGATGAAGAGTTTGGAGGAGTGAAAACAAGGTCAATACCAGCGTTGAGGAAGAGTATGGAGGAGTGAAAACAAGTTCAATACCAGTGCCGAGGAAGAGTATGGAGGAGTGAAAACAAGGTCAATACCAGCGTCGAGGACGAGGTTGAGGGCACTCAGGGAAAATCGATGACCAAGGGACAATGAGTACTGTAAGTTTGGCACCCCCTTTCTCTTTAACTTGCAATTTTCATGCCTAGTTTCCAAAGATATTCTCTTACATTGGCACCCCCATTCTTGTAAAATGGTATAAGATAAGACAAAAAAAAAAAAATAGCTTAGTCTTTCGCATTTTTATCGACTAGCCTCAGGTCTTGGCAAAAATCCCATAATCTACCCACATCTTGGTTTTTGGTGGGAACATGTTATTCTTTGTTGTACAACCTACCTCAAATCTTATGTCCACAAAGTTGCTAAAAACATAAAATAATAAGAAAAAACTCAAAGGTACAACTAAAAAAGGGTTATTTCCTTTTGGCCTCATCCACCTCTTATATTTCAACATAGCATGGAATTATGCTTACATAACATAAACTCAAACAAATGGAAGTTTATAGGGGAAAAGGAGCCCAATTATATGCTAGGCTAAGCTAGATCTAATGAATGGAAATAGAGGCATACAGTTCTTCTTTAATACCTCCACCACAAACATATGCAAGGAAAGGTCTCCTCCCTTCTTGGTAGTGATAACCTCCTCCACACACAACCCTTAAAAATTATGAATAGAGGAATATAATCTTTGAAGAACTCAAAGTTGATTCTCTCTTACCTAATGCAATTATTCATTTTATCCTTACAAAAATTTATAGTGATTACTAGAGGTACATAGACCAATTCTTCATAATAGAAGAATTTGATCATACTTTTCCAATGATGGCATTATGAGAAAACCTTAGGTTAAATGAATAATTCCTAGATAAGTACTTTAAATCATGTCCAACTGTATAAGAGAAGACCACTACTCTGTGTACTTGGATACCATGGAGAAAGGCTCTTTGGGTTCTTTCATCAATCAAGGTATTGTTAAATTTTAACACCTAAAAGTGAGAAAGAAGAATCTTTCCTAGGATGGTGGCCAATTATGCTTCTCAACACCTAGATTACAAAATCCTTGTCAATATCATTGCCATCACAATTAAAACTATTGCTTGAGATATAGTCATACAGGTAAACAAATTGGCTTTCTCGATAGTAGATACATTCTAGACAATTCAATCCTTGCATCAAAGATTGTTGAATGGGCCCAACAAACTACTCATGATGCCCTTAAAATTAAGTTAAAATTTTGACAAAGCATATGATTGCATCAAATGTCCTTTCATTTATAAAATGCTCAAATAGATTTATTTTTAACCCTAAATTATTATCACACATTCAAAATTACAAAATACCAGTTGAATGAAGAACCTTCATTTGAAGGTGATGTCGTCATGACCTTTGAATGAAGAACCTTCATTCAAAAATGATGCCATGTCAAGACTTTCAAATGAAGGTATTTTTTATTTTAAATATTTCATGTCCAAAATGCTTTATAAAAGGAACCTTTGCATGAAGGACCTTCAAATGAAGACCTTAATTAAAAGGTCTTTCATTAGAAGATCCTTCATATGAAGGTTCCTTTAATGCCATCCCATTATAGCTCTTAGATTTGTTAGATATATTTTTGTTTCGAAGTAGAGATTGGACCATCAAATAGTGTCACCATAACTCTACCAAGATATCCATCAAATTGATAAACCCTAACTTAACAACCACAAATTCATAAGAAAATTGCCCCTATCAGCCCTAGGGAATCAATTCAATGCCAAGTTTCTTACTTTAATAGACCCCTAAATGAAATGAAACTCTATCATACCATGATGCACACCAATCCACCAAGTTACAGTTCGAAGACAGTGGGTGGATTGGTGGATGTCATTTCTATTTAGCCCTCAAACCCTTACATAGGCACAATAGGGCAGTCCCTGTATTTGATTGTTTTATCCCACAAAACAATGATTGAGCACTTCAAAACAAATGAAAATGAAAGGGAACACATATATTTATCTACACCAATGATCTCGGAGCATTTCAAGCTTGTAAGGATCCATACAACACAAAAGAACTTCAGAAAAATAGTAAAAACACAGAAAATTGCTTCAAGAATGTGGTATTTGATATGAAATTTTGGTATCAACTCTTCCAACAATTGCAATGGGATGGGAATACAATATGATAGAAGTGGGATAAGAAATGCATCGTTTGAAGCATCAAACCAATATGAAAAGATGAAAGAAAGTGCTAACCCCTTAAACTGAAAAAGTGTCTTTTAACTTTAAGTTTGCTGGGTAGCCAATTCTTTTAAGTTATCAAATCCTACCATCATACATAATCAAAATGTTGTTGTTTCAAATAACTATGAGCACTAACT
The DNA here is from genome assembly GCA_007115665.2 of Sequoiadendron giganteum. Lineage (NCBI taxonomy): Eukaryota > Viridiplantae > Streptophyta > Pinopsida > Cupressales > Cupressaceae > Sequoiadendron > Sequoiadendron giganteum. The sequence goes on from CM021108.1 coordinate 355,329,610, forward strand.
TTCACTATTTGAAGATGTTGAAACCTTGTCATAGAGAATTAGAACATTGATTCGACCACTCATCCTACCTTAAAACATACCAAAAGTCTCCTAGCAATTAGACATAGGAAGATTTAAGATGACTTAAACATTTTTTATTGCCAAAGCATAAACTTATGATGACTTTACTAGGCCTAGTACACACTCCCTCCCCATTAACCACTTATACATATGGAAATTAAATGTAAATTTTCTGCTATTTTTAGTCATGTAGGTGTCCAATAAACCACTTGGTGGTGTTTCCCTTCAAGTTTATTTACTTGAATGAGGAGAAAAAGTCCTTTGATTACAATTAGAGAATACATTTGAGGTCTTGGTTGTATAACTGGTGGACCATAGTCACATTTAACACTTGTTACAAATTTTGGGAGTTAAAACGTTAAGTAGATTTGATTTGTGATGGACACATTTGGACGGTAGTAACAATAACTTGTAATCTATCAAGACTTGATTACCTTATAACCTGTCAAATTCTAGTGATGAGATGATAGATTAATCATAATGTCACCTTGGCATCACATCACCATGAAATAACTTCATCCAACATCCTTATTAGTGTAGGTACTACCAAATAGGTATTTGTTAGATTTGTCTTCCTCGAGCAAGGGAAATTCAGGAAGAGAAGAGGAAAGCGAGACATGTAGTAAGTCTAAAAGAGGGAGATCAACTAGAGGTCAAAAGATTAGAAGAAAATTCCATAAATGCATGGAATTTTTTCTTGCTAAAGGGGGGTCATGTTCTTATGATGATGAGAGCATAGGCGACATCGAGGTTCCTTCGAGGTATAAACATCTACGAAAACAATGGGTACCCAAGGAACTTCCTCCAATAAACATTGATCTTTGTGTCAATGAGAGGATATATCGCATAACACCATCGTCATTACATGGTTTGGGCCTATTTTGCATGGACGGAATAAAGATCTTTTATGAAAAATTTACTGAATTGATGGAGTATGTTGGACCCTATTACAGTTACAAAGATTGGATGCAGCTGGTTCGATATACATGAAGTATGCGTAGGTATGCACTATCAGCAAATTGTATACAACTAAAAGATAAGGATCAAAATAAAGGAGTGGCTAGGTACATTGATGGAAGGCCAAAAGGATTAGGGAATATTGTAGGGTTTATAAATAGTACACAATCTGGGTCAACAAATAAGCAACCCAATTGCATATTCAAGGCGTGAGAGGGAAACCGTGTATTCGTATGTGCAATAAAATCAATAACTACAAGGGAAGAGTTGCTAATTGATTACAATTTGAATCGTTTAGCTACAAACACAATTACTATGGGGGTGGTATGTACTATATACCGTTTTACCCAACCTCCAATTAATGCCTCCAATATACCATTTTATTATTATGTTTTTTTTTGTAAGTCTATTGGTTTGATTTCGGTAATATTTTTTATATTTATTTTTTGTCATAATGGGACATTGATCATACGAGGAAGGCTCCATCCCAGAGCACAAATCACGATCCATCTTCAGGCGCTTCTACCCAACAGGTTTACCTCATTGTAATTGTACAAATTAGATACGAGCAAAATGTTTTATTATTATGTTTTTTTCATGAGTTTATTGGGTTAATTTCGATAATATTTTTAATATTCTTGTTGCAGTCGGCTGATTGGGGAAAGGCACTAGCAATACAGGAGAGAATCCATATGGAGGTGCAATCACTATTATGTGATGATGACATCACATTTTCTATAAACCTTGTGGATATGATGAGGAAGGCCCAAAAAAATGCAATGAAGAAATCCTTCAGTCGGTATTCATAGTGCCTCAAACAGATGAGGTAAGAGAAAAGGGTTAAAATATTGTCTGAGAGAGCACAAAACTTGCAAGTAAGCTGTCATCAGATCTTTAATTATGACATAAGTTCATTCATGGTTTTATATTTTGTACTCTTTTATGTCATGAACTAAAATATGTGTTTTTTTTATAGGATTATTTGCATCCTCATGATGAGGAAGGCCCAAAAAAAATGCAATGAAGAAATCCTTCAGTCGGTATTCATAGTGCCTCAAATAGATGAGGTAAGAGAAAAGGGTTAAAATATTGTCTAAGAGAGCACAAAACTTGCAAGTAAGCTATCATCAGATCTTTAATTATAACATAAGTTCATTCATGGTTTTATATTTTGTACTCTTTTATGTCATGAACTAAAATATGTGTTGTTTTTACAGGATTATTTGCATCCTCATCATGTTGCTGGCCATGATTAGGGTACTACAAGTGTTTCCTGGGAAGTAGGGGTCAGTACAAGTGTCAATCTTGATCTTCCTACGCATACATCACATCATCTGACCCCATCATCCATGCCTATATTGTCGATTGAAATGTCAGAAACACATACCATGCAAGCATTTGGTAGTGCACCCTCTGGTAGCAAACACACGCCACTACATGTGTCAGTACATGTAATTGGGGATGCAGAGGCCACTACTGGTGATGTTTTAGCAGCATTTCTTGGATCTTCCCGTATTACTAGTATGAGAACATTGCTGGTCACATTTGTGGTGATCGAGGATTTCATTTCCATAAAGATAGAGAAGGTCCCAGGTACTTTAAAATGTTTTTATTATTATTATATATAATCCAATTGAAATTTAATTATTGATCACTCTTTATAGACTAATGATCCCATGATCATTTTGCAAGAAATGATGTTTTTAATAAACATCTAAGTGATATTACATTGGAGCTCTTTGGGCCCACCATACATACACGGTGGAATGTCCAAAATCAAGATTTAAAAGATGAGCTCATTAACCATTTAGTTGTGTTGTTCGGTCATAAAAAATTCAACCGAACCAAGGTCCTTAAGAAAGCTGGTAGCTATCTAAAGTATGTGAGGGACCAATATAGGTCACATTTAGAGAAGAACAAAAAGTACAAGTGCCCCCCCATGATTTCAGAGAGGGAGTGGAAGGACTTGGTGTCGAATGGAAAGGAGAAGGCTGAAAAGAAAAAGGAAAGACACCACCGGGCCAAGGAAGGTATGTGATACTATCAACAATGTAATTATATACTGATTAATCTTTATTTTTACATAATCTAACGTATTTCAATTTTTTCATAGGCCGCCCGACACATCAAAAGAAACAAAGGCAAGACTAGAAAAACACGGACAACACAAACTTGGCTCTAGTGGTTATATGAAATTAGCCGCATTATTTGTAAGTATCAATAAATAAAATATTGCATTCAAATAATAAATTGCAAACAATTTTGGTTTTATCACACCATAGAAGCAAAATTCATGATCTTATGCAAAAATGCAGGGCTCTAATTTCAACAGAGTGCCCACAGAAGAGGACCTGAAGATTTCCTTCCAACAAGGCTATGGAGCCCTAGCTGAACACCTAAGAGTCTCGACTAGGCAAACACAATCTTCCACTGCATCCAACACACAGGTAAATAAACTCAATAAAGTTTATTTAAAATTGAATACTTGTGCAATCTATTCAATATTAATTTCCACCATAATAATATGCCTATTTGTTTTAAACAGATAAGCAATAATAATACTGCACATGACATTGGAATGTAGCCTGGTGAGGGTGGAGCACAACCTACAGATGAAAGCCATGGTGTGCATCCTGGTACTAGATGTATTCATGTGCTATACAAAATGAAGTATGGATTAATAAAATTAAACATCTTTAATTGTATTTGGTGTATTAATCAATGTAACCTTTCATGTTTCAACTTTAGAGCATGTAGAGCATGATCAACATGTTGAGAATGATCAGGCTAGACAAAATCAGGAACATGATGTGGCTCCATTAGGTAAAGAGGACCACTCTAATGTTCTTTTAAACATATTTAATTGCAATTGGTGTATTAATTAATGTAGCCTTTCATGTTTCAACTCCAGATCAGGATTTAGAGGGTGTTCAACATGTTAAGCATGAGGCTATAAGACAATATCAGGAACATGATGTGGCCCCATCAAGTAAAGAGCACCACTCTAATGTTCTTTTAATTAATGAAATACTTGTAACAATAATAATAAAACATATCAATTTAACATTTCTTTGCTATTGCAGCATACCCCCTGCAGCAGCATCCACGTTGTGAGTACACGACTAGGCATACATTAAGATCATGAGCAAAGCTCAAAACAACTAAAGGGGGGACAAATTATTTTGAAAATGATACTCCACTTTAGCTTTTTTTAGCTACAAAAAAGAAACAAAAAAAAAAGTGATTGTAATCATATTATGACAACCATATTTTTGATAATATGTAAAAACTGAAAAAATGAATGTTATATGTTAATGAATGAATGTGAATATGTTAAATAATAAATGTTATATGTTAATGAATGAATGTTATATGTTATTAATGGATGAATGAATGATTAATGTTATATGATTGGGTATGGGGAATTGAGAGTGATGTGAGGGGGTGGAGGGGCCAAATGAGCTTTCACCTTCACATGGTTGGCCCTATTAAGTAGAGAATATTAAACTATTCTCAAAACAAAGAGAATCTCAATAAGGTAATGCACTTTTTAATATAAGAAATGCATCATTTGAAGCATCAAACCAATATGCAAAGATGAAAGAAAGTGCTAAGTTTTCACTATGAACATTGTGTTGTGTGTGGATTTGGTTTCAAAGCTCTGTTTTTTATTTATTTTAGTGGTTTCTAAAATTTGACTTTTGTGCATAATAGGTTAGTGGAAAATTTGACAGCTCTAAAGGGTTTAGAGGCTTGATTGAGATAGATACACGGATATTTGGATCTTGTTGTTGATGGGAGGCTTCCCCTTAACCATGAAATTTTGTACCATCTGCAGGTATGCAAAAATTTCTCTACTTGCATTCATTCAACTTACTATAATATAATATTAGACAAAAATCTCCTTTTCATTATACTTAGATGGATTTTCATGCCCTATTCCAAAGCACGTGTTTTAGAATAGGCAAGAAGGATGCTGGAAAGGGTTAAGGAATTTGGCTTTACACCTGCCAATTGCATAGTTTACTTCATTCATCCAACATATTGCCAATGTGTTTCACAATTGTTGGAATCATATCCTATAATTACAAAACTAGTAAAATTAAAATATGTAAGTTTCAAATATGGCATTACATATCTTTCTATGAATTTTTGAAAGAAAATATCAAAATGGAGAAGTATTAACAAAATAATCTGCATAATTTCTAAGAGATCAGGGAATTTTTTTGCAAAGTTATCTTGAATATATTTAAGACAAAAGTAACTTATAGAAATTGAAGCAGAATATCGGTAGTCTAAAATCACCAGTCAACACATCTTAGTAGTATCTCAATTCAAGAGAAGTAGGTCCACTATCCATTAGCCAGTAAAACAAATAAAATCAATTCATAAGATTATTCTGTTCTAATAGGGTTGACTAGTTGCTTGTTTCTTTTGGATTGTTAGGAAGTCATTAATATACACTTGGTTTTCCTGCCTTCTCTTGCCTCATGGCCAAAGAGTTTCTATAGAAGGCATCAAAGTAACCTTCAAGGTTGTAAATGGCAATGAGTACAAGGTTAGTATAACTTAATGCTAATTGGGTATGATTTTATTTGTTCAAGACCAATTTAGATTTATTTTCTGCTCACACTACTTTTATTTACATTTATGTTTTGCTAATATCCATTTTCCTTTACATTCATATTCTTCTATACATATTGTGTTTACAATAATGTTTTCCTTAGATCAATTCATAAGATTATTTTGTTCTAATAGGGTTGACTGGTTGCTTGTTTCTTTTTGATTGTCAAGAAGTCATCAATATACACTTGGTTTTCCCGCCTTCTCTTGCCTCGTGGCCAAAGAGTTTCTGCAGAAGGCATCAAAGTAACCTTGAAGATTGGCAATAGCAATGAGTACAAGGTCAGTATAACTTAATGCTAATTCTGTATGATTTTATTTGTTCAAGACCAATTTAGATTCATTTTCTGCTCACACTACTTTTATTTACATTTATGTTTTGCTAATATCCATTTTCCTTTACATTCATATTCTTCTATACATATTGTGTTTACAATAATGTTTTCCTTAGATCAATTCATAAGATTATTCTATTCTAATAGGGTTGACTGGTTGCTTTTCTCTTTTTGATTATTAGGAAGTCGTCAATATACACTTGGTTTCCCCGCCTTCTCTTGCCTCGTGGCCAGAGAGTTTCTGCAGAAGGCATCAAAGTAACCTTCAAGATTGGCAATGGCAATGAGTACAAGGTCAGTATAGCTTAATGCTAATTGGGTATGATTTTATTTGTTCAAGACCAATTTAGATTCATTTTATGCTCACACTACTTTTATTTACATTTATGTTTTGTTAATATCCATTTTCCTTTACATTCATATTCTTCTATACGTATTGTGTTTACAATAATGTTTTCCTTAGATCAATTCACAAGATTATTCTGTTCTAATAGGGTTGACTGGTTGCTTGTTTCTTTTTTATTGTCAGGAAGTCATCAATATACACTTGGTTTTCCCGCCTTCTCTTGCCTCGTAGCAAGAGAGTTTCTATAGAAGACATCAAAGTAACCTTCAAGATTGGCAATGGCAATGAGTACAAGGTCAGTATAACTTAATGCTAATTGGGTATGATTTTATTTGTTCAAGACCAATTTAGATTCATTTTCTACTCACACTACTTTTATTTACATTTATGTTTTGCTAATATTCATTTTCCTTTACATTCGTATTCTTCTATACATATTGTGTTTAAAATAATGTTTTCCTTAGATCAATTCATAAGATTATTCTGTTCTAATAGGGTTGAGTGGTTGCTTGTTTCTTTTTGATTGTCAGGAAGTCGTCAATATACACTTGGTTTTCCCGCCTTCTCTTCCCTTGTGGCTAGAGAGTTTCTGCAGAAGGCATCAAAGTAACCTTCAAGATTGACAATGGCAATGAGTACAAGGTCAGTATAACTTAATGCTAATTGGGTATGATTTTATTTGTTCAAGACCAATTTAGATTCATTTTCTGCTCACACTACTTTTATTTACATTTATGTTTTGCTAATATCCATTTTCCTTTACATTCATATTCTTCCATACATATTGTGTTTACAATAATATTTTCCTTAGATCAATTCATAATATTATTATGTTCTAATAGGGTTGACTGGTTGCTTGTTTATTTTTTATTGTCAGGAAGTCGTCAATATACACTCGATTTTCTCGCCTTCTCTTGCCTCGTGGCTAGAGAGTTTCTGCAGAGGGCATCAAAGTAAACTTCAAGATTGAAAATGGAAATGAGTACAAGGTCAATATAACTTAATGCTAATTGGGTATGATTTTATTTGTTCAAGACCAATTCAGATTCATCTTTTGCTCACACTACTTTTATTTACATTTAAGTTTTGCTAATATCCATTTTCCTTTACATTCATATTCTTCTATACATATTGTATTTACAATAATGTTTTTCTTAGATCAATTCATAATATTATTCTGTTCTAATAGGGTTGACTGGTTGCTTGTTTCTTTTTGATTTTCAGGAAGTTGTCAATATACACTTGGTTTTCCTGCCTTCTCTTGACTCGTGGCCAAAGAGTTTTTGCAAAAGACATCAAAGTAACCTTCAAGATTGACAATGGAAATGAGTACAAGGTCAGTATAGCTTAATGATAATTGGGTATGATTTTATTTGTTCAAGACTAATTTAGATTCATTTTCTGCTCACACTACTTTTATTTACATTTATGTTTTGCTAATATCCATTTTCCTTTACATTCATATTCTTCTATACATATTGTGTTTACAATAATGTTCTCCTTAGATCAATTCATAAGATTATTCTATTCTAATAGGGTTGACGGGTTGCTTTTTCTCACCAAATTTCTCATTATCCACAAAATTAGATTCTAGTATGTAGTTTAATATTCACTAGTTTGATATTTTCTTTTTTAGCAAAATTAGAATCCAGTTCGTAGGTTGTGCTTGCTATCCATGACAGTCCCCTTGATTTCATGACTCATCATAGGTTTTATATTTTTTTCCAATTGTTGATCAACATCAATTGTGTCCATCATAATATCATCCATAGCCTCCATATTCTACAATTATTCATTGCTCATTTCTCATACATAGTAACCAAATAATGCAGACCTAGAGCTTGGACTGCAGATGTATGCAAAAAATGATAAATCCCTACCTCTATAAGCCTAATTAAACACAACTGACATGTTGTTTGATATTTTAAACAGTCATATGACTGTCCTTTTTCTACCTTGTAAACACTTACTCAATGCATACAATAATTTATTGAAATGCAAAGTTGAATGGCCTCTTAACTCTTGACACTAATGTCATTACATTTTTCAAAACAGGGTTAATCATATTGTGATCTAAATTTTCATAATGAATTCTTCCAATCTGTCCTTTATATCTGAGCATGGATGACAATCCGTCTTGTCTTTTACTACCCCTTTTAAATGCTCGTGGTCTTGGCACATCAACTTTCTCTCTTTGATTGACTTGTCGTTATTTCCTGTTGTTATCCCTATGGATGCACTTTGGAGCCTCCTACTACTTTTAAATATCACCCAGAGTTGCCCCGATAAGTATTTCGATCCATTTGTATCTTCATCAACAAGAGATCATGTATCACTAGGATATTTTGCAGTTTCCTTGATGTGGTGAGTCTCCCCAATGATTATTCTTTTGATCTCAAGTATATCACCAAGATTCATGCTGATGTAATCTTATCAGCATCACATAGCGGGTTGGGTAGAAATTCAAAACTTACTCTGATGGTATTTGTCTCACCGATATGCTTCCCTCATGCTTCATCAATGAGACAAGATGTGTTTCTCACCGATGAAGCTTCATTGCTGAGACCATAGGTCAGTCCTCTTGATATATCTTCTCAGGCAATTCTAATCGATGTAACATTCTTGATCTTTCACCGATATGCCTACATTTGAACGAATAGGTTTTTTTTTTAAATTGCATTGTTCTATCGAATTTTCGAGGAACCTCCAAAAGCGTCCGACGAATTTTCAATATATCCAACAAACTTTCATCGTAATGACTTGCCTATTTCTTCATGAGTTTGAAAAATTGCATTCATTATCTCGATCTGAAATATGTTGCCAAGACTCCTGCCAATGTAATCTTATCAGCATCACATAGTGGGTCGGGTAGACATTCAAAACTTACTTCGATGGTATATGTCTTGCCGATATGCTTCCCTCGTGCTTCATCGATGAGACAAGATGAGTATGTCACCGATGAAACTTCATTGCTGAGACCATAGGTGAGTCCTCCTGATATATCTTCTTAGGAAATTTTGATCGCTATAACAGTCTTGATCTTTCACCGATATGCCTAAATTTGAACGAATAGTTTTTTTTTAGAAAATTGCATTATTTCGTCAACTTTTCGACGAACCTCCAAAAGTGTCCAATGAACCTTGATCGTAATGACTTGCCTATTTTATCATGAGTTCAATGAATTGCTATCATTATTTTGATCTGAAGTATGCTGCCAAAACTCCTATTGATGTAATCTTATCGGTGTGACATAGCGGGTCGGGTAGACATTCAGAACTTACTCTGATGGTATATGTCTTGCCGATATGCTTCCCTCGTGTTTCATCAATCAGATAAGATGAGTATCTTGCCAATGAAACTTCATTGCTGAGACCACAGGCCAATCCTCTCGATATATCTTCTCAGGCAATTCTGATTGTTGTAACAGTCTTGATCTTTCATCGATATGCCTACATTTGAATGAATAGTTTTTTTTTTTAAATTGTATTGTTCCGTCGAATTTTTGATGAACCTCCAAAAGTGTCCGACGAATTTGCAATACATTTGACGAACTTTCATCATAATGACTTGCCTATTTCGTCTTGAGTTCGATGAACTGTTGTCGTTAATTCGATTTGAAGTATGTTGCCAAGACTCTTGCCAATGTAATCTTATCAGTATGACATAGCGGGTCGGGTAGACATTCAAAACTTACTCTGATGGTATATATCTTCCTCGCTGAGACCACAGGCCAGTCCTTTCGATATATCTTCTCAGGCAATTTTGATCATGGTAACAGTCTTGATCTCTCACCGATATTTGCAATAGGTCAAAACTTTTGTCGTAATGGTGACAAACTTCTATTGTTAATCTGACACTTTGGCAAAGGTATTCCACTTGTGTTCTGGCTATTGTTCATCACTAGATCGATGAAATGGCTGTTGCGGTTCCGACAAACTTCTGTCATTGATCTAACGCTTTGGCAAAGGTATGTCGCTTGTGTTTTGGCTACTGTTCATCGCTAGATTGACAAAGTTTATGTCGATGTTCTGATGAACGTGCATCATGAGTTTGACGTTTTAAATGTCAATTGAATATCGATGAAAATTGAGCGATGACAATAATTTATGCGATTCGTCGGTATACCGACAATAGATCATCGGAATTCCAACAAACTGTCATCGAAAATTGGAGTCAAATTCAGTAGGGCATCATTATATGTATATACTTATATGCATCTATACATATACATACATGTATTGATATGTGTGTATGGACGTTCCATTATGTTAAATTTACATACATGTATGTCAATATGTGTATATATGAATATATCATTTATATATATATATATATATATATTACTTATACAATCATTCACATATATTTATCAACCTATTGATAGTTGTCATTTATACATTTGACATATATATCCATATACATATATATGTCTATTTGTCCATCTAATACCCTCACATCTCATGAGCAATTTGTCCATGAGCATGTGGAGGTACGTCTACCTTCGTATACTCATGTATGTATTAAGTCATGTACATGGGTTTTTTTTTGGTATTAATAATAAGTTGTAAACTAGTACACAGTACCATATAGATGTTCAAGCTAGAAGCCTATATGCAGGATTATATCAGCTAAGATTTTACACACTAAAAATACATAGACTATGCCTGTTCTCGCTATAATCCTATACAAAATTGCAATGATTGTGTCTTGTAGATATCTTTTAACATCATGATTGGCATGTTGTTATATACATATATATTAAAAAACTTATGTATGCTAACAGAATGACGGACAAGAGCTAGCTGCTATTATTTGGTCTGCTAGTGGAATCATCTTCATCTTGTCCATGCTAGGACCTGCACTTCCAACCACAGAATGAGCATCCCCTTGCTAATGCCTAGCATGCTGAGGGGTCCTGTGTCTACCTTGTGCTTCCACCGTCGCATTAAATTTTCTTTGGAATTTGCTTATGGCTTTCAAAAATATCTCATGTTCATCACCTTGTAGTTGATAGGCATGTCCACTCCTAGTCTCCCTCTTACTGATCTGAGTTTGGAGTAACACCTGCAATGCAATAGAGATGAAAGTGAGTCTTTTTGCTGCTTCGGTAAGGTACCTTCTACATCCTTTGAATTTTTCATCATTTCTTGCTTTCCAATTGTGCCACATTAATTTAGTAGAGAGAAATAACCAAAATTCCTTACAATCATTATTAATCCTCTTATCAAACATTAAGACATCTTTCAAAACAAGCTTGCCATCAACATCCCAAATTCTTAAGTTGCTGCAATTTTTTTTCCAGATTTATTTAGAATAAAAATAATCAAATAGAATATGTTTGACAGATTCATGAGTTTTGCAAATGCTACAAACATCAATATCATCACAATTGGATTTGTATGGAATCCTTTGAAGTAGTGCCAACCATATGAAGTAGGAATTTTTAGGCTCAAGGCCAATATACCAAAGGTCGGTTAGGATTTTGTGCCAGTCTTTGCCATTTAAGCCCACACTCCAACATCTATTTAGGTGATCATAAATATAGGCCTTACAAGTTAGCTCCTTGTAAATAGTTTTGGCTTTAAGCTCGGTGATGGGTCCCCCATCCTTCCAAGTTATGTCCTTGTAAAAGTCTAGGTGACTCCTGGCATCTTGGGGAAAGGACACATCCCTACAGGCTTATAAAATTATAGAGTAAGTCCTATAGGTGGAGGCGAGGAGGTCAATATCTAACTCCAATACAACCCATCTTCTAATCCTCCCTTCAAAAAGGATGTCACCAAAGGTTCTTATGGATTTTTTGTGCCAATTTTTAGCCAAGCAACCTTGCAAGAGGGCTAAGGGTTTACCCTTGTGGTACACATTCCACCAAATGGAGTTGTAGCTTTGACACTTAACATCACTGCTAAGGGTTATGCTGCTAGACTTAAACTAGGCACCTTGTTTGACAAGCTTCCAAGCCTTCCACATTCTTTTGAAGACCACTGATCCAGCTGGAGACATCGCACAACCACTCAATAGAATGTCACTCAAGGGCAACAACTTCTAGGACTTTTCTTGCTTGGGTACAACCAATAGTATATTATTTCTTATCAACTTCTTCCATGGATAATTTCCATTCAGGGTCCTTACCTCCCATTTGGCAGCCAAGGCAACACCTTGTATCTTCAGGTCCTTTAAACCCAAGACACCAAATTTTTTTTCCATGTAACACCAATCCCAATTCACAACATGCTTCTTTCTTTTCCCTTACCCATCTGACCACAAAAATCCCCTAATCTTCTTCTGGATCTCATCTACCTGATAGCTATTGAATAACCAGGCAGATGCAAAGTAGATAATATAAGAGGACAAAATATTTTGACAGACTTGTATCCTCCCAACTGGGGAGAGATGTTGCTTATTCCAATTATCCAACTTCTTTTCAGTTTTACCCTTTATCGAATTCCACATTTCCTTAAGGTTAGGATCCACTGCAAAGGGGATGCCTAGGTATCTTACCTATAAATTAGGCCCACCCCATTGAAATTTAAGATCTCTCATCCAGTCTGGTGGTTTCTCCTCCCACCCAAGAGCAATAGATTTTGTAATAGATATTTTAGCCCAGAGGCCTTGCAAAACACTTCAAGTTTTTCCATTAGGGATTCTACATTTTCTTTGCTCAATTCTGGGAAAAGAGCTGTGTCATCTGCAAACTGCACATTGATTAGCTCACCCCCTTTAGGCAGCATGATGCCTCTGAACTTGGGTGACACTGAACTGTCTCTTAATAAGTAGAAAAGGGCATCAGAGGCAATAAAAAAGAGGGCAGGTGCCAAGGGACAACCCTAACAGATTGACCTCTCTAGTTTGATTTCCTCTGAAAGAATTCCATTAACATCCACATGGGTGTTAGCATCCTTCAACAAGACATCCACCATTTTGTAAAATTCCACAGGGAATCCAAAGGCTTGGAGGGTACTGCACAGAAAGTCCCATTCTACCCTATCATACGCTTTCTCAAAATCCAAAAGAATCATTGCAACCTTTTGGTTGGATGACCTATCCCACTGCATAGCTTCCCAACTTGTAATTAGGTTCTCGAGAATGTATCTTCCCTTGATGAAGCTAGTCTGAGTACTGCTAACAAATTTGGGAAGGATGTTGACCAATCTCAAAGCCAACACCTTAGCTAGAATCTTATAGGAGACATTTAGGAGAGTTATGGGCCTCCAATTTTTAACTAAGGTCTTATCCCCCTTTGGGAAGAAGCTTATTACCCCTTTATTGATCTCTTTTCCTGGAGTCCCTATGTCCAGGGCCTCCTCATACACCTGCAATAGGTCCTCATAATAATAAATCATTTAATATTTGCATGCATATTTCATGCTATCATATATAATATCATCATTATATGTATATACTTATATACATCTATACATATACATACATGTATTGATATTTGTATATGGATGTTTCATTACATTAAATTTACATACATGTATGCCAATATGTGTATATATGCATATATCATTTATATATACATTAATTATACAATCATTCACATATAGTTATCAACCTATTGATAGTCATAAATACATTTGACGTATCTATCCATATACATATATATGTCTATTTGTCCATCTGATACCCTCACATCCCATGAGAAATTTGTCCATGAGCATGCAGAGGTACATCTACCTTTGTATAATCATGTATATATTAAGTCATGTACATGGGTTTATCATCAACATGTATATATACACATATATATGTTCTATGTATATGTGTCTAGTCGATTACAACAAGAACATAAAGAAAAGAGCTTTCACCAACCAAGCACTTAACACCAATTCAAACATCCTGAAATGAGATCATAGCCTATCTATCACATGAACATACAATGCTATGGATTAACTTACCAATATTCAAAACAACAACTAGAATTAACCATTCTATATGTGAGTGTGAGTTCAATTTAGGCTTTGTTAAGGGTTTCCAAACCAAATCCCTCTCCTGAGTGATACTTCCCCTCCTTCTGAAGGCTTGTTCCTTGCATCTACATCCGACTCAACACGTTCACAATAGTAGTTAGATGCTGACAATATCATCATTTGCATTATATAAATCATCATTGAAATATCAAATTCAATAAACATCCTTTCCATATATTCATTTAATATAACATTAATCAAGTTATTCATGTATTTCCAAATGATAGAATCAAACAAAGTATAGGAACATGATTTCTAATCAAAATTGCAAACATATTCATGTATTCAATATTTTAACCAATAAAATTAATAGTAAATAGGTAAACCCACAATGGGGTGTAACAACTAGATACTATGTTATATTTTTCTATAAAGAGATGAGCACTTTGTGTGATCCCCCTATTTGAAACCTCTTAATCTCCACCATTTAAAAAAAGTAGTAGTTTAGAAAATAGATTCCAAGTACTACAAATATGTTTCTTGTCACATCTTTAATTTTTGAGTGTAGTCATCTTCATTTGTCATCCAATATTGAATTTTACTCACTTTACAAAAATAAAATGGTCATTTTTCACCCCCTTTTGGTCTCCCATTTTCATGTTTGGTATGAGGCACACCAAACATTGGAGATCAAATTGTTATTGCCATGATTTATTTTTTTGGTGAATATTAATCATCATTGTCACAACAAAAAATTGAAATCATCATTGTCATGATTTCTTTTTGGGGATGGTAATTATCGTCACAATTTTTATTTTTTTAAATATTAAAAATCTTGTTCAAAACAGTAATGAAAAATATTAATTAATTAATTAATTATTTGAAAAAAATGCTAATAATAAAATTTTAATTTTTTTTTCTTTGATAAATAAATTTAATATAGTTTAATTTAAATAACAAATTGATTTATTAAAAATGTTTTCTTTGATTATTTTAAGTGAAAAATATAAATTAAATAATATTTTTTATTATCAAATCTAGTATTTATCTCATTTTTTATATATTATTATGATCTTCTATGATTGTTTTAAAAGCAAAGAAAATAAAACAATTTTCTAAAATAAAATGAAGTAGAAGAGAAAAATAAAAGAGGGGGTACTCTTGGGCATTATAAATAGGTGAGAGGAACAAATGATAGATTATCAAAAAGAGGTTGGGGAAATAAATATTGCAAAAATTGTTTCTCTACAAATCTAGTATACATGTTTGATGATTCATGATTATTTTGTATTGTCAATTACAAAATTTAAATCCTATTATTTTTACAATAAATTTTGAATTTTCTATAAATCATTTATAAATTAATTTTAGGTTATAAGTATGGAAATATGGGTATGTTGAGATATATTAATTAAATATTTTTTTGATTAATGGTAAGAAAGGGGTTTTTGAAAGGCCCCGACATTTTTGCAAAAATGTCAATAAACAAAAACCAACCAAAAAAGGAATCCTGTTTAATTCAATATTGTTAAATAGTTTTAATCCGATGTCACACACACAAGAAGAATGTGTTGCGATTTAAATTAATTTAGCATATATAAATTTATGAACGCAAAAGACTTATTATCTTGCCTAGTTTATAAATTAGCTCGCTACATGATATATATCAAAAGATATCACATCCAATTTGAAGAATTTGAGCTCAATAACTTTCAAATATTTATCCTTTCCGTACAAATTTCTTTATTACATTTTTTGGTCATTGTTTGTGACAATAAAATATAAAAGAATCAAGTCTAGACTAAGGTCTCATAGATGCCATTTTTCAATTGCAATATGTATGATATATAAAGATTGTTTGCTATAGAATTATATATACATTATAACAAAATAAATGGATGCATATAAAGTGACTAGGATTTTTTATAGTTTATAGTAATTGCGTTCTCGTGTTTCATTATTTGATTGGAAAATGTAAAAAATTCTCATATAAGGGCTATTTGTGTTTGTCTCATGGGGAATCTTCTTGAGTGGGACATGTTGGCTCCCAAATCTGCATAACATTGAACCCTAAAGGTTTGCCATGTCTTATGCTTAGATTCAAAGAGATATTTGGCCAATGAATGAGAGAATGCTCTCACAATTTTCTCCCCTGCACTTTAGGATTTGCAAAATCTAGGTGGGTCTCCCTATATCGTATTGCTTGTATGGATATGAAATAAGTTTCTATTGCAACACCTAGTAGATAAACTCCATACAAAACACAAGGGTTTATGTATTTGCAAAATGGAAGGCACCATCCTTGTTGTCTTTAAAACCCAAGTATGAAGTATGTAAACAATTTAGGAATAAATATTATAGAAAGTAAAATCTTGGTTTCATATTTGAAGTGTGTTTATGAGTTTTAAGGAAAACCATTCAAAATAAACTAGTGTATATCCAGGGCTACAAATTCATAATGTATGTACACATCCTTCACCACATTCTAAACATATTTTGATGATCATTCAGTCATTAACACATTGTATTAATGAGATCAACTAAATACTAACATTTACTGATATATTTTTCAATAAATATACAATGCAATTATAGGAACATTTGCAAAGCATTTTCCTCTATTTCACCTCACAAACTTAAAGGACTACCCCTTACAACTTCCCAGAACAAAACAACTAAGACAAAGATTAAAATATAAAGAGAAAGAAGGAACTCAGATTTAATCCATGGTTGACACCTGTCATAAGTTCAAGCCTCTGATCTACAATTAGAATATGCCACTTGACCCTAATTCTCACTTTTCCTCTCACTTTTTTCTTCATTCCTCGCAACTAAAGTTTGCATCCTCTTGCATTTGCAAATCCTGTGCAATATTTTACCCTACCTTTAAAAACATATTTACTAGCTCCATTTTCACTTCAAGTGAAAAATTACACTTTCTGGGTCAAAAACCCACTTACCCAGTTACCACTTTGCTCAGTAGGTAAAATTTGTATCCATATGTTATTAACTTCACTACTGATATTTAAATACATGATTTAATCAAATATTTTTACATTATGGAGGCCTCATTTTATATTGCAAACAATTTGACATTTTGTCAAACATTTGGCATGCAATCCCTCTACCTATGTATTTTTTCTACAATTATCTTCTTTTCACCTACTCATACAATCCAATAACTCATTTGTTCCCATTCATTTTGATCACATTACATTGATCTTGAAGGTACCATCTCTTGAAATGACATATTTAAAACACTATAAAGTTTGTTTTCCAGATGTCAAAAATAGTTGTTGGACATTTTCAGACTATAGAACAATTATTTCATGATTTTCTTGCTTAGAATTGTCACAAAATGCAGGTAAAAACATTCGCACTTGAATATACCTCATTTCAGCTATTCTGAAAAATTGTGCAAGTTAAAATGAAAGCAACCAACTCAAAGAATGACACAAAAAGTTACAAGTCATGAGAAAGACATGTGGGGCATTTTTGAGCTTGCAAGTAGCTAGAAAATGCATAAAACATTACTAAAATCGCTGCCCAAGCATGAGAAATGCTTTAGGAATCCTTTTGCAAGTTGAAACATTAATTTTCAAGCTTATACAACATTCCTCTCAAAACATCCACACGCCCATTACACTACTTGCTCATCTCCCTGCTTCCCCGCACACATTCTATGACGGCAACAAATATTGCCATGGGATAGTGGGAAAACCATATGAGAGCATAAGAATATATATTCTATTGATTTAAACAAATATTTGCAAAGTTTAAAAGCCTCCACTACTACTCCCCGCTCATCTCCCCACTTCCCTCCTACCACGAGATAACAAGCAAGCAAAGTTTAATAAAGTTAAAACTTTATAAAGCTTTGAAAATATTTAACTTTTAAATATTTAAAACATATAAATTTTTTTAAAAATATTGAATACCAAAACATTAGAGAATAGGGAAAAAATAATTTTGCATTGCTGCCTAAATGGTGAAAATTCACTGCATACAAATGGGGACCCCTAAAGTCATGAATTTTTGCGAGTGGGTCTAATTAATTAAATAAAACATGTGTTTTTAAATTGTATTTTTCCCAACAATCCAAATATTGGCACCTCCTTTGTAAACGGGTCTATCGAGGACGTGTTTGCCGCAACTGAAATACAATAAAATAATGTATCACTTGACCTCGAATATTTATGAAATTGGAACTGGAGATGTTTTAGGCCAAAATGAGAAATGGGTTGCTCTCAAAATTTTGAAATTTGCAAATTTTTGGAACACTAAATTTAACCTGATCGCAATTAGAAAGGCATTAAGTAGCCCATCAAAACTCATCTAGGAAGTGTGAAACTGAGTAGGTACACTACAATATGTACCAAGAAACTTTCTACCATATGAATTTGTAAGATGACCTTAAAGTTGCAAAATTTTAATTGGCGAAGATGGGCTCCATAGTAGATTTAACAAGTAAACCTACCTCTGTCATCAAATTGAAAGGGTATAGGCACTTCAAATTTGCAAAATTTGAAGGTGCCATCAGTGGCTCATGTTCAAGGATGCATGCTCCTTGCAAGCATGGAGAGATTCTAGATATCTAGGGAGTAGACCAAGTGCCAAATCCATTGGGTGCCCTGTAACTGCTCCTTTATTGTGTATAGAAAACCATTTTTTCAAACCTCATTTGGTGGCCCCAGGCCCCCAAAAATGAAGTACCAATCCTTACCTCTGTCAAACACTTTGTTCTCTATTGTTTGCACTAGATCAAGTCTGAAAACACAACCATTGTATACCTGAGAACCGACATCAACATTGGCATTCTTAACCATATCACTATGCTTTCCAATGTCACCATTAATTCTTTCAATTTGATATTTGCAATCAAACACTAACTAAAATATATCAACAACTGACATGCACATATCAAACCCATCAAATGAACCATATTCATATATAATGTGACATTCTGTACCATCCTTCTCAAATGTCATTCCCAATCAAATGATTTCCCAACTAGACTGATAACTTGAAACATTCATAATCCACTTAACCATTGACATCATATTCAGTTTGCATATCAAACTTGAAACTATCATAAGCACTTTTTTCAATAGTCCCATCAACAAATGAATGCTTTGATTCATATAAGTCAAACCTTAACCTCAAGTCTAAGAAATCAGATTGAGTAAAAGATTCATATAAAACCTTGGAGTGATCCTCTAATATTTGTCCCATATCTGACATGCATTCGTTTTGTGTGATGAATAAATTTTTTTCATACATAGGCATATGCACAAATTTATTTACATCGCACTGACATTCACATACATTTAAGCACTGCATATCAGTCACAATATTATATGCCCCAATGCTTTGGAAATATGATTTATCAAAATCCATAGTATCCTTGCCCACATTCAAATCAAGGTTATCACAACAAACATTAGTCTTATCAACATACCATACATCAACAAACATTTCCATCTCAGGTTCATACATGATGTCAAACTCATTCTTCAGACCATCATACAATTCCATGTGAAATGTTTCAAATAAAGGCTCAAAAATTTCAAAACCTGATCCCAAGCCAAAAATGTCACATTATTTTTCATAACATATTCAATACTACCCTCCACAATGTGAATATGAACATCTGAAGAATTTTGGATGCTAATATTTTTAGAACTAACAAGGTCAGTAGAAAAAAATTCACGTGCATTGGTAACTTCATTTGTATTATTGGTCGATAAGCATGTTGACCTATGTGCCAAAGATTCACTATTATCTAAAATTTGTTCATTAGCAATTGAACAAGAACCTTCATTCTCTTTCACATAAATGCACTCATGGAAAGAAAACATGTCCATTTCTACAAAGAAACAAGCATATTCCATCTCACCATTAATTTCATGAGCTAGTGGCTTCACTTATAGATCTGAATAAACATATTTCCCAATGCTATGCACACCAACATCCTCTTCATACATCACAAACATTTCCATCTCTACTTCACATAAAAAATCATGAGCAACAAGGACATAATCATCTTCATAGGTGTCATACTCAACCTCATCAACATATTCATCATATTTGGCACTATGCTTAAGATCCAGATATTGAACACACATTTTTATCTTCAAAGTCATCATCATTCACATAGTTAGTGTGCTCTATTGATAGCAAACCCGAACTACATTCCAGGTATTCATCATATGAAATTTTTTCATAACAAGTGAATTTGAATCAACATTCATATCACTGCATCCTTTATATGAAGAAATAACCTTTCGATCATCCTCATAGAAGCATTCATAATCCTCAGAAAAATAATTAGGTTCACTATCATCATGATCCTCATCACAAGAAAATTCATCACCATATAAACTATGCTCAGAATCTTCAAAAGGAATGCTTAAAATTTCATTTTCAATATCATGATCACTGATTTGCAATGAGATATCTGCAACACTTGCACTATTTTCATTTATCAAAACATGGCATGAAATGACATCGTGCATCTCTTTTACTTCTTCATTAACCAAGATATTACAAGGAGAAATTTCATGTATATCTATTTTTCATCATACCATGTATCTTTATCTTCATTTTTGTTATATTCATCTACATATATGTTGCTTGTAGGCTCATTACAATCATTATCCTCATTTAGACAAGATGGATCTTCATTTTCTGATATACTCTTTTCAATTATATGCATCATGTTCTGATTTTTCTCAATAGGACAATTGCTATCATCATTCTGGGATATGACAATTCTTGTATAATCACATCGGGCTCCTTCAACAATCTCTATCACATCAAGTACCTGATCAAAACTATGAGGCTTCAACTCTTTTGGCAAGGTACTCAACCTTGGCTCATAGATTTCACAAAACAAATCAATGCATATTGAATCCTTGAATCTTAAATTTTTGCGGACCTCCAACAAGGCATCCAAAAACCTTACAAACAAATCATATGGTGATTCTCCCTTATGCCTCTTCATGTCAAATAGTTCTTAAACAAAAGACATAGGATCAACACTAATCAAAATTTTTTCATGTTCAACCTGGAGTTCATTGTGATTTGCATGTTGTAGTGATGAATAAATCTGAACAAAGATATAATTATCTTGACAATAGTTTCATTTTATGCCTTGCATTGGATGTATGCATAAGATGTTCTAGGACAACCAACACTTGCAGCCATGTATCCCTTCATCATTGAACATTTTGAGTTGTTTTCAATATCCATGGTAATTTGATATACATGATGAAGTGTTGCAGGCTCTTTATCTCTTAAGAGATAGCTCATTTCTTCATCAAATGCACCCAGGTATACAAACAAGAATAATGTATCACTTGGTCTTATACTTTCAAGAATGTCACCTATTTTTTTTGCAAATAGGAGATTGAATGTAGGAACCAACTCATCTTCTCTTTCTGGATGTTCATAAGTTTTTGTCTCATTGAGCTTGGATCAATTCTCTCACCAAACTGTTCTATGAATACTACCATGAACTCATTCCATGAAGAGATAGAAGACACTGGCAAATATGAAAACCAATTTCTGGCATCTTCCTTTAGAGATTGAACAAATAACTTCATGACAACATCTTCATGACCTATCTCATAATCTACCATCAATTCCATGAAATTTTGCAAATGTCTACATGCTAATTCTTAGCTTTTCCATTTGAATTCTAGAAAGTGTTCCCTAACTTCATTAAGAACAAGGTTTGGGAAACCTTGGATACCACTAAAACTTATGGCTTTATATCTTTCAATAGAGAAATTTCTTTGATGACATGATAGGGGATACACACTTTTCATGTTTACATCTGACACCCCATAGGGATATACAAGTGGATGATACATTTTCTTACACCTTTTGCAAACTTCCTACATCAACTCTACAGTTCATCATTCACTGGCATATTTCTTTCTTTCATCATGACCTTAAAATATTACAATGCATAACCCAAATGCATCTATACCTAAGATCTCTTTAGTGGGCGCATTTAAAAACAAGCGTACTTCTTCAACATAGTACACAAGTTGAAAATCATAACTCAGAAATATGTAGAAGTATCACTACTATTTCCCTTTCTTAGTGCTTAGTTTCACTCAATAGGAAACAAAAAAATTTCAAGACTTTCAAATATGATTTTCATACACAAGCTTATGCTTCATGAAAACCAAAACATAAAAAAATGCCTGGATATGTTCCAGTTGTTGCAAATTTTCCTTCTTGACTGGAAACCTTTATAGATCTGAAATATTCTTCACATCTTTATCAGGTTCTTTTGACAGAGTCACCACCTCTCTTCATAAGGACTGAACTTCAAACAACATGAAGCTCTTTCAAAGCTTGATTTCATTCTAGGTCTTTTCCAATAATAGAGTCACCCACAATTTCTTTTAAATCTATTGCAACAAAACCTCTTCCAGTTCTAAAAATTTTAATATTTGAACTAGATGTTCAGATCCATCAAATGCTTTAACTCTTTCCAAATGGACACTCTTCTTATCTCCTCAGTAGATTTTCCAATTTTTTGGTTCCCAAATTTGAATAAAATTGAACCCTAAAGGTGTGGCATGTCTTATGCTCAGATTCAAAGATAAATTTGGCCAATGAATGAGAGAATGATCTCACAATTTTCTCCTCTGCACTTCAAGATCTGCAAAACCTAGGTGGTTCTCCCTATATGGTGTTGAGTATGGATATGAAATAAGTTTCATTGCAACACTTAGCAGATAAACTTCATCAAATAACAAGGGTTTATATATTTGCAAAGTGGAAGGCACAATCCTTGTTGTCTTTGAAACCCATGTATGAAGTATGCAAATAATTTAGGAATAAATATTAAAGAAATTAAATCTTGGTTTCATATTTGAAGTGTGTTTCTAAGTTTGAAGGAAAAAAATTCAAAATAAACTAGAGTTTATCCAAGGCTACAGAGTCACAATGTGTGTGCACATCCTTCACCACATTCTAAACATATTTTGATGATCATTCAATCATTAAAACCTTGTATTAATGAGATCAACTAATGACTAACAGTGTAAACTCTACATGCAAATCCAACCTGCAGTAAAATATTCTCATTATTTTCATTGAAAGAAATTACATTGCTCCTTGAACAAAAAGTAACAACGAAGATAACCCAAATGCAAAAAATGTTCATGGAAAGCTTTGCAACCCTTGATTGTATTACTGAAAGTATCTCATTGCAAAATGGAGACAATATACACTGAGAGCATCTAAAAGCATGTACTTATATATGCTACAATCAAAATATACAATGCAATTACACGAACATTTGCAATACATTTTCCTCTATTTCACTGCACAAACTTAAAAGCCTACCCCTTACAACTTATTCAAAATCCCAAAACAAAACAAATGAGACAGAGATTACAATATAAAGAGAAAGAAGAAATTGAGATATAATCCCTGCTTGACACCTACCATAAGTTCAACCCTTTGATATGCAATTAGAATATGTTACTTAACCCTAATTCTCACTTTGACTCTCACTTTTTATTTCATTCCTTGCAACTAAAGTATGCATCCTCTTGCATTTTCAAATCTCGTGCAATATTTTACCATGCCTATAAAACCTATTTACCAGCTCCATTTTCACTTCAAGTGAATAATTTCACTTTCTAGGTCAAAAACCCACTTACCCAGTTACCACTTTGCTCAGTAGGTAAAATTTGTATCCATATGTTGTTAACTTCACTATTGACATTTAAATACATGATTTAATCATATATTTTTACATTCTAGAGGCCTCATTTTATATTGCAAACAATTTAACATTTTGTCAAACATTTGGCATGTAGTCCCTCTACCTATCTATTTTGTCTGCAATTATCTTCTTTTGACTTGCTCATACAATCCAAAAACTCATTTGATCACATTTATTTTGATCACATTACATTGATCTTGAAGGTACCATCTCTTGAAAAATAAATATTAAAAACATTATAAAGTTTGTTTCCCAGATGTCAGAAATAGTTGGACATTTTCAAACTATAGAACAACAATTATTTCATGATTTGCTTGCTCAAAATGGTCCCAAAATGCTAGTAAAAATACTCACACTTGAATACACCTCATTTTAGATGTTCTGAAACATTATGCAAGTTAAAATGAAAGCAACTAGATCAAAGAATGACACACAAAAATTTATAGGTCATGAGAAAGAGATGCAAGGCATTTTTGAGCTTGCAGGCAGGTAGAAAATGCATAAAATATTACTAAAATCGCTACCCAAGCATGGGAAATTCCTTAGGAATCCTTTTGCAAGTTGAAACATTATTTTTGAAGCTTATAAAAAACTCAAAAATCCTCTCAAAACATCCACACACCCATTACACTGCTTCTCACTCATCTCCCTGCTTCCCCACACACATTCTCTAACTGCAAAAAATTTTGCTACGAGATAGCGGGAAAACCATATGAGAGAATAATAATACATATTCTGTTGTTTTAAACAATTATTTGCAAACGTTAAAATCCTCCACTATTGCTCCCTGCTCATCTCCTCACTTCCCTACACACACTTTGACGACAACAAATGTTACTGCGAGATAGTGGGCAAGCAAAGTTTAATAAAGTTCAAACTTTATAAAGCTTTGAAAATATTTAATTTTTCCCTAAAAAATTCCCTCACATGCATTTGCATTGTTGAATATTTAAAACATATAAAATGTTTTAAAAATATTGGATACCAAAACATTAGAGAATAGGGAAAAAAATAATTTCACCTACCACCCAAATGGCAAAAATTTATTGCATACAAATGGGGACCCATGGAACTAAGACTTTTTGTGAATAGGCCTAATTAATTAAATAAAACATGGGTTTTTAAATTGGATTTTTCCTAGCAATCCAAATATTGGTACCTCCTTTGTAAATAGGTCTATTAGACGTGTTTGTCACAATCGAAATACATTAAAATAATGTTTCAGTTGACTTTGAATCTTTATTAAATTGGAATTCGAGACATTTTAGGCCAAAATGAGAAATGGTTTGCCGTCAGAATTTTGAAATTGTAACTTTTTGGAACACCAAATTTAGCTTAGTTGCAGTTAGAAAAGCATTAAATAGCCCATCAAAACTCATCCAGGAAGCGTGAAACTAAGCAGGCACATTACTATATGTACCAAGAAACTTTCTACCTTACGGATTTGCAAGATGACCTCGGTGTTGCAAAATTTTAATTGATGAAGATGGGATCCAAGGTAGATTTGGCAAGAGGTAGACCTACCTCTGTCATCAAATTGAAAGGGTATAGGCACTTGAAATTTGTAAAATTTGAAGGTGCAATCAAGATAGTAGAGAAAACATGTCTTGGTTTAAAATTATTTGTGGCTATGTGAAAGGTCTTAATGCTTCTTTTGGATTTCTCTTTCTACTAAGATTTTATGGTTTCTTCAGAAAAAGGAGAAATGAGGGCATATACCAAAGTGAAAGACAATGTTTTACAGATTCTACTAGTAGAATCACTCTTCTAAAAATTATTGAATAGGTTACAATGACATTGGAGATCCCCACTCAAATATTTATGAAGATCAGAAAGGATGGCTTGACATCTATCAATAAATTTAACATCCAAGCTACTGATTTTTGGCCACAAGATCTGAGGAAAGTAGATAGTAATTTTCAAAATAAATACATTGACTTTCAAAACCCATACTCCAAATAACATCAATATGAAATTAACAGAGACATGATTGTCAAAGATCTTGAGTTCACCTTCCATAACTTTGGCAATAGTGAAAGTTGGGATAGATTTTTTCACCCTTCGAGTACCTTTGAAAGTCTAGATTCATTCAAAGAAAGCAAGAACAAGCCAAAGGGAGAGAATCTTGGGAATACCGATGTTATTGGTGCTTAAAATGAAAAAGACTAGTTCTTGTTACTCTATTATTTATGTTACTATGTACTTTTGGCTATGAGAACTATTTTATTTCTCTCAAAACTTTGTAACCTTTTGTTAGTGTTATTTTGAGGCTTGGTAGGGCTTCTTGATGTGGCTATTTGTGGCCACATTATATTGTAGCCATATCTTCTTTATTAGTAACGGAATATCAATTTTTTTTTAAAAATCCATATAATAACCACTTAAAATTTTAAACCAAGCAAATAATTGAGTTTGAGTATGAAAAAATTGTAGTAGTAGATGAATGAGGGACTACAAATTTTGCATTCTTATAATTTAAAATAATATTTTACATTGTTTCATCCAAAATCTTTAAAAGACCAACATCATACCTAAAGTCTATAGATGGATCAAGACCTTGCCATCCCGTTTCTTTCAACTAATATGATACCAACTAGTTCACGATCTACAAAGACTGCATGCCAAAGAGCCTTGGGAGATTTAGGATTTACAATATAGTGATATGGAAAGTTTAGAAGGGCATAATCCTTGGCAGGGCATGGCCTGCAACACATAGGCCACAACCCCCTATAGA
This sequence comes from Sequoiadendron giganteum, assembly GCA_007115665.2. NCBI lineage: Eukaryota > Viridiplantae > Streptophyta > Pinopsida > Cupressales > Cupressaceae > Sequoiadendron > Sequoiadendron giganteum. The sequence continues at coordinate 355,356,329 of CM021108.1, forward strand.
GGTTATGGCTTCTTCTTTAAGCTATTAATACATAAATAAATAAAAATAAAAGAAAAAAACACTTAACAACAATGATATTTTAACTCGATAGGGCATTCATGTGATCATTTTTTCTTATCTTCCATGAACTAATGTTTTTGAAAAGTTAAACAACATTTACAGGGTGTTGTACCCCTCACAACGAGCCACAAGGGCCAAAAAAGGACGAGACTAAACAACTAACATAAAAAGGAAAAAAATATAGAAACAACCCAAAGGTAGCACATCAACAACCAAGAAACAGCCAACAGATAGGCACCGAGAGCAACTAACTGGCATCATCCCAGTTTTTAATCAGGAGGTCCACCGCCTCATCTCCCACCCACTCTTTGTTTCCTGGCTATTGTTCCCCTCTAGTTCCTCTTTTATAGCATTAGACAGAGTGCTCGTAACAAAGTGACCTAATTTCATGGTGAAACGGGTTAACCCCCAAAATCTTTTGTCAAGAGTGTCCAATCTCTTCGCCACCTCGCATGAATTCACCCCAACATCCATAGCTCCCTAATCCTCACCAGGCTCATCCACCAACGGGTGCGGAGAGTGCGAACCAGAGCCATCAAAAGGAAGCTTGTTGTCCACCGGAGTAAGCTGGGGCCTCTCCACAATATCTTCCTCCACATCTTCAGACTCTTCTTCCTTGTAACCCTTGTTGTCTGACTACTCCTCCTCAGAATCCTCAATGATTAACCTCTTATTGCTATTCTTGGCTAGCCTCCTAGATCTCTTCCTAGCACTTTCCCCTCTAGTCATCTCCGTGTTCCCCACAACCGTATCCCCTCTGGAATCTTTCCTAACAACATTCTTACCCTTGCCATCCTTAGCAGTCGCAGCCTGCATGCATTCCTTACCTTTTTTTGTTGTAGTGACATTAACAGCCATGACAACCTAAGTGTCTTTTAGCTCATAGAGCCCTTCCACCGCGCTGGCATGGGCCTTGCCCAACCCACCCTTGAGTTTTTTGGTGGCAAATTTGGTTTTAGCATTCCCCACTTTGTCTACGTTAGACTTCTGAGGAGGACTCTTGGATTCGGTCGGGGAGATATGCACAGTAGAAAGGGGTTCAATGTCCTCGACACGAACAACGGTGATGGCTTTAGGCGGACAAAGGGCAAGATGAAAGTGATACAGATGAAGGATAAGCCCCTGATGGAGCAGGAGCGGCAGGAGATCATAGTGATTACGGCTGGCCGAATCTTTACACTTGTCAACAGAACTTTTCAGGTCCATTAAAAGGAAAAATGGGAAACTGAGCAGCATTTTATGCCTAAGGTGGTTTAACAGAGGGAAATGATAAAAGAAATAGGTTTTATATCTACCTTCCAGAGTCACATACTTTATCATCGCCATGCACACCAGGTCCCATGGCTTAGGAAGAGCTTCCCTTTCAAACCCCACCTAGTTCCGAAACTGGGGTTTCCTCACCTCTGAAAAACGCTTTAAGGCTCTCGTGGTCTAGCTTTTTTGTATGTTTAGGATATTTTTTCCCCACACACAGCAAACCCGTAGCCTATGCAATAACATCCTCGCTGATTTTGAATGAAATACCACCAATGGAGACCCTCCTGTCCTTCCACGAACTGGCAAAATGACCCGATAAAATAGGATCATGGCCGACTAAGCACTCCATGAGCAGAGCAATTCCTCCCTCCACACAGATATGCCAGACCAGAGGGTTTTTTCAAAATTCCTCACAATTATCCGGTTCGGTTCAAACACGCTCACCACCCATACTGCCAATCTGCACAGTAAACTCACAGAAATGCAAAAAATACTGAATGTAGCAGTCGCAAACAATAATCTCCAAAAGATAGTTAAGATAGGGATTACATCGAAGCAAATTAAATCCTGCATACCGTTCACACGCGCGAAGAGGAATTATACCACAGTGTGAAAAGACACAAAAATTAATGAATTTATGATTACAGTAGAGAAGGCAAGAGTTGGCGAAGATGTAGGGAAAGCACGAAAACCCATGCGGACAGGCCAAAAAACTAAAATTAGCAATCCTCCAAAAAAAGCCTAAGGAATCCCTAGCTAAACTAGCCAGCACGAAGCCTCTAGAAGGAGGCCAAATCTCATCATAGATAGTCACATCATTATAAATACAATCACTCCTCCAAATGCAATGAGGAGATAAAACAAGAAATCCAATTCCCAAAAGAGTAGATCGCAGAGTATGGTCCCACAACTGAAATGAAGTCATGTCCTTCCATTTAACCTGTATCAAGCCACCAAAACAAATCTTGAACTCCTCTTTTAAATCCCCATCCTACCAACTCATCATAATCTTAAGAACCAAAACCATCCACCATGTCCAAAGGACATACATGTGGATGCTCTTTTCCCTATCCTACACACTCGCATCTTTACCAGGAACCCTCCACCTGTACTCCATACCAATTATGATATTCATCCACCAGCACACCCAAAATAACCAGTGGGCCCCCCAATCAACACTCATCATCCAAAGGTTGAAAATCATTACAAACCATGATAATCTTGTTCCCACTCTATCAAAGTTGGCGGTAGTCTTTTCTTATTCCTCCAACATCTAGCCAAATCCCAACCCGAGCCAAGATTAGCCAAAGCATCTGCCACACAATTGCCTTCTTTGAAAATATGAGTCACCTTTTTGTCCCTAAATTTGGACAAAAGGAAGCTAACATCCATCAATATGTCCTTGGTATTCCAACCTATTAATCTATCTTTTTCCAGAGCATCCGTCGCCAATTTAGAATCTCCTTCAATGTGGAGATAAACAATCCCCAGACAAACAACAATTTTGAGGCCCATGAACAACACACGAACCTCAACAACTAAAGCCAATTGAACCTCAATGCCTCCAACAAAACCCGCCACCATATTCCCCATAGAATCTCTGATAATCCCACCTATAGTTGCCCTCCCTGGGTTGCCTTTAGCAATCCCATCAAAGTTAAATTTGAACCATCCACAATCCAGAGGCTTCTATTTGGTATTTTTCCTAGCTAATAGTTTTGAATTATCAAAAGCATTAGCCTTTAGAACCTGATGCCATTCCTTAGCCATTTTTATTTCGTAATCCAGTGGCCCCATATCCGGTAGTTTCCCATTAAAGAGAGAGATATTCTCCTCAATGAGCCTAACACCAATGCCAAAAATTTCTTTGGGGCTCCGCTCAATAAAGCTGAAAATCCTGTTATTCCTCTCCTTCCATAAGCACCAACCTAAGACTAGGGGGACCTGCTTCCAAATTTCACCAGTCAGAGGGTGTAAAAAGGGTCATTCCAGCCCAAGATAAACGATAAAAGGTCTTTGCTCATAACCCAAAGGACATCAAGTTTCTCAAAATCCATCCCCCAAAGTTCAGTAGCATACAGGCAGTGTAATAAAAGGTGGCTGACAGTTTCTTCCCCTTCCTTGCATAGAAAACATCTATTGGGAAAGCACAACCCCTGAATTCTCAAATTGTCCTGAGTTAGGATCCTATTATGACAAGTCATCCACCAGGAAAAATTAATTTTAGGAATCATGTGATGATTCCAAACCCTCCTCCAAGGTTCCACAACATAAATTTCATTAGTCAGCAGTCTGTAAGCAAATTGCACCCAAAGATCCCCCTATTTATCTAAAGCCCAAAAGAACTCATCCTCCCTGTCATAGGAAGGAAATCTGATACTGGAGAGCAACACCTGAAGGGATCGAGCTAGGTGACAAAGGACAAGAGAGTGGGAGAAACAATAGCTAGAAAGTAGGTGGGGATACCTTGTATAACCGCGATGAGAAGTTGGAGTTTTCCAGCATGACTAAGCAAAGAGCCCTTCCACCCAGCCAACTTCCTTTGAATCCTCTCCTGAATAGAATTCCAGAACTCCGAGGGAACCTCCTTAACCATGAGAGGGAGCCCAAGATATACCAACGGGAGAGAATCACCAACACATCCCAGGATCGCAATCACCCTATTTTCCAAATTTGGCCAGCAATTAAAGAAGTAAATCTACTCTTGTTGTAGTTGATGCTTTGACTAGAGCAAGAGGCATAGCTGTTAAGACAAGCTTTCCATTTCCTAGCTTCCACAACAGAGGCCTTCCCAAATAGAAAGGTTTCATCAACAAATTGTTGCACAACAATCGGATTAAGAGAGGTAGTCACTCTAACACCAGAAATGGAGCCCTCTGACAGCAGACTCGTGAAATTCCTGCTAAGCACATCGGAAATCATAATAAAAAGATAGGGGGAGAGAGGGTCTCCCTATCTGAGCCCTCTACCAGCAAAGATGAATCCATAGGGTGATCCATTAACCATAACCGAGAACTTAATAGTACTAACACACTCCATAATGAGCTTAATGATCGAGCTGTTAAAGCCAAACTTAGCCAAGACCTTCGGAATGCAATCCCACAGAACCTTATCATAAGCTTTGGAAATTTCAAGCTTAAGTTTCATCCCCGCATTATTACATCTATCCATTGAGTGGAGTAGTTCATGGGTTGTCAAAGAAGCATCAAGAATGTGTCACCTTGGGACAAATCCCTTTTGAGTGTGACTAATAATTTTATCTAGAAGAGGTTTGATTCGGTTGACAAGGATCTTAGAAATGATCTTATAAAAGGTGTTACAAAGACTAATAGGTCGGAAGTCAGTCATTGAAAGAGGCTCACTAATCTTGGGTATAAGGGCAATGAAAGTGTGGTTCATTTTTTTAAGGATCCTACGAGATTTGAAGAAGTCCCTAGCCACAAGCACAAGGTCCCAGCCCACCATATCCCAGAAAATTTGAAAGAACGCAAGAGGAAACCCATCAAGACCCGGGGCTTTGAAGGCCCCCATGCTAAAAGTAGCCAACCGAACCTCTTCCGTGGAAACAATCCTAAGAAATCCCAAATTATCTTCCTAAGAGATGGAAGTAGGGAGATGCTAGAGGATCTTACAATCCAGAGCTAGGTTGGGCACCTCTGTAGGGGCTGAGAAAGCCTCCTTGAAGTAACTAACCACATAGGACCCAATTTGATCCTGATTAGAAATCTCCTCCCTAGAGGCACTTATCAATTTAAAAATTTGATTCCTTTTCCGGTGTTTGATGGCAAAAACATGGAAAAAGGATGTGTTCCTATCTCCTTCCTTCAGCTATTGGACCCTAGATTTTTGCTTCCAAAAGACCTCTTCATTTTTTAAGACCCATTCCCATTCCATTCTGGCATCCTTTTCCTGAATGTGTGTCCACTGATTATCATCTCCCTCATCCATATTTTTCTACACGGTCTTCAACTTTCTCTCGAGCTGTTTTTTCCTTTGAAAAACATCCCCAAACACATTCATGTTCCATCCTTTAACCATCAGTTTAATATGTTTAAGTTTAAAGCAGAGCCTAAACATAGGGGATCCTTGGACAGGAATATTCGACCATTCAGCTATTTTCTTTTTGAAATCGGGGTGAGAGTTGCACATTATTTCAAATCGAAAAGGATAGGGACCACCAGAAGGATGAATATTAGTGGTCAGCAGAAGAGGATTATGGTCCGACACCATCCTAGGCAGAGTTACCAGGTTGGCATCTAAGGCATTAGTCCAATGAGGAGAGTAGAGGAAGCGGTCACGTCGAACTTGAATCAAATCGCCACCGGCCCTTCTATTAGACCAAGTGAAATTCTAGCCCAGTAGCTCAATATCAATTAGCCTCGAAGAATACAAAAAATTAGCCAAATCTAACATGCTGTCAATATAATCCAGGAGGCCACCACTTTTCTCGGATGGAACAGGGGAGAGTTGAAATCTCCAGCAACAAGCCAATGACCACCCTTATTCATATTAATCTTAGCCACCATGTTATTCCATAGAATATTCCTTAAGTTCCTCTGATTAGGAGCATATATATTAACTATAGACCATTCTTCTCCAACAAAGGAGAACGAAACCCTGATGTTATTTTTCCAATGAAATAATTCAGAACCCTGCATATAGGGAGGATTCCAAAGCACAGCCAATCCCCCTGAGGCTCCCTCAGCATCACTATGGACATAGGGAACATTAGGCCATAAAAAGCTAGCAACTTTGTCAAAATTAACCATTAACATATTAGTTTCTTGAAGAAGACAAACATCAATCTTATGCTCCACTATATAGTTCTTCAGCGCACGTTGTTTGTGCGAGCTATTAAGCCCACGAACATTCCAAGACATAATCCTCATTTCTAACCTTTTTTGGAGGACACATCTAATGTCCTCTGCTTTCCCAGGGCAATCTCATTTATTGTTTCTCTTGTTCTGGTGTATCTCTAAGAGGGTCTCCCAGGTTTGGAATCCCCTCCAACATCTATCTTCTTCTTCCTTCCCTTCTTCTTAGGCGTAGTCCATATCCCTTCATCCTCAACTTTCTCCAGCTTTAAGCTCCCCAAACTTTCAGTAGACTCTTCAATCATGCCAAAGCACTCTTCCTCCCAAATTTCACCATCTTCTACCAAGGCCCCACAGGTCCCCGGAGCGACATTCAAGGACAGAGGATCAACAATCGATGAGCCAAGACCAAAGAACCCATAAGCAAGGTATCGAAAACCGAGGATCCAGGATCCTTAGGCACAGAGACCTCTTGGGGAATGGCTTCCAACACAGAAGAGACACAAGGGATCAAACCAGAGTGAGGACTAACAGGGGAGGGTGGCCAAGGAGAAAACATAGGTGGCTAAACAGGACCTAGAGGGACAAGCTAAGAGTCACCCGAAGGCCTCGGGATAACCTCAACTGGATTCATGGGATTTAACACATCCTTAGTCTCTCGACTGACCGAAGATTTGCAGTCGAAAATAAGATGCCCAGCTTTGGCACACCTTTGAAAAAATACCACAGCATTTTCATAACATACAGGTTGAATCCAGCTACCCAGCTTAGAACACATCTTGATAGAGTTTGGTAGAATTTTATCAATGCAAATATTGACACAAAAACGAGCAAAGACTAACCTTGATTTCGATTTAGTGACAGCATCCGTGGTAACAAACTAACCCAATGAATCACCAATGGCCTTGAAGATGGCATCATCCCAAAACTCAAGAGGTAAGCCCGATAGCCTAACCCAAATAGGAGCCGACATGTTAAGGTCAATAGCGGGGTCAAAACCAGGTTTCCACCTACACATAGCCAGACTGTGCTTCCCATAAATCCACGGGCCTGATGACAAAGTGGTCACCAAGTCCTCAGCAGCAGCAAACCTAAAGAGGAAGAAACTGCCAGCCATCACGTGAATCTCCACACTACCCTTGAGATGCCACTTCACAACAACCCATTTCCTAACCATATCCACCGTAGGATGATAAGAGAGGAATCTCCCCACCACAACATTCTCCATGGAGGAAAGTATCCTGTCATTGATCGAATCAGGAATGTCAAACACATTACAAGAGATTGAAAGAATCTCAGGTGGAGCCGGAAACAAGGAGGAGACTTGTTTCCCACTAGTCAAAACATCCTTCCAATCGGCAGCCGAAGGAATCTCAACTGTCGGCACAGAAGAACTGCCTAGTGAAGCCAAAACCTTCAAAATGCCTGATGGTGAAAGCACATATCCCATAGAGGGGATACCCACCAGACACGTCCCCAAAGGAGAGGAGCACGGGCCAGGAGGGGGCAGAGGGGGACCATTGGATACCCCCAAGATAGAGTCCACCATGCACACATAAATTCAAAACTCCGATGAGCAGGAGAAATTCAAAAAACTAGTTGATGTTGGCAGAAGGTTTTGGTTGAATTAAAAAATATGTTAGAAATCATAGTTTTTTTCCATGAACTAATGTTAATCTATTCATTTTTCTTAGTTGTGTGTAATCAAAAAAATTGTAGGTGCTCTTGAGCTTAATGAATTTAAATGACTTATACTGAGAAGTAATAAGTTATAAATCTTCTTATTGAACATGATTGTTTATGCAATTATCAATTGTATGCTCGACTATCTTCTCTTCACATAATATTAAGTGTTTTCACCTTTTTGAGTGACCCAACAAAGAGTGTAGTAATTATGATTTAGTTCTTTGCATTAATAGGTGGACATGTTTCTATACACATATTTCTTTTATTTTCACTAAAGATAATTGTAAAGAAATTCATTGGAAGAAAACACTTATACTAATTGAGGACATCACAAAACCAATAGAAAATAATCCAAGAGAGAAATTTGAGACTCCACTTCCAAGCATCATTTAGAGTTAAAGATAAGCTAAATTGACTAAGAGACATCATCACAATAGGAAAGAATTGTAGTGGATTTTATATTGATTTTTTTTGTTTAAATTAACTTCTCAAGCATAGAAATGTGAGAGTGAATGTATTGTAATTCTTTCATCTTCTAAATGCATATATCTACACCTTAGAAATGTTTGTAATATTTGTGATATCAATGGTAATTTTGATGGAAATTAGAAAGTATTTTTTTAAAAGGTTAGTTAATTGATCTTTTATAAAATCTATTATTTCAAACTAACATAGAATATGATTTTTTATATGAGTTAAGTATGTGGACAAATATTAGTTATTAATTGTTCATTTTATTAATTTTAGTGATATTTTACTATATCTTTATAAATTTTATAATTAATGATACATTGTTAAAGAGGATTTTGCACTTCCTTTGTTTAAAAAATATTCGACATAATATTTTTATTTTTATTTTCAATCTTTAAATGTTTAGACAAATTATGCAAACTAAAACTATCTATAATGTTTGGTATTGACAATGTCTCTAATTCACATTTATGAGTCAAGCCTTCATGATTGAACTACTATATCTATATCATAATATAAATGCAACATGATATAATTGGATTTGTCTCTTTAAATCATTTTGGAGTAACATGGACATCTTATTATTTTGTTTAAATCAGATTGAACAAAAAATATTTCTCAAATAAATAAACTAACAATAGTTTAATGCTAAGTAGATTATTGCCATACAATTTCAAATAAAAATTTTACTCAATTAAGATTATGTATTTAAGACAATTTTAAAAAATGATTTTTTGTTTAAACAAAAATAACTTAATGAATCAATGCTTCCCTTAGTGGGTAGTAGTAGATGAGGAACTACTTAAGAAAAAAAGCCCTAAAAGGACTATGTACCCACTCTTTACAGTTCACATCAAATTTAGACAAAATAGAACTACATATGTTGCACCTTGCTCTCATGGATATGAGTATGGAGACAATTTGGGTAAATAAAGGAGGTTCCTAGTACTAATTTTTTCTAGAGCGAGGTAAAAGTATTTTCCCAAGAAAATGGATAGACCAACTTGAAATTTAATAAAATCTAGGATAATGTTAAGATTAACTATATACTTAGAAGAGTTCTAAGTAAACTATTCACATCCTCAAAGCTTTAATTTGAACTCTAAAGTGGGGTGTGAAGTTGATTTTATGGGTCTTGATACACAATACCCTTAGTGTTTTTCCAATAGGAAAAGTAGTCTATTAAGAGGACTTGGGACATGGACTGCCTTGATGAGTCAATGTTTGGCTAGAGAAAGACTACATGCTCAATATAGATAAATGAATACATATGTTGTATGGATAGAGGAATACTTGTCCTATATGGACAAATGAATTCTTTGAGTATCATTTCCTATGTATAAAAATGAAAGAATGTGAAAAATTGGAACAGTTAGAAATAAAGTGAAAAATATTGGTACATGTCAGGTTGTTACATCTAGTAGGAGGGCAATGTTCAAAAACTAAGACTTGAGTTTACTACAACTCATGTAAATTGAAAACAAATAGAAAAATCAAACAATTATTAAAAAATTAATGTATGTTGTTTGTCATGAGCTATGACCAAGTATTAGTGTAGTGGTGGACATGCATAATCTTGAAAATGTGAAGTACTAGAAAAATATTTGAAATGAGAAAAAAAATTGTAAGATCTAATGATAACAAGTGAACATTTTAACAATAATAGGAATAATTCTTCCAAAAATAAACAAGATTTTAAGGGAAGTCAAACTTTCAATAAAAACCAAAGGATGAGTTCTTGAAAAACAAAACCACCAAATCAAAACCCAAGGAATGTTCAAAAAAGGAGTAATAACATATGAAGTATTAATATAAAAAAATTAGGACACAATAATAGACCAATATTTTCATCACAATCCAATAAAAAATGAAATGGTCCTCCCACAAATATGATATAGCAAGGACCACCAAGTGGTTGGTTTGTGTGTGGATAGAATCATTATGCTAGGGATTTCCCAAAAATGCAAGGATAAATTAAGGCAAATAAATCTCAATAAGTAGCTCTCCAATGAACTTATACAACAATTAAAAAATCATCATATTTAGTTTTAAAACAAGCTTATTATAATTATAAGTATGCTTTTAAGTCTACCTATCTTCATTCTACTATACACTAAATCTTCATAATGTTTCATTTATTTAGAACTTGTGAAAAAATGTCTTTAATTAAAAAGTTCAACATATGTAATTGTAATATATAGTTTAATATGGGAATAAGGCTATTAGAGAAGTAAATAAATGTTTGTTGAACACTTCTACCCTATTTGGATAGAAGAATACTTGTCCCTTCTAGACAAAAATTGTTCCAATATCATTGCTTGGGTATACAAATGAAAAAATATATAAAAACTTAGGTATACCTGGTAATAAAGTAAAAAACAATTGATACATGTCAAGTTATTACAATTATATTTGAAATCTAGTAGTATGTTCTACTTTATTATTTTATTTCTACAATTTATTTTGGCCTTTCATTTATCCTTTTTGAGACTTGTTGATACTAATTATTTATTTTATAGTGATTATAAATAGTGTAATATTACTAGTCAAATTGTTCGAGCCACATTATATATAGTTGGAAAATGATGTGTGGCTTCAATATTTAAATGTTGTAAACTAATTTTCATTTTTTCCTAACATAGGTTTTATTGTCAAGAACATAAATAAAATTTTATGAAAATATTTGGGTTAATGGAAAATGATACAAATGAAAATTTCAAGGAGAAAACATTAATTGTTCCAAAAAAATTTAAAAAGCACACTTCTTCTCTTCAAATAGGCACTTATTTCCCTAGATGATTAGCCATATGTAAGAGGTTATCTTGTAGAAATTTTTACCTACCACTGAAAATATGCCCAAATAAGAAAAATATGGACTTTACTAGACTAGGTTTACTCCCATTATTGTAAGATATAAATTAAATCACACATTCCATAAGTAGTCAAAAATAACTAAGAAATGTTTTTGATTAGAGGTAAACAAGTTTTCAAGGGACCCTGAAACCATTTACAAAAAAGAATAGTTGAAGCGAAAGATAAATAAACATAGCAAACAACAACCAAAACACAATAAACCATCAGCATGACAACAACCAAAAAGGAAGGACAAAAACAACATAACTACATATTCTTCAAGATGTTTGCAGCTTCCATGTCGCTCTCACTAGTCTCTTGATGAACATTCATGGCTTCAGACACATCTTTAGCCGGGATCCCAGCTTGCATCTTGGTCTTATTGTGAGTTCTAGCACCGAACCCAACCACATTTACCTCATTAACCAAAACATTATGCAAACCCGCAACCTTGTCAGCCGAAGCTTCCTCACCACTTGCCTATCACCAACAACATATTTCTCACCCGAAGCAACCTCTATTCGATTCTTGGCCTTCTCATTAAGAGTAGAAATTCCCTTAGCCTCATACCTCAAAGTAGAATTATTCCTTTCCACAACCTTACCCAATTTCACACTAACCATTTCCATTTGTTCTTCCAAGGTCAAGATTCTTTGTTCAAACAACTGCTTCATCTTCAACATATCCTCAGTAACAATCTTCAAGGAATTAAATATCTCATCAACTTGAGCCTGAATAGAAGACTGTGAGGACTCCCCCAATTTTCTCACAACACATTAAACCCTAATATTAGTTGTACTGAGCTCATGAAAAGCCCATTTAAAAAGTTTAAATAGAGAAATGGAACCCTCCTTAGCCATACCCAAAACATTGGGAAAATACTGCCTATCAAAGTTAAACACATCCTTATCCTCCACATCCCCCTCTTGGGAAATACTAATCTTATCTTGGCTCTCACAAACCTCCTTACCTTTAACCGTAGTCACCGACATTTGGATCTTGTGAAGAGAGTTAACAATGTCCTTAGCCATTTACCTCCTTCTCTTCTACAAATCCAAGCCCACACCCAAAGATCCCATAGCCTCCTACCCATTACCCATCTTCAGAGGAGAAGTAGTATGTTCCTCCTACACAAGGCTACCGAACCTAACAGCCAATTTATTTTTTCTACCCTCCTTCGAAACCTTCTCTATCTTAGTCCCCAAAATAGGGGGTGATGGAGACACATCTTCAACATTATGAATCATATCTTTCAGGATAGTAGAAGGAGTAACAGGCCTAGATTTACCTGGTTTTCCACTAACCTCTTCCTCACTACACATCTCATAATCCTTCGAGATGGGAGCAGAGTCCCCTTTACCAGTCTTCCTCAGAACTAGAGGTTGCAATATCACTTCCATAGAGGCTTGGGAGTGCGGAACATAATCATCACCCTCTTCTTCTGACTTAGACTCCTCTTCCAGGGCCACTTTCTTCTTTTTTCCTTTCAAACTAATTGGTTCTTCTTTCGAAACAACCTCATAATCCACAGCCAGCTTCTTCTGCTTACCCTTAGGAGCCATAGCAAGCGACTTAGGAACCACAAAAGCTTTAGCATAATCTGAAATCAACAGAATAAGACCAACATGCAAAACAATCTTCTTAGAATTCCTTTTATGATCCTTCATACCATACTCTAGAGAGGCCAAAAGATAAAAAGGAAAGGATATTTTCTTCCTGTGGTAAAAATGGTTCAAAAGAACAAAATGATAAGCATTAACAACAAAAAATCAACCCTCTAAAGTAATGTACCTCATCAATTCCTCTGCAACATCACCCCATAGGGATTTGATAGAACTATGTTGGTACCCTCCACTCTTGGCTTGCTTAAGTTGTTGTTCCTCATCTCCTTTGAAGAAAATTTGCATAGTCGCTTTAGATTCCTTCTTGTCTTTGTAAACGTTCTTTCCCTCCATTGAGAGATCATTGATATTCATAATGAAGTCCTCATTGACATCAAACTCAGTGCCACCCATCTTCAAAACCCTGTTATTTCAACCTATAAAAAACAAGGTCGTAACCTACAGGTTATTCCCATGAAGCTTCTCCAAGTAAGGTGTAAGCCCACCTTTATGCAATATTTTCTGCACCTTGTTTTTCAAGGTGTCACAATAGAAAGGTTCCACTTTATTTCTATCACCGCCCATAGTCACAACCTTAGCATAATTCAGGATCTTGATAACTTTGCAAACGATTAAGAGAAGCCTCCAAAAAGAAGCCAAAAAATGCCCACAATCTGTGTGACAATAGATTGGAGGCAAAGAGATATAATTATCCTAGAATGCCGCCCCATATAGAGATTACTCAAGGTACCAACAATCCAAGCATGATGTTGCTTATCTTCACTCCAAACAATTACCTTCCACGTGATGATAGTCATGTGAGCCCAGAACAATATGAGGCCTCCATCCAACTTAGTAATTTTGATAATCATGATTTAAACAAACAAGAGCCTCAATGGGGAGGGGGTCATCCATATCCCACACCCTAGATCTGTTAACACCTAAGTTAGCAAATACATCCATCAGGCCATTTCCTTCCCTAACAATATGAGAGATATAAAATTCATCGAAGGAATTTAAAATTTCAATTGCATCCATGATAAAGGATTCAACAATCCATGAGGGGGCAAAAGACTTCTTTAGATTTTTAATAATATTTAAAGATTTTCCCTCAAGCCACACCTTTCTATATCCTTTAGATTGATCCATATTCAAGTCATGATAGGTTGCAAACGCTTCCACGATGTGGTTTGTCTGGGTTCCCAAAATGAGTGCCACAGCTGAAACGAAACTACCATTAGAATTTCTTAACACTCCCCCACAACCAGCAAGTTTGGGGTTACCATTAGCAGCTCCATCAAAATTAACTTTCACCCATCCAACCAGGAGAGCCTTCCAAACAACATCATCTCTAGAGGCTTTACCTATAGTCAAAGGAAAAAAAATATCACAAGGCGGCTTCCAATTTTGTGCAATAAAGATATCACCTGGAGTGAACGTAATCCTCAGACCATTCTGAAAGGAATCCCCTAAAAAAAATTTCTCCTTGATAGGAATACAAATTTTAAAAGCCACAGAGGTGGCAGTAAGAGTCGAACTCCTGAAAATCCTATTATTTCATTCTAGCTAGATGCCCCAAGCAATATGAGGAAAAGAGAGAGACCAAAGGAAGAGCAAAGCAGGATTGGATGAAGGCCCCACCCATTGAGACCACAATTCCCCAATCAAAGAGGGAAACACCCAACCGAGGTTCCAAAGAGAGAGAACATGAGCCCAAACATATCTAACAAATATGTAGCCAATCAAGAGATGAAATGAATTCTCAGCTTCACAAAGAAATCATTTGTTAGGCATCACAAAACCTCTCTTGACAAGATTGTCAATAGTTAAAACCTTATTCTAGTAGAAAAGCCAGAAAAAAATGTTAACCTTGGGAATCAATTTAGAGGACCACAGGGAAGACCAAAAAGGAGTAGGCCCAACAAAAGAAACTTGAAGATGAAAGACCGAGAAAACATAAAATTTACCATTGGAAGAGGGCCTCTACACAATCTTATCAGCAAGGGCATAAGAAGGAATATGAACTGAGGACAAAGCATTAAAGAGCCTCTCCAACCCTGGTTCCACCTTACGCAACCTTTTCCAATGAATCTCATCCATATAGTCAACAAAAAATTTCCCAAACCTCTCCATACAAATATCCATGAAAGGAAGGGCCCAGGGCTCATCTCTGAGTGGCCTATTACCAAGCCATCAATCATCCCAAAACAAGATTTTCCTAACATTTCCCAGCTGCCAAAAGAGACCTTTGGAAACAATCCTACGAGATTTAACCATACATTTCCAAAGAGCAGAACCAGATGGAGGGGAAAAGTCACAAGATAAAAAATCCCTTATACAATCCACCCCACAAAGATATTTGCTCAAAGCAATTTTAGCCCATTCACTCTTACCCAAAATAAGGTTCCATAATTGTTTACAAAGAAGAGCCAAATTAAATCTCTAATTTTACGAACTCCAAGACCTCCCACCTTATTAGGCCTGCAAACATCATCCCAAGAGACAAAATGAATCATTTTATTGTCTTCAACTTCATACTAGAGGAAATTTTTCTGAATTCCCTCCAACTTATCCACAATTTTCCTCAGCATATAAAACAGGCTAAGAGCATAAACTGGAAGATTCTGAAAAGTAGACTTGATCAACTGCACTTTCCCAGCTTGACTTAACAGCGCACCCTTCCAGCCAACCAATTTAATGTTGAACTTTTCAATCAATCCCCACCAAAAGGACTCAAGAACCACATTAGATCACAGGGGAAGACCCGAGTAAGATGTTGAAAGCTCACCAATCTGGCACTGCAAAATTCTAGCAATTTTAATCTACCTATGGTCAGGAGTGTTAAAGAAGAAAATAACACTCTTGGGTAAGCTAACCTTCTTCCTCAAAGCAGCCTCATATCTTTGCAAAATAAGTTTAATAACTTTGGCTTCCTTAATAGACGACTCCCCAAGCATGACAGAGTCATCAAAAAACTATTGATAGGAACATATAAGGTTAGGAGAGGAAGGAGACAACCCAAACATCTGACCAAAGTTCATAAATCTTTGAATTAGATGACCCAAAGATTCCACCATGATAATGAAAAGAAAGGGAGATATAGGATTGCCCTGTCTCAATCCCCTTGAGCAATCAAAGAGCGGAGAAGGAGACGCATTGACAAGAACGAAACACCTCATGGTGGAAATAAGCTGGAGAACCAAAGCCACCATTTTCTCCCCAAAACCAAAAGATTTCAAATTTTAGATAGGAAACCCCAGTCAACTCTATCATAAGCTTTGAGCAAATCAAGCTTCATGATAAAACCAACACACTTATAAACAATTAAGCAGTGAATATTCTCATGAATAGTAAGAATGGAATCCATAATCTGCCTACCTACCATAAAACCATTTTGCTGAGGAGAGATGGTGAGAGAAAGAACCTTTTGCAATCTAACCGAAAACACCTTGGAAAATATCTTGTAAAATCAAATTACACAAAGTGATTGGGAAAACTTAATCAAAGGAAGCAACACCCAGTTTCTTAGGCACAAGAACAATAAAGAAAGAATTTAATTCCTTCAAAATATTGCTAGAACCAAAAAAATCCTTAGTAGCATTCACAACATCCTTGGCAATAATATCCCAAAAAGACTCAAAAAAGAACATTGGGAAGCCATTAGGCCCCAACACCTTATTACATTCAAAAGAGAAAACAACACTTCTAATCTCCTCCGCTAAAGAAATACACACCAACTACTGATTAATATCTTCAAAGATAACATGGCGGATATCTCGAAGAAGATCCTCCTGACAGTCCATATCCAAATCCCCTTCCATAGATAAAAAGCTAGAAAAGTAAGAAGACACAGCCTACTGCAGATCAACATCCTTCTCCAGCACTTGATTATTATAATTAATAGAATTTATACAGTTGGAAGCCCAGTGTTTCAAAGTTGAGAGATGAAAAAATCTCGTATTTCAGTCCCCACTTTTTAACCACATAATCTAAGGTCTTTACTTCCAAAATTCCTCCTCCTTAGCAACAATATTATGCAGCCTAGAAAGGAAATTCTCCCTCAAAGCTAGAGCTTGATCATAACCACACACTTAGATAGATTGTTGCATAGTGAGAAGCTCAAGTTAACATCCTCTTTTTCCAAAAAAATCTGCCCAAAAGAAGACCTATTCCATTTCCTAACATTATTCTTCACATTTGCAAGCTTCTTAGCCACTCTATACATAGTCGATTCATCCACCTGGATGTTCCACCATTCTTGAACCAAATTTTTGAGATCAAGATGAAAGGTACACATCTTTTCAAACCTAAATGGATTTTTTTTTCTTTGACCCAACAAATCCACCAATAAAGACAGAGGAAAGTGATCAGACCCCAACCTAGTTAGGGCCAAAAGCGAGCAAGAGTAGGAGACAAGCCAATCAGGGGAGATAAGGGCTTGATCAAGCTTAACCTAGATAAGAGCATCACCCACATGTCGGTTGGACCAAGTGAAAGAGGCCCCTTCAAGATCTAGGTCAAGGAGATCATTTCCATTAATAAGATTCATGAGATCATATCTACTATCATCCACAATTTGCGATCCTCCCAGCTTATCAGCATCATGCAAGGGCATATTGAAATCCCCCATAACCAACTAGTTAACAATGGGATGCGAAGATCTGAAAGAACCAACATTTTCACAAAACTTTTTCCTAGCACTCTTACTATTAGGAGCATAGATATTAGAGAGGGTCCAAGAGAACTTATCCCACATATTATAAAACGAGGTGGCCACATGGTTACAGACTTGAAACATCTCATTCCCCTTAACCAACTTAAGATTCCAAAAAGAAACAATCCCTCCAGAGGTACCAACCACTTCAAAGCAATGCATACCACAATCCTTAAAGAGCTTATGCTTAAGCTTAGATAATCTATCCAAACCCTTTTTAGTTTCTTGAATTAAGAAAATATCAGGCCAATGATCCCATACCATGTTAGCAAGAAAATCATGCTCATGAGAGTGATTTAACCCTCGCATATTCCAAGAAATGATCTTCATAAGAGCTTATGGGAGGTACTCTTGGAGCACATATCCAACAAAGTTCTTTGAGTTCCATCAGCAATATCCATTTGACTCTCCTTATCCCTAGTAACATTTGAAGGAGGACAACCTCCACCTCTTGGCTCCAACCCATAGTCTAATCTTTACTAGTTTCTTGTAACAAATCCTGAGGAAGGAGAGTGCCTCTTTCTATTTCTACCTTTCACCAAAATGTTAGGAGGACTATCAAGATCATCCAAATCCCCATCATCCTTTATTTCAAATATTGAACAAACCTCCAACCCCTCAACCTTTGAGCATTCATCATGTGGCGATTTCAAAATCCCACTACCATGAGCCCCCAAAGGAGGAGAGCTCAAACCTTCATCCGCAGTCACCTTGTGTTCAACCGCAATCTTAGACCTAATCTCTTCACAAGGCTCCTCAGTATTAAGAGGGGGAGAGGATACATTAACCTCACCACCTTGCTTTTGAACAACATTAAGCACTTCAAATTCAACTTGGACCTCAAGAATCTCGATGCTCTCAACCGCTATGTTCATTTCCAAAGGGTTCTCATTTCCCAAGATAGCCTCACCTCCAGGAGAAGACCCCCCTTTCATCATAGTCTCCAAAGAAATCACCTTCAAAGCCTTTTCCTTTTCTTTCCACTACTTAATCAATGGATTCTGCATTTCAAGAGGACATTTTTAAGCCCAATGGCCAACTTTCTTACAATGGAAGCAAGCAAAAGGAATTGTCTCAAATTCAACTGCTTGCTCCCATACCTCACACTTAGAATTAATCTTTACCATAGAGGGAAAGTCCACAAACTATTCCACATTCCCTAGACGTTGTCATTTGAGCAATCGATAACAAACACCCAAAAGTACTCGCTATTCCTTTGAAAACTTCCTCATCCCAAAATTCAAGAGGGAGTCCTAGAAGTCTCACCTAGACCGGGGCCGCCGAAAAGGAGCACGAGTTAGGATTGAAGCCTGGTTCCCACCTTTTCAACATCAAAGAGGACTTCCCAATAAACTAGGGACCACCTATCAAAGCAACAAATATATCATCTTCACAATTGAATGTGAAGGAAAAAAACCCTTTGGTCATTGCAGCCACATCCACCTAACCCTTAGGTCTCCAACGGTTCAAAGTGAACTTTCAAACCATCTCAATATGAGGACACGACCCAACAAATTTTCCCAACAAAGAAATGCCCATATTTGAAACACTTTTTCCAACAATACAATTTGGGGCAGAGATAAAATATTCTCCAATCTTTGCATTTGAAACAAAAGCCACAAGATGCGAAGAGCTTTTACCTTTGGGCTTCAATCCAAAAAGAAACGACCATTTGAAACAAGGGTCCAAGAAAAAATCATCCCTTGTCCTATCAACCCCGAGACCCAAACCTTGAGAAGTCACACCCAATCCGTCAACTGACTGATCAAGACCAAACTTTTCAGCACCGATATTCCCCCTTTTAGAGAAGAACGACATAGAATGCGAAGGAAAAGCAAAATTCAGAGCAACTTTCCCACTAGAATATTCATTTTCCACAATAAGGGACCCACTCTACCTACCATCAGCCAAGGGCCCATCTGACATCACCTTCCCATTAGAAAATTGTCTGCCATTAACGCCTGTTGCAGCTCCAAAGTTTCCCACCTTCTTGAAATTTGAAAATGCTCCACCGCCATTGCCACCACCCAAGGAGAGCTCCATCCGCTTTAGTGAGTTTTTAACTAAGAAATATTAACATGGATACAAAATATTTTTAAAAATACAAATTTTGAGGAATTATAATGCGCAAATAAACCAACATAGTCAAGATTGTGATAATAAGTAAATAAAACCCCAAGATAATACAACATTCAAGGATGTTTATCTTGTAAACATATACTCCTAACATCAAGATCGAAGAGAAGTTTGTGTAGAAATTAGATTGATTATAGATGTTGATATCACAAACAAAAATTCATGAATAGAGTGTCTACATTTGAAAACCAATGATAAAGTCCCTTACCACTAGGCCCTTTCCTAGTAGTAATGCAAGGCACACAAACTATAAATTTACTAAACTTGTTCATTTTTATTAGTTAAATTGGTTTTGAAGAGATTGTAAGCCCTATACATTAGATAGAACAACTAAATGTTGAACACACAAACATACTAAGAGGGGAGGGTGAATCAATATATCATTAAATTTTAACTTTAATCAATATACTAATGAACATCAAAGCATCATTGAGAAAATTAGAAACAACAATGAAAGCAATTAGACAACACCATATTTACATGGAAACCCTAGAGGGGAAAAACCAAAATGATAAAAGTTGCTTGGATCTACTACCCAAATCTAGCCTCACAAAAAAAAAATTGGATCTTACAATTACTTTTGTTGGCACCAACCCCTTTAGAGAAACTTATCCCCAAAATATTTTATAGGAACTAGCCTAAAGGAGACACCAATTCCCCAATCTGAGCACCAACCCAAAGTACAAGTGGCGCCAAACTTACATGAAACAAGAGGCACCAACCTCAAAATTCACTAAAATAGTTACAATGAGACTTGCAGACAATTCTCTGACACAAATGCTCACAACATAAATTTGCACATTTCTACTTAATCATATTGATTAATTCACATTCACACCCTACTCTCCTTTACCCAAGCTAATTCTGCTTTGAAATATAAGGAATGGAAAGACTTGAATATATCACTCATACATGTACAACCATAGTTTACTATTCACCACACCACCAAAATTCCAAAACAGCTAGTGGGCAGGTGCATGGAAATGGGTAGCCATTTTGTGGACACCTTTCAAAAAAACTTTTGAATAGTCATAACGCGAGCAAAAAAAAGAGAAAACCTATCATTCTTATTTTGACTATTTTTTTATTCTAGTCGCAACCAAAACACCCATATTTTCGCACTCAAATTCTAGGAGGAGTAATTCAACAAATTTATTCACCAACAATTGTTATTTCTTCACAATGATGGCGCCACGACAGGGAGGAGGTGTGAGAGGTAAGGATTTTGTGGTTTTCTTTTTCAATTAGTTAGTTTTAGGTTGAATTTGTTAGTTTTAGGTTGAATTTGATATATATTTGCTTGAATTTTTAGGAAATGCAGATCAACCTACAAACCCTCAAGATCCTCAACAGGAAGACCAACCAAATCCTCAAGATCAAAATCAACCACAACAACAACCTCCTCCACCAATCACTCAACCCCCTCCTGACACTCAATAAAATTTAATGAGTGAAATTGAGAACAAAAAAAATCAAATTGAGGATTTGATCAGTAGGTTGATTGATCCAAATGGTTCAACCATAGAAAGAATGACCCTAGCAAATTCATTGAAAGATATGTTCAAAAAATGTAGATTCAATTAGCAAACAAATAATTGGATGGTAAGATACGAGGCAGGTGGCTAGGGATTATTATGCAAATAAACTATCATACAAAGATATAAAGGATTTAAAAATTATAAAAAGTTATTTGTGCTCATTATTCACCGACCGACGCACAAATCAAAATCTTACCCTCAATGTGAAGAGGTTTCCTATCCATTGGTGTCACCACCAATAGATTAAGGACCAATTTTATGATAGGTGTTACATGGTCTTCAATTACCCACCGTGCAACAATTGCGAGGTCCTGCAATATTTCCTTAGGAAACTATACAGTGAGTTCATATTGAACAAAATCCCAAATTATTTTGATATGAGGGATTTTCGGGGGAGAGGTGGGGGTTCAGCTTAGGATAGACCCGGCGCACAGCCGGATCCTACATGGCAAGGTAGACGAGCTCTCGCTAGGCCAGCTCATGAGCATGTTGTTATGCCTTCCATCACAAAGAAAAGTGCTGACGCAGAGACATTGCAGGCGATCAACACTTTGACCCAGAGTGTCATCCATCATACTAGCCCTATTCTATAGCACCATACAGGGGAGTCTTCGAGTGGTGGCCCTTGAACACATGTGTGTCAATCTTGCGGGGCTACTTGTTCATATGACCCCACCGACACTCAGGAGACTAGTACGTAGGATCCATTTGCAACTATGGAGATGGAGAGGGCAACTGAAATTTTGAGTGAGGCATATGGCATTGATAGTCAGGTAAAAGTTAGTGCATGTTCATTGAATTTAATTTATTAAATTTTGATTTTGAAATGCAAGATTAACTAAAAATATTTTATGATTTTAATAAAATTGCAGGGTCACAGTGTTGAGACTGGATACACTTGGGGTATGTAACTAGTAAACAATTATAAATTTATTGCATGTTAATAGCATTGTTTTACGAATGGTAATTTAATATGCGATTTTGGATGTTGAACAGACTAATATTGGAGGTTTCGATGAAACACTTCCCAGTGGCGGTGGATTTACTCAAACCTACACAAAGGTAATAGAATAAAGATTTTAACTAATGAATCAAGTACATAGTAGATTTTTGTAGTTTATATGCACATTGAATAATTTGTTATTTTATTTTCAGATGTTGCAAGCCGAAACACCTCCGAATGTGATGAGGGCAATGGAGATTGGTGTGTCATCTGCTATACAATCCTCGATGGCTCTGACAGGAGAGGTATGAGGAAAATTAGTAAATTTCAATTTACATTTGTTGTTATAGATGTTAGTTAGTGAAAAATCAAATCATTATTGATTCACGTCCTTTAATTTCTATTTGTATGGTTTATATAGGGCTTGAGCACGCCTGAGCATGGGCGTGAGAATATTTCCCTCGTGGAGAGAGATCATGAGATGGCGGTAAGTGATTATTTTGTCAAATATATCATTTTTTATAATTTATTTTTATATATTCATGTCTTTACTTCTTATTGTAGCAATTAAAACTTGACCATGAACTAAACCCTAGGAGGAGCAGCAGGAGCACTCCTTGAGCACATCAAAAAAGAGTGACAAACTTATCGCCATCCGATCGAAAAGGAAAGGGAAATAATTTATTTCCAGGGCATGGAGAGCAATGACTTTTGATTCTAGAGCCCTTTGTTGTATGCCTACATGGCAGTTTTGTACATATTTTTTATTGGACATATTTGACATTGTATGCGTATATGGGATTCTCGTAAGCCTATATGGCTATTTTGTACATATATTTCATACTTATATCGACATATATTGATGCATGCCTACATGGCTATTTGGTTAATACAAATATCTTTTATCGATGGTGTTCATATTTGCATTCTAAATTGATGGTTCAATAGATATGAGTTACATGTATTCAAGTGTATACTTTACAACTTACGTGTATACTTTGTGACTTATGTGTATTCGAATGTATACTTTTTAGCTTATCTGTTTTCATGGGTATAGCTTGTATTCATGCATATACTTTATATTAATTTATGTATACTATGTATTCGTGTGTATACTTTTTGAGGCTTATGTGTTTTTGAGTACTTGTGCTTCCCTTATTGACATGTACATGCTTGACTTATTCACGTGTATAATTATTAATTGGTTAGCCCTAGCATTGATCATTATTGTCCTTCATGGTTTGTCTTGAATATTAATTGATTGATGCTAAACAACTTTATCTAAAAGAAAAAAACATGTTTACAATCGGCATTCCATGAAAGGATTCATAAAAATATTTCAATATGTTATTGATGCGTCACTATCGAAAGATTTATATGTCAAATTTTTGCAATATTATTTCTTGTATACAAAATGGGCTCGGGAGAAAGCAAGTTATAATTTATAATACAAATAATAAATGGACTCAACATTGTCCTAGACCCCCGAATAGGTCTATTAACAAAGCAACATGCTCTCGATCACTCTTTGAATTGCAAAACACCATTGGTGATGTAGAGTGGCTCAACCAAGTTGTGACTTGACACAAATTCTCTCAAATATGCCCACTAAGACTCCAACATTCACTTGACTCAGCGATAAGAACTCTCTTATTCTTTTATGGCTTTGCACCAAACCACCGCCAAAAGAAAGCCAACTCGGCCCTCTTTCAATCCATGTCAGCCTTGGGATCGTACATGAAAACTGGTGGTCATACCAAGTACGGGATCAACAAGTTTGTATCAAAAATCTAAAAATAGAGAACAATGTGAATAATTCTTATTAGATCTTCTCCAAAATTTTAGCAACAACCTCCATTCGAGCCTCTCAAGGCTTTACATAGTGTTTTTCACCCTTCTCTAACTGATCCACGCCCTCAACTAACTAAAAACCAACTTTCAAAACAAGTAATCATTGTATTTCAAATTTGTTGCTTTAAGCAACTTACAAATTTGCAACTTTAGACTCCTCCAACCTAATGAGTACATCTACTGACCTCTAAACCCACACAAATGGCTTACAAATAGCCTTCTTACATCGACAAAACTCCATTCTTTCACAATCATATACAAACTCACAAATTTGTCTTCAAAGGCTACAAAAACAACTTTTAGTGCAAGATTGAAATTTTCACATTTTTTATCACTAGACCCAAAATCACCCTAAAACATACCTAATGGTCTTAATTGACCTTATTCAAGATAAATCATGCTCAAAATACCCACAACAACCTATTGACCAACCTATTCACCATCAGATAATCACTAAAACCACTGAACTAGACCTTCTTCATCAAATGGAGGAACAAGGTGCTCTACACCAATGATCATACATTTTTTTGTGGAATACTTAGACTTCTCAACCGTCATTTGTATGTTTCTATTTTCTAGTGTTTTGCATGCCATCATAAAAGATCAAGTCGGTTGAATACAAGTTAGATCAATTCAACGTGTTTGGGTGTGAAAGAGGACCATGTTTCATGTAAACCTACCTATTAGAACACGTTGGAACAGTTAGTTTGGTCACACGAATTGCAAAACGAAAGTTTCACCACTTTGCAACTTTGCATAGCTTGAATTTGACACTTTTTCCATCAAATGAAAATTCGTCGCCACGGGAAAACCACTCCGAGATAGCCAAAACTAAGAGAGGTTTTTGTAGAGGGGCCCAATGTGATCTTGTAGGATCAAACGAAAAGTTTCTAAGCATCACAGTATCCGAGTAATAGCATGTTGAAGTTTACAGCCATTTTGCACTTTGGACCCTTAAGGGATCGATTCGGTGGAACGTAGCTCAGAGAGATTCCGCATGTTTCGGTGTGAAAGAGGACCATGTCTAGCGTAAACATACATATTCAGATGTGTTGGAATAGTCCGCTTGGTCACACGAGTTGCAGAATGAAAGTTGCACTACTTTGCAACTTTGCACAGCTTGAATTTGACACTTTTTCCATCAAGTGAAAATTTGCCACCACGATAAAACCATTCTGAAATAGCCAAAACCGAGAAAGGTTTTTCTAGAGGGGCCCAATGCAATCCTGTTGGATTAGATGAGATATTTCTAAGAATCATGGTATCTAAGTAATAGCATGCTGAAGTTTGCAACCATTTTGCACTTTGGACCCTTGAGGGATCGATCCAGTGGAACATAGCTCAGAGCGATTCCACGTGTTTGGGTGCAAAAGAGGACCATGCCTAGCGTAAACATACATATTCGAATGTGTTGGAACATTCTGTTTGGTCACACGAGTTGCAGAACGAAAGTTGCACCACTTTACAACTTTGCACTGCTTGTATTTGACATTTTTTCCATCAAGTGAAAATCCTCCGCTACGGGAAAACCACTCCGAGATAGCCAAAATCGAGAGAGGTTTTTGGAGAGGGGCGCAACGCAATCCTATAGGGTCAAACAATAAGTTTATAAGAATCACGGTATCCAAGTAATAGCATGCTGAAGTTTGCAGCCATTTTGCATTTTGGACCCTTAAGGGATCGATCCGATGGAAAGTAGCTCAAAGCGATTTCTCATGTTTCGGTGTGAAACAAGACCATGCCTAGCGTAAACATACCTATTTAGATGCGTTGGAGCAGTTATTTTGGTCACACGAGTTGCAGAGTGAAAGTTACACCACTTTGCAACTTTGCACAGCTTGAATTTGACACTTTTTCTATCAAGTGAAAATCTGTCGCCACAAGAAAACCACTCTGAGATAACCAAAACTGAAAGAGGTTTTTGCAGAGGGTCCCAACGCAATCATGTAGGATTAGACGAGAATTTTCTAAGCATCACGATATCTAAGTAATAACATGTTGAAGTTTGCAGCCATTTTGCACTTTGGACCCTTAAGGGATTGATCCAGTGGAACATAGCTCGAAGTAATTTCGCGTGTTTCGATGCAAAAGAGGACCATGCCTAGTGTAAATATACCTATTGCCACAAGAAAACCACTCTGAGATAACCAAAACCGAAAGAGGTTTTTGTAGAGGGTCCCAACACAATCATGTAGGATTAGATGAGAAGTTTCTAAGCATCATGATATCTGAGTAATAACATGCTGAAGTTTGCAGCCATTTTGCACTTTGGACCCTTAAGGGATTGATCTGGTGGAACATAGCTCGGAGCAATTTCACGTGTTTCGATGCAAAAGAGGACCATGCCTAGTGTAAATATACCTATTCAGATGCGTTGGAACAATATTTTTGGTCACACGAGTTGTAGAGTGAATGTTGCACCACTTTGCAACTTTGCACAACTTGAATTTGACACTTTTTCCATCAAGTCAAAATCTGTCACCATAGGAAAACCACTCCGAAATAGCCAAAACCGAGAAAGGTTTTTGTAGAGGGGCCAAATGCAATCCTGTTGGATCATACGAGAAATTTTTAAGCATCACGGTGTTTGAGTAATAGCATGATGAATTTTGCAGCCATTTTGCACTTTGGACCCTTAAAGGATCAATCTGGTGGAACGTAGCTCTGAGCGATTCTGCATGTTTCGGTGCGAAACAGGACCATGCCTAGTGTAAACATACCTATTTGAACGTGTTGGAATAGTCTGCTTGGTCACACAAATTGCAGAATGAAAGTTGTACCACTTTGCAACTTTGCACTGCTTACATTTGATGCTTTTTCCATCAAGTGAAAATCCGCAGCCACGGGAAAACCACTCCGAGAAAGCAAAAATCGAGAAAGGTTTTTATATAGGGGCCAAACATGATCCTATAGGATCAGATGAGAAGTTTATAAGTATCACGGTGTCTGAGTAATAGCATGCTGAAGTTTGTAGCCATTTTGTACTTTCGACCCTTAAGGGATCGATCCGGTGGAACATAGCTCAGAACAATTTTGCGTGTTTCGGTGCGAAACAAGACAATGCCTAACGTAAACATACCTATTCGGATGCGTTGGAGTAGTTACTTTGGTCACATGAGTTGCAGAGAAAAATTTGCACCACTTTGCAACTTTGCACAACTTGAATTTGACACTTTTTCCATCAAGTGAAAATCTGCCGCCACGGGAAAACCACTCCAAGATAGCCAAAACCGAGATAATTTTTTTAGAGGGGCCCAACACGATCATGTAGGATCAGATGATAAATTTCTAAGTGAAAGGGAATAAGTTTTATGGGGTTTGTGTTGCTACCCCTATAGATTTTGATGGAAAAGGGCATGAAAAATGAGGTTTCACCCTAGGGTTTGATAAAATATTGCATGTAGAGGTTGGGTGATTGTCTTTTGAGTTTGTGCAGGTGATTTTAAGAAGGTTTGAGGTGGTGGCATGCTCTGGTAAGGTGTGGAACCATTCCTTTCAATAAACCATCCTTATACTAGCATAAAATAAGGGTTTTCGTTTGGCATGGTGGAGCGAGTTTGTCCTGAGACAAATTGCGGATCTAAGGGTTTAGATACATGATAATTGCTTCCCCAACAAGTTAAGGGGGTTCTTGAATGTTTAAAGGTATGTTCCTTTGTAAATTAAGCCTAGTTAGCCTAATGAGGACAACGAAGGTCATTTTTTATGCACATGTTCCAAGATAGTCACTGTTGATTTTGAAGTATGTGTTGTAACTCAATAATAGCTATCTAGATTAGTCATTTGTTTGTGAAGTCATTTGAGAAGATTTCCTCAAAACACCACTTGGAGCCACTCTTTTCACTTGAAAATTCATCATAAAACCCTTTAGCAACAACTCCACATTTGTTTCTTGAATTCCCCTGCACAAATAAGCACACACACACCTAAAACATTCTAATACTAACTTACTGGACACTGATCTAAACTATCAAATTCGGTGGAGTAGTCATTATTGGTTTACATACCGAGTTGAGAAAAATCTGTTCAAACTAATGATAAACTCAATGGATACCCTCCTAAATAGATTCAAATGAAAGATACTTCACTATTCTACCTTAAACAACAAGATTCAAGTCCTTAAACTACTGTACAGGTTGTACAAGTTAATGAACAACTGGAAAAACTCATAAAATCCTAAAATAAGGACTTTATTGATTGTAAATACTGAAGAATACAAAAGATCTTTGTTTTGCTCAACCTTACATGCTTATATCACTTTTTTAATCACCTAATGACCTCTTTGAGATTTTGAATACATTATATATGACCTTTACATGACCTTTTCACATTATTTATATTTCAAAATTCAAATTTTGCAAATTTGCCTATTAAAGGCATTTACAGAACAAGGTGGTATTGCACCAAACATGAAATCCAAAATTATAATATTTGAGTAATTCTCATTATGTAAGTAAATCTCATTCCAATGCCTTAGGTACTTTGTTCTCACAAATCTTTTACAATGTCACTCATACATTCGAGATTCTCTTTAAATGTCTACATCATAGGTGCTCATTACGAAGTTAACTTCAATTGAGTAACTTGAGATTCCCTTGCTAAGCTTCACACGCTCTTTTATAATGGCTTGAAATCAAAATTAAGATTTGTCAAGATCATCAAAATAAGGATGTTGCATTGTTTTTTTGGCTGAGATTCTCTTTGATGGCTCATAAATCAACATTTTCTGCAACGAGAGATCAATCAATTTTTACTAGTTTACTTACAAATATGCAAAGTAAAATAGAAAAAGAATGAGCATCCAAAATGGAAATGAAATAAAAATAGATGGAAGGCACATATAGATAGGCATGCAGGTCTCACAACTTAGTCACTCTTGTTCATACATCTTCACTGGGAATTCCAATATACCTATTGCACACAACACCTCTCATGAATAGAGTAAGTTGAAATTTCAAATGCTCTTATAATGTCTACACCATAGTTGCTCATGATAAGGTTAACTTGAAATTCCCTCACCAAGCTTTGCACACACTTTTCTAATGGCTTAAAATCATGATTGAGATTTGTCAAGATCATCAAAATAAGGATGTTGCATTGCTTTTCTGGCTAACATTCTCTTGGATGGCTCATATATCTGCATTTTTTGCAAGGGGACACCAATCACTATTTAGTATGTTACTTACAAATACGCAAACTAAAAGAAGATGATAGCATTGGCATCAAACAAATTAATGTGCATACAAGTATAAATTAATAAGAACTAATGTGCATATACTTACAAATTAATCCAACAAACCATCCGGGTCTGCTCTACTCTTTATTGTGTCAAGTATTGTCTCATGGTCAAACTCACGAACCTTCCACAAAGTCTTGTTCAAAGGTCTACCCCCATATTTGGTCAAACAAACATTGGATTCCACGACAAGGTTCGAGTAATGAAGAATCTTACGATGCGTGTGAAAGTCCTGAAATAACCAATGTTTAACACCCTTACATGGGTACCTTCTAAGCCACGTTCCAGTAACCACAACTGAGCCTGTAGGGTATTCGATGTTTTCTCCATCTATAAATGGGGCCTCCAATTTCTTTTTGGCCTCAACACAACAACACAAGTAATATTTTGTTCCATCTTCATTCTCTTCATCTGCAATAACTGCATGAACATGCCCTACATTGATATGTGCAGAAAATAACTTGAAATTTGTCAACATTACGAATATCGTACAAAGTAAGATAATGATATAGAATTTCAACAACTAAGCTAGTAGATATATCACCTGGTTGAACTAGATCTGATACGTGGTCAAAGTTGACCAATCATTCCATCTATGTTAGTTCTAATGTTGTTGGAGGGTGATACATGTTAAGTGGGCTAAGATAACTTGTCAACCATTTTTCAACCCACCCCCCTGACTCACAATCATTCCAGACTTGCATTGTACATGAAGAACAAAAGCATACCATCTTTCGTGTATCGATACTCCATGAACCTGCATTTGAGCTAAGGAAAGAGTGTACCTCACTCGATCCTGTTAGTGTACAATAGTCTTCATATGGTGCAATGTTAGTATCATCCATCAACCAAAAAAATCTACGAACTGAAGACATACCTTCATTACTTAGACCCATCAAAGCATTACACTACTCGAAGATTGATTTTTCATCTGCCAACTTTGCATTGTCTTTATACTTTAACTCTTCTCGTGCTAATGCTCTTTTCACGCATGCTCCTGCACCATCATGCTTCCCCTTTCCATGTCTGACCTCACAAAAGTTCCACCTATAATGACATGCATCCTGCACAACCAGTAGAACATGTGTGAGTTCTTGAACTGTGTTGCACAGTTATCAGACCATATTATATGTCGGTTATATTTTATGCCCCTCTGAGCCAAACCATTGTAGAACATCTGGAAGCAACCTTGCACGAACTCTAGAGAATGTGTGCGATCATCACTAATGTAAAAATGGTAATCCCTCAATACCTTCATTTGGTCATCTATACTGTCAGATGCATGAATGAATGATATGTGCACAAATATCAAAACCTGTGTGGAGTTGTAATACTATGACTACACCTCACGTTGTGGTTGTAGAGTGTAGTTATCCGCAAATTCAACCAATAATACTATGCTTCCAACTAGAAAGGTGTCCTTGCATAGCTTGAATTGCATGTCCAACCATCGGGCTCTATGGGTATGCATTGCATACTCAGACAATATATTGTCACGAAACATGGACATAAACTGGTACACTAGAATCTTCTCAATAACCAAATCACACATTTTTTCTTGAGATCCCTCTTTTTTAGCATATGCCACTGTTTTATACTTCCCGAACTCTACTAGTTTATGTCCCACCTCATATGTGCTTTCCATATGTTGACATACTGGCATACGCTGGAAGCCACCGCAACCCTCGCATGAACCATCCAAGCATGATGTCTTGTAGAATATCTGGCCATCCTCTATTTTACATAATTTTTTTAATAAGAACTCTCTTGAAGATTTTGGTGGGGCTTCGATGCCATAATCCTGCAAAACATCATTAGTATGCAAATCCAAACATATAGAACGATAAACATCATAATGGTTAGAAAAATCAATATGTAACTACAACAACAAGTAGTGCGTGTGTAATTTATCTTGACATAAAAAGGTTTAAGCATTTCAAAAAATCTTTGAGAAATACTAATTTGAGGATAATCATTTTCAAATTTTTAAAAAAATTGGGTTCAAGTCACATCCAAAAAATGCTTTGGATGTGGCTCACGATTCCGACTACGAATTCTCCTTCTTACCACATCCCTTTGATTCGGAGATGTCCTTGTGTTATTCTTCCAATACTCTTCAATTAATGTTCTGAAGGCTTCAACAACTTCTTTATCTTTTCATGACAGTCTCCCCGAGAATGCCCATAATTCATTTGAATCATTGCCCTCAATTCTTTGCTGCCTTTGAATGTCTCTTGATAAATTTTTTATACTAATTCTCGTTTGTTCACTTGTCTTTCTAATGAGACGAGCTCTCTTTGTTTGACAGCTTACCAAAGTCGATATAATGACACGTCGGGTGACATTACTATCCTTTGAGCATGAGGTCTTACCCACACTCTCATAAGCATCCATTAGATTCTTCACAATAGTGTCTTCACTCGATGCATTCGATGTTCTCAACCCAAGAGTCTTCATGATGTTCCTATACTTACACCCCGCATCATTTCAACAAATAGTCAACATCTTGCAGTTTCATTTAGCCTTTCAAAGAATCGTTCCCAAATCTTATCAGCTTATCTTCTACAAGTGTGTGTTGAAATCTTACCTTCCATGTGCTTCAAAATCTCATCATCAATATTAATCAAATACTTTGGCTTTCTACACAAAATTCTAGGTGGTGTTCTGCTAGGTACATATATCTCAACATTAGAAATTTCATCAATATTTAATTGAGGTGGGCTAGATTGCGTACCTTCATTCAAGGGTGGAGAAGAAGACATACCTTCAGGTTCACATGGGGACAATGGCATACCTTCTTCATCAAATCCGAGTGATGATGTACTCTCAACTTGAGATGTGTTGGATGGTGTCCAACAATATTCACTTGCGGTAGATGATGTCCCTTCATATTCACTTGTAGTAGATGGTGTCTGTCCATATTCATTTGTGCTAGATGGTGTCCCTCCATATTCGCTTGTGCTTAATGGTGTCCCTTCATATTCACTTGTCGTAGAGGGTGTGTCTCCAACTACGGTATCTAAATCTGTCTTACGACGACGATTTTGCATTCATGCCTTTTGTATTGCCAATTCTCGTACTCTTTTTTACAGTTGAGGTTCCTCTTCAATTGGCTTGTTTTCGTCAATCTTTTCCAATTTCTTCTTTTCATGATATGCCGCCACCCGAACTCTCTCTTTTTTTTTTAAGGTTTCGTTCTCTTCGTCTGTTAGTTTCCTCTTTGTCTTTTTCTTCAACATGGCGGACAATTTTATCTGTACCATGGTAATGAGATGAATATTAGTTCCTATTTAATGTATTCATTCAAGTTAATTAAAAAATATATGTCATTCAAGGCTTCATTTAAATAATACTTACAATCATCCTGTACAAAAGTTAACCTAGCATAGACAAAGGTGACATGATTTTTTTCAATCCAGAATGCCTTAAAGAAAGTGGTAACGTGGCATGCCATGATTGCAAGATAGGCTCAAAATGGAAGCATTGAAAAGCATACAAAATGTCAACTTATGTTATATATATTTATACAAACTGTGGAAGCATACATGGTGTGGGAGCACCATTGGTGAAAAGGGTAAAGGGCATGAATCCCTATATTGAAATTTTGAGTTTTCCATGAGATTTCAAGTGGTTTTGATATGCTAAAGTGTGTTTTGAGTTGGGGCAGCATGGTTTCTTGTTGAATTGTGTTTGTGCATTGAAGTATTCATAAGATTGTAAATGGGTTGGATGAGTGTTTTTCAATAAACCATTAGTTTCTTGGGTAAAAAGGAGGGTTTTTGGTGCATGTGAAGATGGGTAAAAGTAAGGTTCTTGTTTTTTTTGAGTCTAATATAATGATCTATGTTAAATAAGGTCTATGAGACCACTCTTAATATGTATTTTGTTCTTTTGAATCATTCTAGGTGTTCAGGGGGGAGATTTGGTTTGACATTTGCAATCTTAATATGTATTTTGTTCTTTTGAATCATTCTAGGTGTTCAGGGGGGAGATTTGGTTTGACATTTGCAAAAAATTGCATTTTTTGGCACAAAGTTGTGAAGAGATAAGTTAGTTAAGAAGTTACAAAAAAAGTTAGATATGTTGGGGGAGTTGAGTTTGAAGGGAAATAAGATAAATATCATGTAAATTCTCGAATGGAGGCTTCTCTTCAATATTTGAATAAAATAAAATAAAGGAATTCTCTCATTTTTGTGATTTTCCTGTGTTTTCCTGTGTTCTTTCTTTGTGCACAGACCTGTACAGGGTTGTGATGCCTTGAAGGTTTGGGAGATAATTGATGCATGCCTTTATATTCACTTGAATAAGGTTTGGTGTCGAATGTGTTTGAGAGTCTCGAAGAGCATGGGTTTGGTCCGTCGAGTGATGCACTAGGCTGGACATAGCACATTTCTATGTGAAAGTGAATAACCATGATGGTGATTCTGAAAACTAAGACACCTAAGACCACTCAAACACCTTTATTTCATCCCTAATACAACTTTTAGACTCTTTTCATGCACTTCCATTTACAATTTGAATAATTTTCCTTCAAAGATTATATGGCAAAATTGACAATTTTATGAAACAAGAGTGCATACTTGCACATTTGATCACCAAACTCACAAAATCCCTAAATACATGAAAGATCGGTCTATTTATACCTTATTTTCAATAAAATATATGACAAAGCATCTAAAAACTCTTGAACCCACCCAAAGACCTTAATACATATTGTCACCAAAGTAGATTTCGAAACATGGTTGTAGGTGCCCCTGCACCACGGGTTTCAAATATTGTTAGGGGAAGCATGCTCAAAGGATGAATTTTGGTGAGATATTTGGAATGTGTATTTGGTTTATTTCAATCAATAACATGTTGATTATAGTGTCTTCGATGTCTGGATAAATTTTGGTAGTTACCTTTCATGATTTGTTGTTAGTTTGCCATGTAAGTTGGAGCATTAAGTTCTTGAATTAGTGAATCATGAACGAATTGAATGGTTCTGAGTTTCTAATTGGATTTATGCTATGTTACAATCAATTTTATGATGGTTAATATTTTTTTTAGTCTAACAAAGAGTTGAAACCAAGTTCTAATGTTTTGTGGAAATATGAAATCAAGTGAAATTGAAGGATTTTGATGAAAAGATGATTGAGTTTGTTCGTTGATCTTCTTCAATTTAAGTTAGGGTCATAAGTACCCTTGATGATTTTTGGATCCTAATAGATGCTTTGCATCAAGTTTAAAATGGTAATTGGAAAGTGTATATAATTGTGTAATTTAAAATGTGCATTGACAACATAAGGTTATAATGACAAACAAAAATGAAAGCAAGCCATAATAAAATGAAAGAAAATGTGTAAAGACTTCACATACCTAAAAAATCAGATTTTCAAATGGAGGAGTTCAACCCAATTATGTAGCCTTAGCTTCTTCTTTCTTCAAACTCCACAACAATTTGATTTGTTCAAACTCTTGTTCCCCTCCAAACTTCAATTGTATATCAGTTTTCAATGGAATTCAAACTTCAATTGATATTATATGTCTTTCAACGTGGAAACTCTACTATTTCATGCAAAGGTGGTAGAAAGATCATGGAAAAGGTGGTGGAATGTGAAAAAAATGCTTGCACATTTCACAACATCATCAAAAAACTATTTTTTGTCGAAGCATGTGCAGAACCAGGAGAATATGCAGACTGTGGGCCTTGACATCACGGGTATATTGAGTTTTTTTACCGTTTTTAGTGGAATAAATAATGCGCTCACGTTATAACGTGGGAACGTTATTTCTTCCTAAAACGGTAACATCTCTACTTCTTCAAAACGCGCACGCGTTATATGAAATATGGTTTTCTTAATATTTTTTTTTTCTCCCTCTTTGTCTATACCCTCTAACCTAATTCTATATCTCTCCCTTGTACCCTTATAGTAGAGGAGATAGAGGTGAGTGTGTGTGTGTGTGTGTGTGTGAGAGAGAGAGAGAGAGAGGAGAGGTAGAGGGAGAGTGGGAGAGAAAGAGAGAGTGGGAGAAAGAGGAGAGGGAGAGGAGGAGAGAAAGAGGGAGAGGAGGAGGAGGGAGAGGGAGAAGGGGAGAAAGAGATAGTGGGAGAGATGGAGATAGAGGGGGGGCTAGAGAGGGGGAGAGTGGGAGAGAGTGGGAGAAGGGGAGAAGGGGAGAGTGGGAGATAGAGAGTGAGAAAAAAATAGAGTGGGAGGGAGAGAGGGGGAGAGTGGGAGAAAAATAGAGTGGGGGAGAAAGAGGGAGAGAGAGGGAGAGAGGGACGAAGAGGGAGAGGGGGAGAAAGATATAGTGGGAGAGATGGAGATAGATAGAGGAGAG
Organism: Sequoiadendron giganteum; assembly: GCA_007115665.2. Lineage (NCBI taxonomy): Eukaryota > Viridiplantae > Streptophyta > Pinopsida > Cupressales > Cupressaceae > Sequoiadendron > Sequoiadendron giganteum. The sequence continues at coordinate 355,391,813 of CM021108.1, forward strand.
AAGGGAGAGGGAAGAAAGAGGAAGAGGGAGAAGAAGAGAGGAGAAAGATAGAGTGGGAGGGAGAGAGGGGGGAGGAGAAAGAGAGAGTGGGAGGAAAGAGGGAGAGACAGAGGAGAGGGAGTGGAGGGAGAGGGAGAGGAGTGGGAGAGGGAGAGGGAGAGGGGGAGAAAGAGATAGTGGGAGAGATGGGAGATAGAGGGGAGAGAGGGGGAGAGGGGAGAAGGGCAGAGGCGAGAAAAATAGAGTGGGAGAGGAGTGGGAGAAGGGGAGGATTGGGAGAAAGGATAGATTGGGAGGGAGAGAGTGGGAGAGAAAGAGAGAGAGAGAGAGAGGGAGAGAAAGAGGGAGAGAGAGGGAGAGAGGGATGAAGAGGGAGAGGGGGAGAAAGAGATAGTGGGAGAGATGGAGATATAGAGGGAGGGAGAGACAAACTGAGAAAGAGATAGAGGGTAGAGGGTTAAAAGTTAAGGGTTTAATGGTTAAGGGTTTAAATGGTTAAGAGATAGAGGGTAGATGGAGATAGTGGGAGAGATGGATACCCCTATACCCTCTTAATCCTTCAACCCTCGACCCTTAAACCCAAACCCCTCAACCCCTATAGCCTCTTAATCCCCCAACCGTCAACTGTCAACCCTTAAACCCTAATCCCTCAACCCCTATACCCTCTTAATATCTCAACCCTCAACCCTTAAACCCTAATCCCTCAACCCCTCAACCCTCTTAATCCCTCAACCCTCAACCCTCAACCCTTCAAACCTAATCCCTCAACCCCTATACCCTCTTAATCCCTCAACCCTCAACCCTCAACCCTTAACCCTTAAACCCTAATCCCTCAACCCCTATACCCTCTTAATCCCTCAACCCTCAACCTAAACCCTAATCCTCAACCAACCCCTATACCCTTTTAATCCTCAACCCTCAACCCTCAACCCTTAAAACTCCTTAAAACCCTAATCTCAAACCCCTATAATTCTCTCAATCCATCAACCTCAACCCTAAAACTCCTGATCCCTGAAGTCTCTGTTCTCTTTAATCCTCTCAACCCTCAACACACTTAAAACCCTAATCCCTCAACCCCTATACCCTCTTAATCCCTCAACCCTCAACCCTTAAACCCTAATCCTTCAACCCCTATACCCTCTTAATCCCTCAACCCTTAAACCCTAATCCCTCAACCCCTATACCCTCTTAATCCCTCAACCCTCAACGCTCAATGCTCAAACCTTCAACCTTAATCTCTCAACCCCTATAACCTCCTAATCCCTCAATCCTCAACCCTCATCCTTCAACCCTTCAACCCTAATCCTTCAACCCCTATACCCTCTTAATCCTTCAACCCTTAAACCCTAATCCCTCAACCCCTATACCCTCTTAATCCCTCAACCCTCAACCCTTAAACATTAATCCCTCAACCCCTATACCCTCTTAATCCCTCAACCCTCAACGCTCAATGTCAACCTCAACCCTTCTTCAACTCCTAATCCTCTATTCCTATACCCTCTAATTCCTCAACCCTCAACCCTAAACCTTAATCACCAACCCCTATACCCCTCTTAACTTTCCAACCCTTAAACCCTAATCCCTCAATCCCTAATCCCTCAATCCCTATACCCTCTTAATCCCTCAACCCTCAACCCTTAAACATTAATCCCTCAACCCTCAACGCTCAACCCTCAACCCTCAACCCTTCAACCCTAATCCCTCTATCTCTATACCCTCTTAATTCCTCAACCCTCAACCCTTAAACCTTAATCACTCAACCCCTATAGCCTCTTAATCCTTCAACCCTCAACCCTTAAACCCTAATCCCTCAACCCCTATACCCTCTTAATCCCTTGACCCTCAACCCTCAACCCTTAAACCCTTATACCTTCGCAATCCCTCAACCCTCAACCCTCAATCCTTAAACCCTAATCCGTCAACCCCTATACCCTCTTAATTCCTCAACCCTCAACCCTCAACCCTTGAAACCCTATAACCTCTTAATCCCTCAACCCTAAACCCTAAACCCTTAAACCCTAGCCCGTAAACCCTCTACCCTCTTCCGTCAATCCTCTACCCTCAACCCTCAACCCTAATCCCCCATCCCTTAAACCCACTTAGTAAACTCTCTACCCTTACCCCTCAACCCTCTTGACCCTTAAACCCTCAATCCTTAAATCCTTAAACTCTCGACCCTCAACCCTCAACCCTTAAACCCTAAACTCTTAAACCCTCTACCCTCTACCCTCTACCCAATACTCTCTACCCTAAATCTTAATCCCTCAACCCTTACACCGTTAAATCCAAGAAAACTATCTGTTTTAATCCCTAAAACCTCAACCATTAATCTCTCAACCCTTATAACCTCTACCCTATATATTGGACCCTCAACCCTAATCCCTCGATCCTATACCCTATACCCTCAACCCTCAACCTTAAACCCTCAATCTTCAACCCTTAAACCCTCTACCCTCTACATTAAACCCTCAACCCTCAATTCTCAACCCTCAACCCTCAATCCTTAAACCCTAAACCCTCTACCCCTTACATTGGACCCTGAACCTAATCCTTCAATCATATACCCTCAAACCTATACCCTAAACCCTCTACCCTCAACCAAGTAAACCCTAAACCCTTCAACCTTAAACCCTTAAACCTTCTACCCTATACCCTCAGCCAAATACCCTCTACCATCGACCCTATTTCCTCAACCCTCAAACCTTAAGCCCTAATACCCTATAAACCATCAACCCTATAGGTCCTCCACCCTAATCCCTCAACCCCTATCACTTTCTCTCTATCTATACATCTCAGCTCTCCCTCCCTACCTCCCTCCCTCCTTCCTACCCTCTCTAATTGTCTCTATCTACCGTCTCCCTCTTTCTACGTACCTTTTGTTCAATCAATCCCTACCACCCTCTCTCGATCCCTCTATCCATCTCTCTCTATGTCCCTCCCACTCTATCCCACTCTCTCCCACTCCCTCTCTCTCCCTCTCTCTCATGTCTCTCCTTCCCACCACCCTCTCTCTCAGGTCTCTCCCTCTGGCAACCTACCTAGGTAACTCTCTCTTTGTCTCTCTCCCCTCTCTCTATCTATCCCTCCCACCCTACCTAGATAAGTCTCTCACTCCACCCCCTCTTTCTCTACCTCTATCAGGTCACTCCCTCCCACACCCTCTCCCTCTCTCAGGTCTCTCACTCACACTCCCTCTCTCTCCCACTCCCTCTCTTTCACATTCCCTCTCACCCCCCTCACACTCTCAAATCTCTCCCTTTGGCACCCTACCTGCATAACTCTCTCTCTCTCCTTCTCTCTCTCCCTCCCTTTATCCCTCCACCCTACCTAGCTAAGTCCCTCTCACTCCAACCCCTTCTCTCCCACTCCCTCTCTCTTAAAATCTCACTTCCACCCCTTCTCCATCTCTCTAGACTCTCTCTCTCTCTAAATTCTCCCTCCCTCTAAAGACATGCATAAATACATACATACAAGCATAATACATATGTACATATAATCCTACATCCATACAAGCATACATACATACATGTGTAGATACAATCTTACATACAATATGTATGCATTGATACGTACAAACATACGTACATTCATACAAGCATGCATACATGCATACATACATGACATACAAGCATACATGTACATACAAACATACAAATATATCAACATACATTCAATATATTGGCATTTAACATAAAGGAGGACATAACACGAGCATGTTATAACGCGCTTGCATTATGTCTTAGTTGACATGTTTCCCGCAGAAGCAAAAACCATGTCAAAACTGAGATATAATGCGAGCATGTTATAGCGCGTTCACGTTATATCTTGCTTTGGGAATTCTTGAGTTTTAGGCTTGGTATTTGCCTTGGAATACCAAACCAAAGGCTTGGATGACATTCTCAACAACCAAAGATGTGTTTTTAAAATATCTACCATATTTCACATAATCGAGTTCATGTTCACCGTCAGGATTGCACGTGGTTCAATATTGAAAAAATCGAACACATGGGTAATGTTGGGTTCTCTCTTAGCTATCCAACAATGTAATTTTTTTCACTTTATGAAAATGTTAAGCCTTTCATCCATAATTTCTTTTATTTGTGTATCTTTTTTTTACCAAAAAACAGTGTTTGGTATTCTTTTCGTTATAAATTAACCATTCATTGAATTTTCAAATAAATTACATTTTTAGAAACTAGACTCCATTCTACAAATTTTTTTTTTTTAAAATTCAATTAGTTTCCAAAATTTGTAGGGGTAGCACGGCCAAAATTATGTTTTTTAGGAAGCGTCCACTTCGAAAATTAGTATAAAATCAAATATTCATTAAAAAATTATCAAAAAAATTGTGCATCAACTACATATTGTTAGCTAATTTTTTACCGTTGCGATTTTAAAAATACTAAAAAAAGGTTAACCGTACGAGGGTCGTACAAGAGTTCTTATGTTATGTTTTTCTGACAAAAACAACACCAATTTGTGTGCATCCCTCTTTTGAACCCCTTAATCTCAACCATTTTAAAAATAAATTAGTAGTTTAGAAAGTAGACTCGGAGCACTTTGATCCTTGCTTTTGTTCCATCTCAAAATTTTGAGTGTAGCTATCCTCAATTTCACGTCCAAGGTCAATATTTCCTTATTTTAGAAAAAAATTGTCCACTTAAGTCCCCTTTTTGGGAACCATCTTGGTGCACTTACCCTAGTCGTTAAACATGTTTGAATCTGAGTCGTAGATCTTCCTCCTTTTTGGGAAAAACGAACGAGGTATATTCAAATCGAGATGCACTTGCCCTTGGAATACCCCTCGACCAATAGAGTGGAAGTGTTGAAAATTCTTGGACACGCATCAATATTGCACAACACCGCAATTTCACCATTTCTCTAAAAGCTTCAAAATGCATTGTGGTGAAAATCTGACACTTGTCAACACATTGCGCCACTGCAAAATCACCATGGTCTGGACAAACTCAAAACACACTCATGCATTATTGTGTCATCTGTCCTTGCACCGACGTCACCTTGAATGAATGAATGAAATATTTTAATTACGTCCACGAGATTAAACAACCTATGGGACCGAGACACAACAGGCCTAATTTGTATTCATACTCTTTTCCAAGTCGGATCTCCTGCTATTAATTTTGACTAGAAGGCTAGCCGTCTAATTAATCTTATCTTCCTCAAATAGCTGGTGCATATTGTCCACTTTCAAACTATTTCCATGTTGACTATGGATATCCTCATAAGCAGTGCATTCCATGATGAAGTGTGATTTTGTTTCCACAACCCCCTTATTGCAAAAAATAAAAAAAAAATTCTTCCCAACTTTCCTTAGGTATCTTCCACCTACCAGTCTCACACCTAAGGTGATGAGATCCCGTCCTCAATCGTGCCACTAACATTCTCACCTTCTCTTTAATAGCTACACTTAAATAAGTTTTTTCACCATGATCCTTCGTCGGGTTAAACTCTTTGATGTAGTATGTTTTTTTTCGCCCAATCTGATTTGTCCACATGGCAGTTCTAAATTTTCATTCGCATAGATTTTTATTTCACTATTGGTACTAGGACACTCTTTTAAATTAATGTCCCACTTGTTCATCCACTTGTGGTTCTATTTCATCCAAGTTTTCTTTCTACTATCAAGTGTCTCCTTCATAACCGCTTTAGGCCAATGGTGGTTATCCATGTTTTCGACCTTCTTTAAATAGCTTATCAACCGGGTTAACATCGAAGCTTCCAGTGGAAAAGTCCCCGTTTCAGCTAAAAGAATTTCATATGGGACTATGGTTTTAACTTTGAGTCTGCTTGTTATTAGATGTTTCTGGATTATTTCTAGTTGCCTCCAACTGCACTTCAACATACTACTTCCCCACACCTCACACCCATAAAGTACAACCGAAGTAACTAGCAAACCAAAAATGGTTTTCTTGGTTTGCCAATCCCAAAGCTCGGCTTTTCTACACCTATTTTGAAGAAGGTAAGAGGCCTTTCAACCTCCCTGTATCCTTTTCGTACGACAAGTCTCTCAACTGAGCTTATAATGAAAGTCAATCCCAAGATACTTGTATTCTTTCACTATTTCAAGCGGGCTACCTTCAAAAAGAAAGGTATTCTACTTATTTTTTCTATTAAATGAGAAAATCATGATTTTGGTCTTGGTGATATTCACTTGCATCCCAACCTCCTAACAAAAGAGTTCTAGAACTTTCAGATGTTCACTTAACCCATGAGCTGTTTTAGAAATTAGGATAAGATCATCGACATATAAAATTAGTTTCACCACATAACCTGCCAAATGGATACCATCCCCATCCATCTTGCTTAACCAAGCTTCCAACTTATCAATGTATAGCCCAAAAAGTGTGGGAGATAGAGGGCAGCCATGTTTAACCCCAATGTCGCTACCAAAACATTCCGACATACCTTCACTTGTTCTGATTTTAGCTCTAACCTTCTCATATAACCTATGAACAACTACTCTATACACATTTGGGATGCCTAATTCCTCCATTCTATTCCATAGTTTGTCTCTAGGTATCGTTCCGAAAGCTTTTTTAAAGTCTACAAAACAACAATAAACTTCCTCACCTTGAGTGTTCCAATTTTTTTCAATCAAATGTCTAAGGGTGATGCAATGATCAATAGTAGAGTGCCTTGAACTAAAGTCAGCCTGCCCTTTTGCCCTTTTTCCCTCATTTTCTGCCCAACTATTGATCCTTTGTTCAATCAAACTCCCAAAGAGCTTGCCAAAGATAGGATTGACCATAATCATGCGGTAGTTAGATGGATTATTGATATCCCCACTTTTGAATAAAGGGATGACCACACTGGTAGTCCACTCCATTGGAAATCCTTCTCGAGTGACTATTGAAAATTCTTTTTATGAGAGGGCCAAGTGTCTCGATCCCCCACTTTAAAAATTCAGCCTGTAACCCATCTATGTCCTATGATTTACCACTCGCTAAATTATTTATTCCTTGTTTAATATCATCCATAGTGAATAGTTTCGTTGATGTGTTAATAACAGGTGGATGATCTTTCTCGTGAACCCGCTTGTAAAGAATCTTAGCATATTCTAGCCATTAGACATCAGTAATACTGTTTTCAATCTTCTTTCTCTTTTGCTACAATTCTCTCCAAAAACCTTTAGGGTTTTGTTTTCCAAGCAAGATTAGCTCCTTCCTTCTTTCATTTACATAATCAGATTTTTAAGACTGCACCAATTTTTCATACTTTTTCTTGCATTCTCTGTCCATTCCTCTCTTTTTTAGTGACCTCTTTGCTGCCTTACATTCTTCATCGTACCATGGATTTGTCGGGAAAGTGTTTGCAACCCTCATCTAAGGGTGAGATCTTTTGCATGCCTTTAACGCCTTGTGAATTATTGGGATCAGCGAACTGTTGTGAACGTGTACATCCCCTTCTTTTGTAGCTTTGACCTCTCTGTAATTCTTTAAATCATGGAAATGTTGTTTAAGAACAACGCTAAATATTTCTCTATTTTCCTTATTCAAGAGGATTTTACCCTTGGGGATTGTTTTTTTTGCATGTGTTGAACCTAATTAATGTGTTGGCTGATTGGGGACATGTGGAGCTTAACTAGGAGAGGTAAGTGGTCATATTTCATCCCAATAGGGCAATCTTCAATATCAAACTCCCGCAATCTAGGGACAAAACCTTGAGAGAAAATTATGTAGTCCACCACACTTTGACCATTATAAGTTTTGCAAGTGATACCTCCCGACTTTGGCCAATCTCTCATCTCGTTGCAAATAAACATGCCAAACAGATTACAAAGTCCAAGTAACATAGCTCCAAATGGGGTCACCACACTATCACCATCTTGGAATGTTCTTTCCCAATATTGATCTCCACCTTCCTCCAACCATAAAGGATTATTCTCCCCTTTTACTTCCCTACTCAATTGAAGAGACAAATTATTAGTTGTCCTTGCATTAAAGTCGCCCATTAAAACATCTCCAAGTGTGTTGAAAATGGATATATCTTTTTTTAGCGAGGCATAAGGGTCTTCATTGTCTAGATTTCTCTTCTTATAGAACTTACAATATTTTGGAGCAAAGTAACAAGCAGCCAGTCTAAAAGTTACCTCATTTTCTGTTATTTGCAGCCATATGTGTTGTTTATTTGTGTCTTCTTTTTCATGTTCAACGATTCCTTGCCACTTCTCACCTATTAGTAATGTAACTCCCCTATGACCTTGGACATAGGTAAACTAGCCACTTCACCGCAATTTCACCATTGTTAGAATGGGCCCAACATGTGCCTTTGTGCTATCACTGCATTTGTCCCTCTGACATCATCCAAGACACACGTCAACAAACTGCATCACTGGAAATTCAATATTGTCAAGCCACACCCAGAATGCACTTGTGCACTATCGTGACACCTATCAACATTTTGCACCATCGCAATATCAACATGGTCAAAACGGACTCAAAAAGTGTTATTACAATGATCGTTGATCTCATTCACTTTTGCATTAGCCATTAATCTACTGAACATCCATCCACATAACGCTCCACTAAAAACTCCATATGATTCAAACAAGCTCAAAAACACTCACACACAATTGCAACATGTCCCACCAACGTCATCAAAGAATTAACTTTAGACTTACGGAAAAAATATTTCAAACTAGATCAAATAGTGAATAGGTTGGTGACCAATAATGTTGAAGTGCTTAAGTTATAACTTAAGCAACTAGGAACAACCAATAGCCAATCAACAACAAAATCAAACATAAAGTGCACGACTAGGCAAAACACTTCAAGGTTTAATGAATTAGGGCTAAAACCATATCAGGAGCATAAAACCCTAACCAATATGATCTCTAAATTAGTCTAGAGTAATTAGACGAAGACCAAACAAATCATCATAACATTCAGACATGAGCAAGTCAGATCAAAGCAACAATCTTCATCTCAAAGCACTTGACATCAACAACAACCATTTGCCCCTATGACATAAATGACAACAATTTGCAACAATCTCCCCCTTTGTTATTGATGGCAACACAAACTTAATTCTCTCCCCTTTATTCAATTTGTCAAATCTTCTTGTAATTCTCCCCCTTTGATGTTAATGGGCAAGGAATATGACAATACTCATTCCAAAGTACTCCCCCTTTTGATCTTCTCCGTTTATTGATCAACAATGTCAACTAGAACTCTCTGCAACACCCCCCCTAAGGGAAATATGCTAGGGGAAAAGTAAAGAAGTACTCCCCTTGAACTTGTGCTCTTTTTAAATGTTCACTGAAAAGGAGATGTCACTCCTAGCGTCTATCTAAAATACTCAAATGTCTCCTTGGGAAAAGGTTTTATAAAGATGTCTGCAATATGATCTTTAGTACCTACATATTTTAATTTGACCTCTTGATGTGCAACTTTTTCTCTCAAAAAATGATGTTTGATTGAGATATGCTTTATCCTTAATGCATCACTAGATTCTTTGAAATATTAATTGCACTTGTATTATCACAGAAAATGGAAATATGTTCATTATACTCAACCTTTGTATCCTTCAAATTTTCTTTCATCCAAAGCACTTGAGTACAACATGATGCTGCAACAATGTATTCTACTTCTACCATTGGAAAGGATATTGAATCTTGTTTCTTGCTTAGCCATTACACAAGTCTGTCTCCAAGAAATAATGCTCCACCATTGATACTCTTTCTCTCATCAAAACTTCTTCCCCAATCAACATCTGTGTATGATGTAAGAGTAAAATTATCACCTTTGGGATACCACTAACCATAGTCAATAGTATTTTTCAAATATCTAAAAATCCTTATTACTACCTTTACATGAGTTTCTTTAGGTGTTTCTTGAAATCTTGTTGCCATGCACACTGCTTACACAATGTCAAGTCGGGATGAAGTCAAATACAACAAGCTTCCAATAATTGACCTGTATAGTGTTTGATTTGCTTCAAGTGACTCATCATCCTTACTTAGCTTAGATCTTGTCACTGTTGGCATACAAATTAGCTTGTAGTCTTCCATCTTGAACTTCTTCAACATTTCCTTAACATACTTGGTTTGTGATATGAAAATGCCCTTATCTAACTAAGCAATTTGCATACCAAAAAAAATGATAATACCCAAACATAGACATCTCAAATTTCTTTTGCATCTCTTCTACAAACTCCTTACACATCTTGTCATTACTGTTGCCAAAGATAATGTTATCAACATAGACAACAACAATCAACTGATGCTCATATTCTATCTTGATGTAAAGATTATTGTCTCAAATCCCTCTTTTGAATCCTTCTTGTTGTAGATATTTGTTCAATCTAGAATACCAAGCTTTAAGAGCTTGTTTAAGTCTATACATTGCCTTTTTTTAATCTACAGACATAATTCTCATTCTCAAACAACTAAAATCCTTCAGGTTGTTCAATATACACTTCCTCTTCAAGATTGCCATTGAAAAATGTTGACTTGGTATCCATTTGATATACCTTGAAATTCTTATAGACAGAATATGCCAAGAACATCCTATTTGCTTCCAATCTAGCCACACAAGCAAAAGCTTCTCCAAAATCAATACCCTCTACCTGAGCATATCCTTTGTCAACCAATTTGGCCTTATTTCTCATTACCTTCCCATCTTCATTCAATTTATTTTTGAATACCCACTTAGTGCCAATTACATTGTTATAATGTTGAAACTTGTAAATATGATCAATTTTGGTCTTTGATAGGATTTAGGTGTGTCAAGTATTTTAATCATTCAAATAAGGTCATAATAGACCATTTATAATGTAATAAGCCATATTGGAGTCATTTTAGTGCTTATGGTCATATTTTGCAAATATTGTCAAAGTGTTGTCTTGTAAAAGTGCAAAAATGCACAAAGTTGGAATACCAATAATCATGGAAGTTAAAAGGCAATTTGAATCGATTTGTTGATTGGTTTTGGGTTGTCTAAGGTTCAAATACATTGTGTGTGGGTCAAACATATGTTCTTGGTGTTCATTTTGTGGAATAAGCAATAAAAAACCCCATCTTTTTTGTTTTCCAGCAAACTTTGCTGCTCTAGGGCATTGTGCAACCTTGTACAATTTTTTCTTGCTCCCAAATGCATGGTAGTTGATGGATATGTGAGTTAACAAAATTTTAGTTTTGGTTTGAGCTAATTTCATAAAGATTAGAGCATTTTATAGCCATTTTACTATAAGCGGTCACAACTTAGATTTTGAAGGTTTGAGGTATAAAAATCAAGATTTAAGCCATTCCATAGGTGAAATTGCTTCTAACTTGGTGGAATGGCCCCCATAGATGTAGGTTATTGTTTTATGTAGGTTCTAGGAGCGAGGAAGGCCATTTAGATGAAGTTTTCTTGCTGCCCTAGGTGATATTTTATGAATTTTGACTTGAAGATGATGGCTCTAAGTTGAGATTTGCTACAAATGCAATGATAAAGGATTAGAGGTGGTTTAGAGAGCATGGGAAGACCTTAAGTGATGTGTCTGAGGTGTTGGAAGAGTGACACAAGGTGTTGAGTTGTTAGATTCAATAAACCCTCATTGTTTCAAGCATTTGAAAGGCCTAAAGCAAGGGTTTTTGGGTTTGGTGTATTAGTGAGTGTTCCAATCTTTAAAAGTTGTTGATTTTCGGGTTTTGTAACCTGATAAAGGTCTGTCAAAAGAGATTTGTGATTGGAAGGTGTTTAGAGTGGTGATGCTTTGGAAAATAGGGCTAATTGTAGCCATTTCCAGCAAGACAACAATTATTTGGAGGATATGTTCCAAAACAACCATATGCACAATTTGGATATGTTGATGTTTGTCCACAACGGTATCTAAAAAGCTAATTATTTTGTGGGTTTGTGGAGTATTCTAAAAGATATGCATGAAAAACCAAGTTTGGAGACCTACAAGGAGAATAAGCAAGAATAGTGAAAAGTTGATACGATAGGGTTTTGTGGATTGAAGAGTTGTTTGAAACACCTTGAATTGTGATTGTAAATGGTTTGCCTCCCTGCTCTGCATCATTATCCTTAGGTCTTGGAACCAACTCTCAAGTATTATTCTTTTCAATATGATTTAGTTCTTCCATTGCATTAATCTAGTTCTCATCTTTGCTTGCCTTTGTGAAGTTATTAGGCTCAATTTTAGATAATAGACAAAATTTTATTTTTCCATTCATTCTTGCTAACCTTCTCCTAGCCATAACTCCATCATTCTTGTCTCCAAGAATATGATCTTCATAATGATTTTTCTGAACATACTTAACTGGAGCTTTTGCATTTTCTCTTTAAGACTCTTTTTCTTCCTCTTCATTTGTGCTTTAATTGACTAAAAGTGATGTAGATCTTCATCAATTCTCACATTTATGGTCTCAACAATCTTGTGCAATCTCTTATTGTAGCATTTATATGCCTTGCTTCTTGATGAGTAGCCAATAAAGATACCTTCATATGATCTTAACTCAAACTTTCCCAAATTATCTTCATTCCTTTTGATGTAGCATCTACTTCCAAATATTCTAAAATTCTTGACAGATGCAGGTTTTCCACACCATAACTCATATGGTGTCTTGCAATTGTTTACTCTTGATAGTCTTTTGTTAAGGATATATACAACTATATGGATTGCTTCTCTCTAATATACATTAGGAAAACTTCACTTCATTTAGCATTGTCGTAGCCATATCTTGAATTCTTTTGTTCTTTCTTTCAACCACTCCATTTTGTTAAGGAGTTCTTGCAACAAAATTTTGTCTTATAATTCCATGTTCTTCACATAATTCTTCAAACTCATAGGAAATGAAATCACCACCTCTATCAAACCTTAGGCACTTGATACTTGACCCCATTTCATTTTCAACCATAGCCTTAAAAATCTTAAATTTACTAAAAGCTTCAAATTTATCTCTTGAGAAAGAAACCCAAGTCATTCTCATAAAATCATCAATAATTAACACAAAATAACTATCTCCATGCAAGACTTGTGTCCTTGTAAGTCCACATAGGTTTGTATGAACCAACTCTAATGGCTCTGTAGTAGAATGCTCCTTTGACTTCAATCTTACTCTTGTCTACTTCCCTAGTTGACATTCTTTGTAGAAAGTACTTGCAAGCTTAGTAATTTTTTGCATCTCTCGCATCATGTTTGGAATTGTTCTTCACAAGGTTATCAAAGTTGATATGTCCCATTCTTTTATGTCATAGCCAACTTTTAGCTAATTGTCCCAAAAGACAATTTCCTTTGACTTTAGCCAAATTGTATAGATTTCCTTCTGACCTACTTGCTTCTACAACAATCTTTCCATTTTTCCTAATTTTGTATCCTTGAGCATGGAAAGCGAGATTGTAGCCCTTATCACACACCTGACTAACACTCAGAAGATTATGCTTTAGTCCTTCAATATATAGCACATCATATGTCCTAGATCTTCTATGCTTAGAGATCTTTTTCCACAAATCCTCGTAGTAGTATTATCACCAGATTAAACTAAACCACCATTCCACTTTTTCAAGCTAATGAATTTACTTTTATCTCTAGTCATGTGACTAGAGCACACACTATTAATGACCCATGAATTTCTTTAGCATGAAAAGTAGTTTGGACAAAGATTGATTTCTCAAACTTCTAATTTTCATTCTTCATTTCCCATTCCTTTTTAGGTTCTTCATTCTGAGTACCAAAGATATCCATATTATCTTTCTTCCCTTGTCTATAAGGTTTTTGAAAACCACTTCTAAAAAACTTTGCCTTGTGCCCAAAATTGTTGGACTTGTAACATATGATGTTGAAATCGACTCAAGGTGCAAAATAATTTATGCTAACAAAATTTATTTTCTTTGTAGGTGACCTTCTACAATCTATTGCTTTATGACCAAATTGATTGCAAGCAAAACAATAACCAAAATATGAAAAATTGAACCTAGTATTAGATGCTTGCCTTTTTGGATTTGGTTTTTTGAACCTCCTCTTTGATTGGACTTGAACGAAAGCATCTTCTTCCTTTCTAAGTTCTTTAGTTTTCTTGGTTTGATAAACATTGAGCTACCAGAGGTATTCCCATCAGGTTACTTTGCAATTGTCTTCTTTGGAAGCTCGCCTTCATCAAAACCAGGACGAGTCTTGATGAAAGATGACCTTTGGATCTCATCTACAATTTCAATGCTCTTCTCATACTTCAATTTCTTGTCCAACTAATCTTATCCTCTTTAAAATCCTTTCTCAAGGATACAATTTTTGCCTCAAGCCTTTCACAATCCATTCCCTTTGCCTTTAATTTTTCTGACAAGACATATTTATCCTCTTTGCCTCTTATATCTCAATTTTCAAATTAATAATCATCTTTTGAAATTCTTCAAGTTTTAACTTTGGTTTACGATTCTCTTTCCTTTCTACTTGCACATCACTCAATGTAGAGATGAGTTCTCCCTCTAGATGCACTTCACAATCTTATTCATCAAGATCAAGCATATCTTCACCAACTTCAACATGGTGGTCTTCATCTTCTAAAACTTCCATTGTCGTGAATAGAACTTCTCCCCCTTCTTCAAAAGTGCATTGATCATATTCCTCAAATGAGGTATTGTCCTATTTTGAATAGAGATTCTTCTTATGCTAGTGAAGGTTCTTCTTTTTGTATTGTTCATTACTTTGATTTTCTCCAAAATGACATTTAGAAGCATATTGACCTACTTTACCACAATTGAAGCATTTGAAAGGTAACTTACCTTTATACTTGACAAAATCTTTCTTCACTTTCCTCACAAAGTTAGCTTCCTCATCTTCAAACTCATTGCATGTATCACATTCTTCATTCCTCTTTTTTCTTGGATGCTTTGAAAGAAGCTTCTCTCTTTGACGTTTCTTTGCATATGTTCCCCATTTCATAAGCACTAGGATATCCAAATAGTTCATCCATTGTAAATATATCCAAATCTCTAACTTCTTTAATAGTAGATACTTTTGCATTATACCTCGAGGAGAGGGATCTAAGTACCTTGACAATTACTATTTCTTTCAATTCTTCACCAAGTCTTCTTATAGCACTAACAATTTCATCTGCTCAAAGCAGATAGTCTGCAATATTTTCTTCTTCTTCTTTCATCTTCAAACTCTCAAACTTAGTTCTATGAGTTTGTAGTTTGGCTTGCTTGACCTTATCATCACCATCATATATGCTATGAAGTTTTTGCTAAATATCCTTAGCAAACTTGTAATGCATTACTTTGACAAATTCATAATTTATTATTCCACTTAAAATAACGTTCTTAGCTTTAGCATTAGACTCACATGCCTTCTTATTAGCTTGATTTGTTGGAGTTGTAGGAGCAGTATAACCATCCACAATAGAAATTGCTAAACATCAAACCCTAATAATGTCAAGTATGCTTCCATCCTTATACTCTAGAAACAAACTGTGGTGAGTGAGATCCATTTTGACTTGCCATGTGTTCAAATGCAAGATCTACCTCAGCTATTAAGTTGCACTAAGGAACTTAACTCTAACACCAATTGTTGGACACACAAATATACTGAGAGGGGGTGTCAATCAACTTATCATTAAATTTTAACATCAATCAATATACCAATGAACATCAAAGCATCATTGAAAATATTAGAAACAACAATGAAAACAATTACACAATATAACACCAAATTTACGTGGAAACCCTAGAGGAGAAAACCACAATGAGAAAAGTTGGTTGGATCTACTACCCAAATCCAACCGTACAAAAATAAATCAGATCCTACAATCACTTTTGCAAGCATTGGCCCACTAGAGACACCAATCCCCAAAACAATTTATAGGAGCCAACATAAAGGAAACACCAATCCCCAAATATGAGCAACAACCCAGAGTACAAGAGGCACCAACCTTAAGACACATTGAAATGGTTACAATGACACTTGGAGATAATTCTCTAACATAAATGCTCACAAAATGAACTTGCACATTTCTTCTTAATCAATTTGACTGCTTCACATTCACACTTTGCTCTCCTTTACCCAAATTGTTTATGCTCTGAAAGATAAGGCATGAAAAGGCTCAAACGGATCACTCATCATGTGCAATCACAATTTTGTATTATCCACCATGCCACAAAAATTCCAAAAATTGCTTAAATATCGATTTGGGGTGAAAAATAAAATTCATATGTCGACCTAGACCAAAAATCAAAAACACTAGTGAAGAAGTCAGCTTGTAAAAATCCTTTCCTATCACTACCATGTCGACCTAAGAAAATCAATTTTAGAACCAAGAGCTAGTCGTTAAGCAAGTTTGAATCTGAGTTGTAGATCTTCCTCCTTTGTGGGCAAAACAAATGATGGTTATTCAAATCAAGATACACTTGCCCTTGACATATCCCTCAACCAATAAAATGCAAGTGTTGAAATATCTTAGACACACAACAATATTGCACAACACTACAATTTCACCATTGCTCTAAAGGCTTCAAAATGCGCTATGGCAAAAACCCAACACTTGTCATCACGTCGCACTATCACAAACTTAGCATAGTCTAAACAAACTCAAAATGCGCTCATGCACTATCACAACATTTGTCCCTACACCAACATCACTTTGGACATGCGTAAACTAGTCGCTTCATCACAATTTCACCATTGTCAAAATGAGCCTAAAATGCACTTGTTTGTTATCATTACATTTGCCCCTTTGACATCATCAAATACACACGTCAACAGACTACATCACTGCAAATTCAATATTGTCAAGTCGGACCCAAAATGCGCTTGTGTGCTATCATGATATTTGTCAACATTTCACACCATTGCAATATCAACATGGACAAAGTGAACTCAAAAAATGCACTATTGTGGTGACCATTGATTTAATACACTTTTGTTCTAGTCATTGATCTATTGAACATGTGTCAACATAACGCTTCACCACAAACTCCATATGATTTGGACAAGCTCAAAATCTGCTCATGCACAATCACAGCACATGTCCAACTGACATCATTAAAGAATTAACTTTAGACAAGGAATTTTTTTTTTGAACCAGATCAAATAGTGAGCGAGGTCAATGACCAACAATGTTGAAGTGTGAGCGAGGTCGATGACCAACAATGTTGAAGTGTGAGCGAGATCAATGACCATGTTGAAATGCTTAAGTTATAACTTAAGCAACCGAGAATACACAATAGTTAATCAACAACAAAATAGAGCATAAAGTGCACAACTGTGTAGAACAATTTAGGGTTTAATGAATTAGGGCTAAAACCCTATCAGGAGCATAAAACCCTAACCAAATATGATCTCCAAACCAGTTTCGAGGAATCAAACAAAGACCAAACAAATCATCATAGCATGTAGATATGAACAGATTAAATCAAAGCAGCGATCTCCATTTCATAGCATTTGACATCAATAACAACCATTTGCCCCTTTTGACATCAACGACAACACTTTGCAACACTCAAAGCATACACAACAATCCCAGAAGAGAAGAAAGCACAATTGTAGCTAAACTTTCACATGAGAATCAATACAACTACAACCCAATTGTTAAGCAAAAAAGAATACCCAAGCATCCAACCTAAGCAATGCCAAATCCTACCCTATTTAATCTCACACCCTTAACTGTGGTGGATGACTGGGAGATAAATTTGGGAAGACCTTTTGTTTGCCTCTGTACTGCTATCCAACAAATGTTATCAACCAAATCCTCAAACCTCCTAGGACAGGGGCATTCCCTGTCAAAGAGCTCATCCATGGACATAATAGAATCAACAAAACATCTAGATGTTGTTAACAAAAGTTGATCAACCACTTTAGGTGTAGGCATACATGACTAAAGTCGAAAGAAAAATTAGAGCAAAGAAAATGAGAAACTAAGCAATCAAATCAAATGGTGGGTGGACTCACTGAAAGGAATTGAAGGAGTATAACTCTCCAAAGTCATACTAGATGCATGAGAAACCCCATCAAGAATAAGACTTGCCACAATGGAGAAGAAGAGGGGAACTAACATCTAAAGAAGACTTATCATTCTAAGAAGAGCGAACAACCAAAGAGTTCAGAGTGTGGATACTCACGTAATCTTCACAGGCGTTCCCCCACCACATAGTCACCCACTTTCACTAAGATGACAAATAGAAGCTAGGTGACAAATGGAATAACATCTACATCTAAAGGGGAGAACATCACAATCAAGCAATTGAATTCATGGCCTATTCCCCGACCATCAAAGCAATATCCCCATGAAGAGCCTTAGAGATATATATGTCCACTAGAATGCAAGCAAATGTTGAGTGACCCAAGTAGGAACCAATAGAGTCAACCTTCACGAAATGACCAATATCATTACCAAAGGTCTCATAGCAAGAATCTTCCCAAAATTGGAAAGAAGATTCAAACGTTAAACCCAATTTGGTCTAACATTTAGAGGTTCAAAGAGGGGGTTGAAGGAGATAGACCAAGGCTTGGCTGAGAGAGTGCTCTCCCCACATTCGCAACCTACTACCCAATACGAAATCTCTTTCCTTTAAAGTGACAAGTTGCTATGAAGAATCTTTATATGAGAGTTGCCCCCTTTGCAAAGCTTATCGGTCAAAAAAAAAATTGCTATGAAAAATCTCACACAAGGGAATTACTTGATTTCACCATCGACTAAAGGCTTCCATGGTTCCAAAACACATTTGGGAAGATTCATAAGAGAGGGCCACAAATTGTTGAATCTACAAAATAAGCCTTGACTACGATAAAAGTTTCCTTTTCAAGCACATCTTATCCACAAACCATTATAAAGAAGGATTATGAAAATGAAAAAAATTGTAATTTGTCTTGCAACAAAGGGTGAATAAGAACCATTGAGCTAACTATGGTTGTGTAGGACAGTTGTTGACTTAATCTTGAATCACTAACCAACACTATAATACTTAAGAGAAGCCACATTGACAAGAACAAGATCATCAATATTCACACAAAGCTCGATCGAACCAAGGCCAACAAAAGGATTAATAAGGGTCAAGAGCAATAGAAAAATTGACACAAAAAACGAAGATAAAACAAAATCCCTATTAAAGGCATTTATAACATGGTGAGAAACAACTCCCAAACCTACACTATTAGCAACATTTCCCATGTTGATACCAATGTCAGTTATGTATTGTGAAAAATAGAGATCTAACATCAACACACTTAAAGGAGTCACCATGAGTAATGGAGCTAACATGGAATGGCCCAACAATGTTGTATATGCCAACACCATAAACCAACAACAAAAATATATCCACCATAATTAGAAGCATTTTAGAGGCAATAAAAGCAATGACATTGGATGACCCCACAATATTGGTTTACATTTTTTGTCCAAACTAGACATTGAATTGATTTTTTCTAACTAAATCTTCACTTTCGGACATCTATAACGACTAAACCGTGAGGAATTTGAAGATGATGCAAACTAATGATTTGTGAAACTTTATCTATAAATTCTAAATATTTTTTTTTCAAAAAAATTGGAATCAAATTGCATTTATTTTTCCATCTCTTTCGAAAACTAGTTTTTTTTTTCAGTAAACACCATTTTTTTTAAATGGCTCACCGTATAACACAATTTTTTTCATGAAAAATAAAATTCTAATTTTTTCGAATTTAAATTTGTTACTACGATATCTAATGTTTTCAATTGGTTTCATAGTTTTTTATTCAATATTTTTTCCTTAATCAAGTTTCGAAATCAAACTAATTACAATTTAGACATAGACAGACCATATAACAACTTTTTTTGTATATATCAAAATTCAATTTTATTTTATTTGTTGGGTCAAATACTTCAATATCTGGTGCACTCATATTTTTCAAAAAAAATTATAATCTTTTATTTTTCCACATGTGCAAAACATAAAGCTTGATTTTCGATGAAAAACCTACATTCAAAAAAAATAAAAAAATAAATATAATAATAAAATTAAATTTATTTAAAATTATACTTTTTGGGAAGCTTATAATAAGAACTACATACTTATAAAAAATAAATTTTAAATAACTCATTTGATCCCTCAAAAAGTAAAAATCAAAAATAATTTTTTATCAACATTTTGATAAGTGTAAATGAGACTATGTTATAAGTATGGTTTAAAACTAGCGAGGTTCTATCCAAAGGGGTTTGAATATATCAAAATTCAATTTTATTTTTTTTGTTGGATCAAAAATTTCAATATCTGGTGCACTCATTTTTCAAAAAAAAATTAAAATCTTCCATTTTTCCACATGTGCAAAACATAAAACTTGATTTTCGATGAAAAACCTACATTTACAAAAAATAAAAAATAAATATAATAATAAAATTAAATTTATTTAAAATTATACTTTTTGGGAAGCTTATAATAAGAACTACATACTTATAAGACAAATTTTAAATAACTCATTTGAAAAAAGTAGATTTGAGAATTTGCTTTGTAGAAATGCTTTGGAAACACAATAGTGCCTTGGAAACATCCCCAAATCATCCCTTCAAGGTAAAAGTATAAAATTGTGCCACATTTTCGACCAACTTATCAATACAAGTGAATTTAAATATTTCTAATTAAAAATCAATTTTGAACAAACATATGATCTACTAAAATACATTTTAAGTAAAATATGCCTACAACTTTTCCAACTAAAATTATTGGCTAAATACATATGTAACACCACTTTGAAAACAATTTACCAAAAAATAAAATTAATTTTAAAACTTGATGTTTCAACAACTCATACTCATGTAAATAACATTTTTTTTAAATATATAAAATTACCTTTTTGTAAATCCATAAATGTAGTTCTAAAAATTTATATTTTGAATAGTTTATTTATAATTACATTTTTTATTTATTTTTTTACTAAAAAGTAAGTTATCAACCTAAAATATTTAGTCAATTATCATGTCAAAAAAAAAATACTAAAAGTTATTAAAAAATATGATACACTAAATACATAATTTTATGTCAAAATGGTACAATTTTTTTAATTTTAGACATATACTTAATATAAAAGTTGACGTCAAATTGAAACAGTTGTGTTTTTAATGCACACATTTTAATATTTATTTATTTTTTTTTATCAAAATTGATAAAAATAAAATAAACCCATGCACTAAAGTTTCAAGTTATTAATACACAAAAAATTGAAAAAAAAATACTATATAAAAACCGACATCTCACATAACTTCATTTTTCAACAATTTATCAACTAAATTACAATGTGAGTTTATAAAAAACTATATTCAAATAATTTTTTATTTTTATTTTTTTAAATACAAATATAAAATACACTAAGAAATACACATTTTATAAATTTACATCATTTCAAAATTCAAACAATATATGCCAATTTTTAGCAACTCAAGTTTAAAAATTGAACTAGTGTTGATTGTTTCTTTTATAGAAGTGTGACAACTTTGGACTTTTACCCTTCATCCTTGAATTTAAACAAAAACTTTTCAAAAAATGAGTAGGAAATGATATGATTGGGGTCCCCGCGTAAAAATTAATAATAATAATAATAATATATTGTCTTATATGGGCCCCCACACCACACTTAGCCTTAAATAAACAAAACATATCTCCCTTGGCCATTTCAAACCATTTTTATATACCAAAAAAAAAATGTAACAAGGTTGGAGGGGGAAAAACATTGTGAAGAGAAAAAAGCGATTTTAGGTATCAAAACTATAATAAGGTGCAACATTAACATATAACGATCACTAAGGAGTAGGGTATTAACAAACATAAGTGCATGTCTTTTTAATCTATCTTCTCTCAAAGTTTTGAGGAATACATTTTATTTTTTTCTATATTCAATTTACATTCTTTTTCCTTTTTTTCACAAAGGATGGACAACAATAATAGTAGTAGTGAACATGAAATGGAAGAAATAAGACTTTTAAGCTTAGCTAGTGGTTCATCAAAGTGTGGGAATGATGTGGGTGAAAGAGGGCAACCACATAACCCATTTACGTGCTCTTCTACCTCCTTGAAACCTTATATAAAGAGCCTTTTCAAACCCACTAAACCTCTAATCCAACTTGTGACATCTCTTGACAAAGACAACACAAAAGTAAGAGTAGTGTGTGGTTGTGTCATATTTGCAATAAAGATTTTAAATGAAGCTACACCAAGATATATAATCGCATTTAAAGCATTAAAAAATAAAAGATTAAGGTTGGTTTTAAAATAAAGATAGTTGAAAAGGTAGAAATTAATAGATTGCATGTGGAGGGCATAGAAAGGTCTAAGGGCATGTCAATGCCAATAAACTCTAAACAATTAGGTATGTCATTTGTTGTTGTTGGTGATACTAGTGGTATTTATACAAGAGAAAAAATAAAGACTAGTAGTAGTGAGACGATGAGGACACTTGCAAGTATGTTTGATATACAAGCATAGGAAGTGGCAAAATCTTCCATTACCAAATTTGTGTTTATTTATGTCATCCATTTTCATGTGACACATTCTTATTCCAAACAAATGTTCAAATATGTGAGATTTCTATTGGTCTCTCATTTACATCCCCACCCTCCCTCATGCCTAGAGAACATAAATTACACACTACCCTCCTTGATAAAGAATATTCTATTGTGATTTTACAGTGGAAAACATAAAACAAACTTGAATGAGGACAACTTGCTCTATTATCATTAATAGATAGACAAATATTAGACATCGACCATCATCAATATCAATCATTGGTGTATCTAACTCTTATTTTCTTAGAGTTAGTTGTTCAAAGAAGTGCAAGGATGTAGACTTCTAATTTGAACTTTTGAATAGTTATATAGAGGTTGAAGGCTCAAATGTTGTACAAGTGGTTACCAATTTGACACATGAGCAAATTAGCTAACATGATAGTATAGGGTGAGAATACTTGAGATGTTTGAGGCTCTACAATTGATGATGGTTAATCTAACACGAATCAGACCATCTTATGCAAGCACTATTAAAAGAAAAGTTGTGAAGCAAATTATTCTTGATGATGATATACTATCTTAATCTAAAAGGAAGAACTATACTAGTGAAAACAATTCAAAAAAATGTCACTACTCTATTAACCACTCAATTTAAATATTAAGGATAGAAAATATGAAAGGTCCTCAAAGAGCAATAATATAAAAAAAAAAAATTAAAAATTTAAAAAATATTTCCAATATTTCATAATATTCACACTATGGAAGATATGGAATGGGCTCTACCTTCATTACCATGGCGAGCTTATCAAATTGATATCACCGTGATGTCAAAATAGAACAAACTGATTTCATTGAGGACGATGTTGATCATGTAATGCTCTCCTCTTCGAACTGATATCAGCCTGATGTCAAAATAGAACAAAATGATTTCATTGCTCAGACGATGTTGATCATGTAATGCCCTCCTCTTCAGCAAATAATCCTCTTGGCACTTTTGGATGAAACGCGAGTGTGGTGTTACAAAATTTTATGTAGGTAGCGATTAGGGAGAAACCATATTTACAACTACAAACAATGAAGGCAAGTGAGCTTTATCCTTTGGATCAAACTTGCCCTTTGTACAGTCTGCTTTATTTGTTCAACTTTTGTAAAAGAAAACTCTCTTTTCTCTCCAAGAATGAACATGTCAACCCCTTTTAGTGACCTTTTTCTTGTAATCTCTACACAAACTACTACCGCATAAACAGCGGAAACCTTTCACTTCATGCTTGTCGTTAAAGTTGATACGATAATCCCTGTATCACATTTAATCGATATGTTGCCGAAGACAGACAATATATTAATTCCTTCATTTATCTAAATTCACCCATAAAATCAACTTGTCAAACTACACAATCTATGAAACATTCCTCCCAATATTTAAGACTTGAATTGGTTAGAGTATCAAGGACATGCAATATACGATGCATCACCATACAAAATTTTACTGTCCAAAAATAAATGGCATTAAGCTGATGCCTACCAGGTCAATTCTTCCATTGGAGATATATCTCGAGCAGCAAAGAATGCAACCTGAGAATGAAGTTTCATGCAAGTAAGGGAATAAGCTCAAGCATGCCTAAAAGCGTAAACAAGAAGAAAGAGAAGTCCAAAAACAAGACACGATCTTTAGAGCTGGTCATACGTGGTAATAATGAGTATCTCTTGTCTCAATTTGAACAGGCCGTGTAAACATATTGGGATCTCCACACCTGAAATATGAAGAAGATAATCAGCAAATAGAACAGCTCTTCCAGCAAGATAATTATTACTTTTATCTACAGAGCAGCAGTATAACCGAATCAAAACGATGTAAATTAATTAGTGTTCAGACTAAAGTAATATCAGTGTTGAAGAAGAACCTAGTGGTAACTGCAGCATTATCTAGAAACAATGTAGTGTAACAAACTTGCAAAGAAATCTATTTTACAAGAAGGAATACTGTCATGGTTTCACAATATTAAACATGCGAGAATTACCTATGATTAACAAATCTGGAAACATTTCCATAGCGGGTAGCATCCTGCAGGTACCATAATATCATCATAACAGATATTATCAATTGATAAAGAAAATGCAGGATCAACTCTTTATATGATGAGAAAAGCAACGGCAAAGATACATTATCTTAAGTTTTAACGAGTGCAGCCTCAATATAAGGAAAGCTTTACAAAAATGTGCCACAGATTCTAAACAAATGCATGAAAATTCCAAAACAATATAATGAACAATGTAATATAAATTACAGGAAGGCAGATTAATTTGAACAGGCCAGAGAATCATAATATCAATTCAAGATAGTAAATGAACGATTAATTTAGTGTTAGAAGCCACACACAAGGAATGGAGCAATAGAATAATATAATGGCCTCCATAATTTTATAGCGGATAGCGTAAGGCACATAAGACTCCTCTCTAAATGCTTTTGAAGATGGACAGTAATTAAGGATCCCAATTTAATGTTCTTATACAGGCATAAGCATAGAGGCGTTATTACAAATGGATTAAGAATAGCTAGTCTTTTGACAGAGTTGTTTTAGAGTACAAAATAGCTACCTAGGAAAAAACCAAAATGACCAAGCTTAAAAGATCGGATTTTTTTAACTTTCAATGTCAACTGATTTTCAAACCAGTTAATCTAACATATAAAAACAATACATTTTGAAAATGCAATTTAATAATAAGTCTTCCTGTCATAAAACAGAAGACTATTATCTCGACGATGAAAGCAAGCAGCCCTTCAAATCAGAGCAGAAATGCATCCATAAATATTGGCTTGCATTGCTTTTGATTCCAAGTATGGGATGACATTTGAGTAATAATGACGGACATAAAAATGTGGTGAGGTATTTTGTAACTAGGAAACTTGTCACATCCCTGCAAAACTGACTTTTAAGACAAACTGTAGTCCCATTGTAATTTGGATTAGAGTGAAGACTTATAAATGTGTTGGCAGTTTTTGATTGAATGTGTTTGCATAGACAATTAAACATTGATTTATGTTGCGAGTGCCAAGATGCAAGGTGATATGGATATATGGCTTTTTTCAAAGAGGCAAGTTCTAATGCTAAACTAATCGCACACCTGTTATAAATGTACGTCATCTCTAAATTTGAGAATTGAACAAAATGTAAGTACCTAACATATATTTGTAGCGTTAAGAAATTATCATATTTAGTATGTTAGGGTATAGGTCATGTTGATACATATGCCTAGTACCCAAGAACATGTTGGATGTCGATTTCCTAGTATACACATTCTGTGGGATTAATAAATAATTATAATTTACTATAAAAGTATAATTTAATACATTATTTTAGGCAACCAATTAATATCTAATATGATAATTCTAATATAAATATACGGAAGTTTAGTAACTGATAATTGATTTGCTAATTTTAAATGTACTCAAGCTTTATGGGCATCACAATTCCATAACTGTTTGATAAATAAAATAGTTCATTCATGAGTAAAAGGTCATTAATCATACTAGAAATTAATTAATTATATCACAGTAAATAATTAATATATTTGGCAACTGCATTTAAAAAGTATGGGCAATATTGCAGATAAAACTAAAATAAAATTATTTGATCCAAGTTTGGTGGCTGCAGAAGGGCAAAGTGGGGGTGATGTTGGACTTTGTAAGGTAAATAATCAATAAAATAGGAGAAGAAAAATATCATAATGAAGTATGAAGAATGAGGAGCGAGAAGACCAGAACCTATGTTGTTGGGTTCTTCAAAATCCCCTCCCACACCCATCCAGTCTGGATTTAGTCCCAATTTGAGGTCAGGACAGCCTGGGGTTTGTCCTGGGCACCCTTTGGTTCCTTGAATGTAACTGGGGTGCTTGAGGCAAACCTTAGGTGAACTTGGGCTGGACCTGGGCAAACCCAAGCAAACAAATGCACATTTTTTACACTTTTTCAAACAAAAACTGCATTGCTACCATAATTTTTCCCTGAAGTGAGGGTTGTTCGCTTCTTTCGCTACATTTCACAAAGAGAAATGACAAAAACAGTTTTTTTCCCTAAAAACTGCAATTGTTGAATTTTTCTTTAAAGGTGAAGGCTGCAAGAGAGAAAGAGCTGCACAAGGAAGAAGATTTATCTATTAAAAGTGAGAGAATCTTGTAAAAAAATTTCTAAGTTTTTTTTCTTTTTTCCTAAATGTTTATATATTGTTTAAAGCTTTTATGCAAATACAGTAGTTATAATGTTGTTTTTACTTTTTTGTTTTCTAAAGTTAATGTGGTCTAGGGTTTGTAATGTATTTTTGGTCTATTCCTAAGTTGCCGAATCGAGTACGGGTACGAGTACGTGGGTACAATACCCAGTATGGCAAAAAAAAAATTGGGAGTTGGGTACCATTTGGGTGCATCCATACAAATTACATATAAAAATATCAATGTTTTGTGGAGACACATCTCCCCCGCAAAAAACCTTGCATTTCCTAGATGGGGACATCTCGGAGACTTGGGGACTGGGGGGGGACGTCCCCCCACCATCCCACCACCAATGTCGCTGTCTCCAAGATGCCACTAGGACTTCGAGGATGCTGGGGTGTCCTCAAGATGTCTAGGGGACTCCTAGTTGCCTCCAAGATGTATAATTCTTATACTTATACATCTTTTCATAACTATTTTTTCAAGTACTACATGTATTTCAACACCTTGCCCCCCCCCCGCCCCCAAACTTAGACCCCTCATCCCTACGTCCCCGAAACCCCATCGATCACTGAAAAATATAAAATATATTGAACTAGTGTAATTATAATTTAGTAAATTTATAAATTTGAATTTATACATATTAAAATTACATTTAAATATATTATAATTTTAAATTATTTGTAAATGTAATCAAATCTTCTATCAAACTAGGAGCCTAAGGATTCTAAGATAATTCTAAGTGTAAGAATTCTATTCAAAATTCTAAGTCACATTTATTTCTCTTATGCCGAATGTGCTGATTGCAGAACATTTATAAATTTCGATGTTTGCATATCAATGAAGGAACCACCTTATATATGAAGGAGACACGCCTCTACAAGAGACGTGTCTCATGAGACGTGTCTCCACAAGTGGAGGCACGTCCGCTCATGGGACGTGTTCCTTGGGCGCGCAGCTCCTAAACAGAACCGATTAGCATTCGGTTATCACACATAACCTTATATGCGTGGCAATCAATATATCATGAGTTCTGATTTTATACAATGCAGATTTTGAACATCATATATTATTTTGAATTTTATACATGCTTATAAATTTGATTTACTTATTTTCCAAAAATATGTTAAAGATTAATTTCGATCACATATAAATGATGATGATGCAATTAGCAATCATCATTTATATCTGACCAAAGCTACATTTCATTAACACTCCCTCTTAGCTAGGGAAGATATTTCAAATCAAATAAGTGGAGATATCACCTTCACACGTGATATCGAAGATATGCTATGTTTTCTCAATATTGTCAAGTCACATGACATTCTTCATAACACATCTTCATTATGGTATGTGCACTGACATCAAGTCACATGATGTCTACCATAATTCATGGCATAGCCACGGATATATAATTATCCACCATGATTATATCTTAAAGATCACAATGATCTTCAAATGACATCAAGTCCCATGATATCCATCAAAGTGTCCAAGAGATACTATCATGACATGTCCACAAATATCAAGTCACATGATATCTATCATGATAGTTCAACTCATCATTGTAGAGTCGTCACTTTACAATGTCACATACAAGTGTTCATTATTAGAAAGATCGTCACCTTTCAATAATGTACACAGGGGGAGTAGGCCCATAAGGTCATGGAGTCACACACATGACAAAAGAGTTTACACATTAAACATCTTTATATATTAGTACAACTTATAAACAATTTGAATTTCAAACATAATATCAAATTACATTTCAACCATACCAAGTTTCTTCCTGAAGTGCTCTACCTTGATTCGGGAGAGAGGTTTGGTGAGAATGTCTATTGTTTGATCATTTGTACTAACATACTCCAACTGAATCACTTTCCTTTCTACCATGTCTCTTACATAAAGATAGGGGATCTCAATGTGCTTAGATCTATCATGGAAGACGGGGTTTACAGAGAGTTTGATGCAACTCTGATTATCACAATGAATAATTGTAGGATTCAAGGGTTCACCAAAGAGTCCCACAAGCAATTTACGAAGCCAAACTGCTTATCTTGCCCCCATAGAGGCTGCAATGTATTCAACTTCTGTTGAGCTCTGTGCTACTGAAGACTGTTTTCTGCAAATCCAGGAGATCATAGCCGATCCTAAACTGAAGCAACATCCTGATGTGCTTTTCCGATCGGTTACACTTCCAGCCCAATCTAAATCAGAGTATCCATGTAGATCTAGTTGGTCATTTCTGTAAAGAAGACCATATCCAATAGTGCCTTGAAGATATCTCAAAATATGTTTCACAGCCATAAGGTGAATTTCCTTTGGCTCACACATGAACTGGCTGAGAGCATTCACTGCATAGCAAATATCAGGTCTGGTGTTAACCAGATACATCAAGGATCCAATCATTTGTCTATATAGGGTTGGATCTACACACTTGGATTCTGCTGCTGCTTCTTTCAGTTTGTGAAGGTTGGTTTCCATAGGTGTAGACATGGGTCTACAGTCCAACATTCCAAATCTCTTCAAAATATCAATAATATACTTTCCTTGGTTTAGTATAATGCCCTCTGATTTCTGCCATACTTCCAAACCTAGGAAGTAGTGTAGAATGCCCAAGTCTTTCATGTCAAATTCGGAAGTTAGATCCTTCTTTCCTTGAGCAATGAGGTGATCTTCTTCTGTTATCAGCAGGTCATCAACATATAAAATAATTATTAACATATCACCTTTGATTACCTTGAAGTAGAGATTAGAGTTTGCATCATTCTTGGAAAATCCCAATCCCAAGAGATAGCTGTCAATTCTTTCATACCAAACCTTGGGAGCCTGTTAAGTCCATAGAGGGCTTTCTTCAGTCTGCAAACATGTGAGTCAGGTTTATGTATCACAAAACCTTCAATCTGTTCCAGATAGACTTCCTCTTCAATGGTTCCTTTTAAGAAGGCAATTTTCACATCCATTTGATGGATCTTCCAGCCTTTAGCTGCAGCAATGGCTAACACTGCTCTCACAGATGTGTAACGGGCAACAGGTGCAAATGTTTCTTCATAATCAATGCCTTCCTTTTCAGAAAAACCTCTTGCCACAAAACGTGCCTTATGTTTTTCTATACTACCATCAACAGCATGCTTGATTTTGAAGAGCCATTTGGAAGAGACAACAGATTTCTCTTTCAGTCTAGGCACTATATCCCATACATCATTCTTTAGAATGGACTAATATTCCTTCGTCATTGCATCCTTCCATGCTTGATGTCTGAGGGCTTCTGTAACACTGACAGGTTCTAGATTTATGATGTTGTTCATTAGAGCAACATAGCTAGAGAACCGTTTGGGTCTATTACTTTCCCTAAACGTTCCTTTGGGTGCAGCATGATTCTCGGCTTCTTTGATCATCTTTCTGGCCCAAAGTGGCCTCTTTCTTCCGTTGTCATTTGTATTCTCATCTGAAGTAGATTGAAGTTCGTTTGGCATTTCCTCAAGATATTCCCTCTGAATCTCAGGAGCAGGTTCCATTTCAAGTACTCTAGGGGAATAGGTTTTTGTCTCACTAGAGCTTCTTGCCCTTTTGAATACAATGTCTTCTTCAAAGATGGCATCTCTGCTCAATTCAATTTGTTTCTGCCCGGGTATGAATATCCTATAGGCTTTGGAGGTTTCACTATATCCCACAAATATCCCTTTGTTTCCAGAAGGTTCTAGTTTGAATCTCTTCTCTTTGGGCACATGGATATAGACAGGGCAACCAAAAATCCTAAAATGACTAATATTAGGTTTTATGCCGGTAAAAGCTTCTTCGGGAGTTTTGTTATCTAGATGAGAATGAGGACATCTATTTTGAATGTAGACAGCAGTTCTAGAGGCTTCTACCCAGAAAGAAGTTTCAATGTTTTGGTCAAGCAACATAGCTTTAGCAGCTTCTATAATGGTTCTATTTTTCCTTTCAGCAACCCCATTTTGTTGAGGGTTGTAGGCAACTGTGAACTCCCTCTTAATTCCAACACTCATGCAGAATTCCTTAAAAATTCCAGAGGTGTATTCTTTCCCATTGTCTGTCCTTTAGATTTTTATTTTCTTCCCGGAGAAGTTTTCAGTAAGGGCTTTGAATTCTTTGAACCTTTTGAGGATTTCTATTAATTCTTTACACTTAAGGAAATAGATCCAGGTTTTCCTAGAGAAGTCATCTATAAATATGACATAGTATAGAAATCCTGCCTTGGAAGGTACAGACATGGGTCCACATAAATCAGAGTGAACTAGTTCTAATACATTTTGGGTTTTACTCAAGCTATTGTGAAAGGATCCCTTTGTATTCTTTCCTAGGGCACAACCTTTACAAGTTCCTTCATGAGATGGTTTTAACTTAGGTAAGCCTGTTACAAGTTTTTCCGCAGAAGGTAGGGCACGAAAATGAAGGTGTCCTAATCTTCTATGCCAAATCTCATTTGAATCAAAAGTGTCAAGAGTAAGGGCTTGCTTAACCTCAGTGCATAGATTGTAAAGATACCCTTGTCTTAAACCTATGGTTTGGGCTTTCTTGATAGTTGAGTTCTTAGGCCATGCTAGAACTTTCCCATCCATAAAGGTAACTCTATATCCATTGTCTTCAAGGGCAAAGATGGATATTAGATTCCTCTTTATTCCAGGTACAAATAAGACTCTAGTGAGTTGAAGAGAAAGACCGGATTTCAATTTGATGGAGCAAGTTCCAACCCCTTTTACAGGGTGTGCAGAATCATCCCCAATGGTTACTTCTTCACTAGTCTTTTCAATCATAGTGTCTAGGTATTCTCTGAACCCTATGATATGTCTAGAGGAACCACTATCAATTACCCAATTGTGGGTGTTGTTAGATACTTGACTAGATAAGGCTGAATAGAACACAAAGTTCTCAAATTCATGATCTGAATCTGACTTTCCTACTTTAGCAAAAGATGCTTGTTGTTTTGATCTGTCAGGGCACTTCATTGCATAGTGGCCATATTGATCACATCTAAAACATTGTACTTGAGAGATGTCTTTCTTTTTAGAAGATCCCTTCCCATTGGAATTTCTCTTTCTTTTGAAAGATCCTCTCTTGTAGGAGTTTTTCTTATTCCTTTTATTAGATGTTGTGTTGAGCACATGAATGTCTTCATCTATGTTCTTCTGTTTATTTTCTTTTGTTGAGAGTCTTGTTTCCTCTTGAAGGCAGACTGTTCTTAGGCTATCAAACTTGGGGAGTTTAGATCTCGCACTTATTCCTTGAACAAATGACTCCCATGAGTTTGGTAGGCCTCCTAGTGCAATTAGAGTTAACTCTTTGCTATCAATCTGATATCCAATTGTGGATAATTGATCCCTTAGTTCAATGATCCTCATGAAGTATGCATTAATAGTTTCTCCTTTGTTTATTTGGACATTATTGATTTGCCTCTTTAATGCAAGAGTCCTACTGGTGTTGTTGATCTCATAGGTGCTCTCAAGAGATATGAACATTTGATATGCAGTTTCATGTTTTGCTAGGATGGGCACTATATGATCCCTAACTGCATCTACTAAGATTTTCATGGCCTTTTCATTGTTTTCAATCCATTGAGTTTTCTCAGGATCAGCCTCTCGTTCCTTTTTGTTTTCTCTCACAAGTGAGTCTAATTTATTCTCTTTAAGAATCATCATGATTCTAAATTTCCATGATGTGAAGTTGTTTGCTCCTGCAAGACGATCTTCAAATCTGATCACACTTGACATTATGAAGAATGTGATGTGAATTCGATTTTTAAAAAATACGAATTTTCTTAAGCAATCTCATATCTAGATTTGATTTGGATTCACTCAACTTGGCTCTGATACCATGTAAATGTAATCAAATCTTCTATCAAACTAGGAGCCTAAGGATTCTAAGATAATTCTAAGTGTAAGAATTCTATTTAAAATTCTAAGTCAGATTTATTTCTCTTATGCCGAATGTGCTGATTGCAGAACATTTATAAATTTCGATGTTTGCATATCAATGAAGGAACCACCTTATATATGAAGGAGACACGCCTCTACAAGAGACGTGTCTCATGAGAAGACGTGTCTCCACAAGTGGAGGCACGTCCGCTCATGGGACGTGTTCCTTGGGCGCGCAGCTCCTAAATAGAACCGATTAGCATTCGGTTATCACACATAACCTTATATGCGTGGCAATCAATATATCATAAGTTTCGATTTTATATAATGCAGATTTTGAACATCACATATTATTTCGAATTTTACACATGCTTATAAATTCGATTTACTTATTTTCCAGAAATATGTTGAAGATTAATTTCGATCACATATAAATGATGATGCAATTAGCAATCATCATTTATATCTGACCGAAGCTACATTTCATTAACATTATTAAATTATTAAATATTAATTAATAATCATTGAACTATAATTACTAGTTAGTATTAGACAATTACTATTAGTAACATAAATTAAAATAATAAAATAAATTTATAATATACATTTAAGAATATAATAATCTGACTTACATTTATTAATTTAATAGTTAATATGATAATATTAATATTTAATAGTTTAATTATTAATACTATAATTATAATATATATTAATATAACAAAATTTAAAATGATAATGTATAATAATATAAATAAATATAAAATATTATATTACTTATTAATAAATTAATAATCAATAAATATTTATGATATTAATTATATTATTAAATATAATAAACAATATTATAAAAAAATTATGCAATAATAATTTTATGTTAAAATTTAAAAATAAAATATTAAATTTTCATTATAAATTTTTAAAACATTAGAGTTTATTGTTTAAACTTAAAACAATGAAAAAGAATTAAAAAAACACAAAATTCAAGTAACCCCTTTTGTGTGCATCCCCAAGTTGGAGAAGTGAGAACTCTACCACTTCTGTCGCCCCCGTCTTCTGCAACCACTTCTTCTGCCACCTGTAAAATTGCAAGCATTGCTTAGCTTGCATTCAACCTGGTCGCCCGGTCGCGTGTCTATAGAGAGAGCAAATAAATTTGCCTCAAAACCAATGAAATTCACCTCCATAAACAAACAATAGAAACCAATGAAAACGTGTTAGGATTTCTATTTTGACTTCGAAACGGAGCGAAGTTTTTTTTTAAAACCAAGCCGGCATGTTGAAACGTGTTGGAAATAGGTGAAAATCGCCACGTCATCTTGGAGTCATCAAGATTCAGCATAATTTTTTTTAAATGTTTCAACGTGAAAAGTGCAATAGCTGACCAATTCCGCAACGTTTCTGGGAGGTACCTGATTTCGAGACGTCTCATACCCGAAATCGGCAAATAAATAGGTTGATTCGGTAACATAGGTCCATTCACATAGAATAGCTAGCAGTTCTAATTTAATTGCCCCACAAATAGAGACCTCGTTCAAACATGATGCAACATCACCTCTTTGATGACATACAACCATGATTGAGCAACTTCATGGAGATGGGGGTTGGAGTTGTAACCAATATAGAAATGAGTATTAGAACTCGTATAATTGAGTGACAAAATTTACCTATGCATTATGACAAGTTTAGGAATACAAGTTTCTTCAAGGCCAAATAAAAAAGGGTTGCTAAAAGAAAAAATCATTGGCTATATCAAAGAACAAGAGATGTTGACATTATAAGGAACAAAGCAAAGAAAAGAGTACATTATCTTTCTAAGAAAGAAATGCAAAAAGCTCGTAGCTTTGCACTAGTAGCTGACCCACATCCTTTCATGCCACCATTGTCTTTCCAAAATGAGAATACCTCCTCTTTTTCATAAAAGAGGCCCATTGGAAAAGGCCTTCAAGAATGAGATGAGGGAGGTTGCAGATGAAATTGTTGCTCATTGCGTTTATAGCAATGGGATTCCTTTCAAAATTACCAGACCACCATATTGGTGAGATATGAAGACAATTGCCAATGCACTTGCTGATTACATTAGTTCTAGGTAAGAAAAGGTGCACCTTATTGGCCAAAGAAAAAACTTCTATAATCGTGTCATTGAGAGCAATCAAGGGTACATGGCCACAAATTAATGGCATTGATATGTCCCCTAAGGGGGTGATGTTTTTGAAAGTAGTAGATTGTGAGGGGCAAGTGAAGGATGTAAAATTTATTGCCAATATTTTTGTATGCTTCATTGAGATAGTGGGCCCTAAAACATTGTCCAAGTCACAATGAGCAATTCTAAAAATTGCAAAACAACAAATTCAATAGTGGAGTGTACACATGGGCATATTTTTTTGACACCATTTGTCATACACTCTCAACTTGATTCAAACTCGTCAAAGCACCATATTGGTTAGATATGATGGTGGCAATTGCCAATGCACTTGTTGATTACATTAATCCTAGGTATGAAAAGTTGTCCACCACCTTATTGGCCAAGTGAAAAACTTTTTATTGAGGCATCATTGAGACGTATCAAAGATAAACAAGAGTGTTTATTTCTGATGGATGGATGGAAGGATTGCAAACTAGAACACTAATTAATGTCATTGCAATGCCTCCTAAAGGGGTGATGTTTTTGAAGGTAGTTGATTGTGAAGAGTAAATGAATGGTGCAAATTTCATTGCCAATATCTTTGTATAATCAATTGAGATGGTGGGTCCTAAAAAATTGTCCATGTCACAATGAACAATGCTGAAAATTGCAGAGTAGAAAATTCAATAGTGGTGGGTACATATGGGCATATTTTTTGAACATCGTGTGTCTTCCACTCTCTCAACTTGGAGTTGTTGAAGGTAATTTTATTTTTTAATATATTTATTAAAAATTTAACAATATCTACTTTTTCATTTCTTAATTCATTTTTATTTTACACCATGTTAGATTGCCAAGACTCCATTTGCATCACACAATTGCCCTACTTATCTATAGTCTTTTGTAATTAAAAAATCCATCTGAACTACACATTATTTGATTTTTTTACTTCCTCATTTTTTTTGCTACTATATATTAACATAATATTTTATAATTGCAAATGTTGTATGCAATTTCACTGGTTGCAAGTTCTTCTTCAGCTAAGCACAATTAGAGCACATTCTTCTCTATCCACTTGGTTAAGTGCGAACCAATTATGTGCAAAAAGAAATGAGGATTTAGTCTTTGTGCACTCCAACTTACATCTTGTCACATAAGAATCTTGATAACAATGAGCGGTGACGAGAAACTAGGATCTAACTCTTAAGTGTGCCAACTTGGACACTACTATTGCACAACTTTCTTAAGTCTCTATAGATGAGGCTACTTCTACATATGATGTGACAGGTGGGAGTGGCATTGCAGCTGATTGTGGTTCAAATAAAATTGAACCAAATGTTGACTTTGATCATGATGCTCTCGATGAAGAGAAATATAAAGATTGTTGAATATTGATTATAATTTTTTATTTGTTTTGGCATTTGACAAATCACTTAATTAAGAATTTATGAGTATTTGTTTTTCGCAAATTATAAAATATTTAAACATTGTCTATTGGCAATTATAATTTATATATATATATAAAAAAAAAAACTTATAATTGCCAATACACAAAATGTTTGAATATTTTATTATAATTTAAGAAATTACATTAGAATCATACACGGATTACATGATATGCAATATTGCAGATCTGAAAGTGTTTGAACAGCAACTAAGAATATCAACAATCTTCAAAACCTTGTATGATTCGATCTTGAATGTCCCTTCAAACTGATTATCAACTAAACCTTGAAAACCCTATAAACCCTTGAATGATGATCTCCAGAAAAACAATGAAATGCTGTAATAATCTTTGTATGAGACTATCTCTCAAAATGCCCTCGAGTGATCTTCCACACCTATAGACATTGTCCTCTTTGAGGGCTTTTTCCCTCAAAAAGCTTGAATCTTCAAACCAACAAACCCTGTTGCTTAGCTCTCTCCAATTTTTGCCAAATAAATAGTGAATGAATATTCAAAATGAATAAACATTCACTTTTTCCTTTTAACCTCCTTAAATCCTAATGCCCATCTTTAGCATTTTACTTTTAAATAAAATATCAAATATTCCCTCTCCAAATCCCAACACCACTTTTTGCAATTGGCTTTTAATAATAATATTTACTTTTGAAACATAAGCCCCTTTTAATAAAACATTCATAAATTTAAAAATATATTACTTTAACAAAAATTTACTTTATTCCCTTATAACGCCAAATTATCAAGTACTTTATTAAAAGTTACTTTATAAAACTAAATTATAAAGTCACTTTAATAATTAATATTATTAAAGTGATTTGACTTAATAATTTAATTAAAATGCCAACTCTCGACAATAATTTGACAACCCCCTAAGAGTGTTCCTGACACAATTTCCAACTACAAGCATGTAACCACTGAACCTAATATAACTTACTAAAAATAGTAAGTATGAATGATGAGCTCCTGAACTACCTTCACAAGGCCTACCAACAAATATATTGGATCATTGAGTTGAATATGCTAGAATGAATATATCAAGCCTGCTGAAGAGCCTGAATACCCTTCAAAGGGACCCCTGAACATCTCATTAGCCTACAAGGACCAGATAATAAGCTAACCACTGCAAAGATACGAATCCCAAAAAAAGGGGACATTACAATCCACCCTCCCCAAAATTGCTTGTCCCCAAGAAATCCTCATTTGAACAACAAGGCCTATCCTAAATGTCAAGATCCCAAACCAGTTCATACAACGCCCTACCAAAACTTCCTCACAACCACTGGAGAAAGATGGAGCTAAGCTCGACAGCCCCATTAAACACTATCTGAAGAAGAAGAAGCAAACTGCCAGAGCATAGTAGATCCCATAGCCCGCAACCCAACCGGAAATTTGCCATACTCACCACCTGCTGACTTCCGCTGCACAACTCTGATATAATCTTCACCAGGCTAAAGATGGTGAAGCAACATAGTGTAATCATCTCCAAGTAGCATAACCCTCCATTGGTGTACTCCACCTGGATCCCATGGACAAATTTGGAATTTGTCCTTTCCGCCTTTTGGTGGCTCCTACTACACCATTCTAACTGCACTAGGAGTGCCAAACTGTCCAAAATCTACTCCTATATCATATATCTCAATAGCATGAATATCATGTAGAAGCAGCTCAGAACACTTGTAAGATTTGTCCCCTTCATCCACAAAAGGAAACACCTCATACAAACCATTAATCAAATATGAGAAGATGGAAGCAATTTGAAGTGCAAGCATTAGGGCACTTACTCCAACCTCTACAAAACTCCTGTGGGTGTGAGTATCCCTCATAGGTTTTGAAAAGGGTGTAACTACTCCTCTTAGGTTGCTGATATAGGTCAGATCAGCACCCTCAAGATTGTAAACCTGACCTATGAGGATGCAAATAATTGTGCCAAGGTCATAAGATGATAGAGTATCATCCCTATGCAACTCTCCTATGTCAACGAGATGATGCAACTGCCCTTTGAACTCTTGAACAGTTGCTGTCCTAACTTGCAAACTGTGATTCTACATCAACTCTTGGCTCTCTTGCTCGCCTAGAGTGTTGCATACTCTCATTCGCCATCACAAGCTTGCTAAAGGGAGGGTAACTACACTCTCTTCATTGCATTCATCGTCTTTGTCTTAGTAGTATATTGATATTCTAACGTGTACATCTTCTTTATCTTGTTGTATAGTCATAAAATTACACCCCTTGCGATTTCACGTACATTCTTGTATCCGCTTTAGTGTGCACTCCTTTAGCATCTTGTGTAGGCTCACTTTAACCCTTGCATAAGCCCTTTTCCTTGTCAAGATGCTCCAACACCCCTTTTCAGCAACTACCCTTGCGTGTCAGCTTTGCATCGTACCTCATTCTTTTCCCGTTCGTGTCGTTTTGTAGCGTGACATGTCGAAACACTGGCGCAACGCGTGGACGTTTGTGCAGCGCGCTAGCGTCCTGCGACGTTTCAACATCAAACGACCATTTCCGAGCATGTTTGCCACTTGTCAATTAGCTTTGTCGGTGGTAACGGCCCAGGACACCATGAAATGGTTCGAGAAGCTTCTTCTCCTTAAATGCTATCTTTTCCATTCTATTGCTTCTCCCAAGTCTTGCTAGCACTTCTCTAGCTTCATTCCAGCTTCTAGCTTCACTCCAGCTCTTGCTTCCAGCAACTTCAAGCTCTCTTAGCAATACTCTTTGTAGCTCTCTTGGCTCTCGCATGTCTATCCCTTGCCTTATACTGGTGAGCATCTTGGGATCATCTCCTATCTATACTATGTGATAAGGGTTCGCCTCCTCAAGCGAGGTTTGCTTTTATCACTCTTACTTGGTGGTGTGGGTTCTCCTCTTGAGTGTGGGTTCTCCTCTTGAGTGGGCTTTGTTGTCACCACACACTTTATCCATTTCAGTTGCACTCTCTCTTTCTTTCTAGCTACCCATGGAGGTGGGAACACCAAAACGGGGGTTTGACTGAGGCAAACCCCTATACAACCCCAACACCTTCTCCAGTTATCATGCATGCACATATTGAAGACATTCATGTGCTAGAGGCTTCATCACTTGTGTGGTTGTAAGCACTTTCTTTCTTCTCTTTATCTTTATCACTTATACTTCTTTATTTCAATTCTGTTGTACTTTGCTACTTTCTCGCATTCCGGTAGTTCTTAGTAATCGGATTGCTAGTAGCCACTTTGTTACTTTCTGTGATAAACTTTCTCTCTAGTCCGTATGAGATGCCTACACGCCTCGGGGATGCCAACGTGTCGCGCTGTCGTCCATATTCTGCGCTGTCATCCTTTGGTCGAGAGCTTATCAATTTGTCCAGAGAATCTTTGTGACTTGCTCCTCCTGATTCTAGAACTCTCGTTGTTGTTCCTTGAGGTAGTTTAGGGCAGTTCACCCCGTGAGGCTCTCTGAATGAAGAGAACTCATGAGTAGCGAATCCCCCTTCTCTACACTTGTCAATCTATTTATCTCTCATTTACTTTCGTTTCTATCTGTCTATCTGGCTGTCAATGGAGATGGGAGCACCTACATGAGGGTTTGACTGAGGCAAACCCCTGATTAGCCCCAACATTTTTACCCATTTCTATGTGTGCAGGTTGTTGATGTGGAGCATTGTAGGAGGCTTCACAGTGTTGGACCTCTTCTAAGTTTGTTCTCATCTTTTCCACTTTTTCATTCCATTGCAGGAAGCTTCACAATGTTGGACCTCTTGTGAGATACATAAAAGAGGATGCACTAACTTTCCTCCTTTAAACTAGTCATGGTACTATGAGAGGGCTGATATGTTTGTGAATAGGGTTACAGAAAAATTATTAAAGCAAGCATTCTATTCACTTCATGTTGCCAACTGATCACTTTGTATGTGACATATAGTTGGGTGATAACATGGTGAGCATATATGTAACTATGTTTGCGCTTACCTTGGTACATTAAGATAATGGCATTATGAATCACCTCTTTAACAATTTAGCAGAGTCTGCTTGGTTGGGGTGGGAAGGGATTTCTAAATCACTTGGTTGGAATTATCTTGCATCTTTGCACCTAAACGGAAAACCAATGCATACTTACAAAGGACATGCCCAATTTTAGTGATCAATCATGAATTAGGCCCCAAATATTTAGGTTACAGCAGTAAAACTTATTACATATGTTCAGAATTCTCGATGCTTTATGTGATAATAGATATTATTATTTCAAGAACTCATATGCACTAGGAAGTTTTGATGTAATTTGCTCCCCTATTGACACTTGAGTCAATCCATGTCATGATTATCATCTATTAGAATGTACACACTTCTATGAAATGTAAATTTAATAACTTTAAAACACAATGATGAGCATTTATGTCCTTACATGTAATATAAATTACTTGTAGCATTCTTTATTGGTAAATGTAAGAAAGATGGTGTTTCTTAATGTGTGTTTGCATTTTGATAGATTAGTATTAATCTATGTTCCATAGAGTTCCCTAACGGGGCGGAGCGATGGGGGCGCCAACACAAATACATATAGTCCATCAAAAATTAGTTTTAAAAGACGTATAAGGAGTAAGTATAAGAATTACAAATGAAACTTTGGCATACTAAGTGAACTACTAAACAATAAAAAATATTCCAATGATTGCATTTAGCATTAACAATTGCAGCACCCCTTGCACGTTTAGGGTGGGATTGAAGGGTTGAGACCCCGCCACTAAGCACAAACTAAGGCCTTCAAAACCAAACAAAACTTCATGGCGAATGTCATTTTCACAATTTTATCACTTTTTTTTTTGCAACACCAAGTCCTTAGTATTTCTTAAACTTAGGAGTGATTTGAAATGAGGCTTAGAAGTTAGATGCCTATTTATAAGGTTTTTGTAATGCTTAGGGTTAGGGTTTATGGCACATAGATCAAGAACACATTTTGATTTTTAAATATTGAATTTTTCACTTTCCTGCCATTGGGGATGCCTAGAAGGACCAAGGATAGTTGGAAGATTCTTGAGAGTTCCTTGGATGTCTTGGGGGCATATTGGAGCCCTAAGTTATCTCCAAACTAGGGGAATGTCTTGGAAACAAACCCTCCTTGAGGGAGACATCCTAGAAATGTCCCCAATTCTTGAGCAATGGTGATGGGATGGTAGGTGGACATCCCCTCCAAGTCCTTGCATCTTGGCGACGTCCCTTTCGTAGAAAAGTCGGGACTTCTTTTTTGGGGCGGAGGGGTGGGGTGGAGGGGTGGCGGTCTTACTAAATGAAGTTGTTTGGCTGCTTTAAATGATTTTTGAGGGAAATGATATAGAGATGGAAATGGTAGTAACAAAGCAGTGTTATTACCAAACTAAGAAACTTTGAAAAAACAAGGGTCCGGCATGATGCAAATTTAAAGGTGGTGAGGTATCCTGCAACTAGCAAACAAAGAATCTTACTTCAGCAAATAGGATACAACAACAATAATGGTCAGCATTAAATTCAAGTTCTTGCTTGCTTACATAAAACCAAAAGAATGGCAAAATCATTACATAGATAAAGCATCATTATGTGGTAGCATTCTGCTACATAATGCATTACAAAACTTTCTGATTTCATAACCTTAACAGACTTTATTTGCACAGGTGTATGTTAAATAAATCTGTTTCCATTAAGCTGAAAAGAAATACTCTATAAATGTATTATCAACTATCATGAATACCCTTGGGAACATAAAAGACACCTGAGAACCTCGTGCTAGGTAACATAGACTGATAGAAATTTTAAATTATTTGTATGATAATATAAAAAACCCTGAAAACCATAACTGAATGCTCAAAAATTGTTCAATATCTAAAAGCATGACTATAATGAATGTGTTGGATATATACCAGTGTAAGAGCCTCATTATCATTTAAACCATCTTTGAAGTGCTTTGTCTCCATGTCATGATCTGCATCAAGTAACATTTGGTAGGTGTGGATGTTTTTATCTTTGTATTCCTCATTACGGTAGTATTGCTCCATGTTTGTCATAATCTGCACAAACATGAAACAAAAGTTGACCAGAAAATTAAGTTCAAAGCACTATCAATCGCAATGAAACAAATGTTATCGAACTCTTGACCATCTACATCTAAAATGCAAAAGAAAACACTTAGCTAAGGACTGAAGAGAAAACTTCATGGAAAGGAAAAAGGTCAAATTTGCAATAACTACACTAGCATGAAACGAAAAACAACAAAAATGTGTAACAGAAAAGATAAAAATACTGGGCCAATTTGACAGTGATATTTGCATGCTTATCCTCAACATGTTTTTTTCTCTTTTGTATTGCCAAAACATATTATTTTATCAGAATAAAACACATTTAACTAAATTTCCAATAAAAAGAGTAGGGGTAGACACATGAAAATGTAACATAAGAATGAATGGATTGGGTAGACAATTTTCTAAATAATATTATAAAAATAATGAATTATTAGGATATCTCTTCTCTTTTGTATTGCCAAAACGTATTATTTTATCAGAATAAAACACATTTAACTAAATTTCCAATAAAAAGAGTAGGAGTAGACACATGAAAATGTAACATAAGAATGAATAGATTGGGTAGACAATCTTCTAAATAAAATTATAAAAATAATGAATTATTAGGATATCTCTCCATCCTTATATCTACCTGTTAATACATACCCACAATTAGAATTGATAGTTGTAGCAGCTTAAGGATGCAAGACAAATGTGTTATCCATTCTAATTGTGCATTCATGGAATAAACTGTCCATTTGATTTAAAAGAGTTACTGTTTGATCTAGACTTACCCAGGGGAAGATATATTTTTTAGGCTGTTCCTGGACACATAATGTCAAGGAAGGATCGAGAATTCATGCTGCAAATTTATATTGATCCACCTTTCAACTATCCTTGACAATTGGAGGGTATAATTAATCAGGAATTTATATTATAAGTAACAATAGAAAGAGCTATAGATCTCACAAAGCTTAAAAGTTGATGACTTTTATCTTACAACGTATAGTGATATAATAGGAAATATGCTGCAAATATCTAATAATGAGCCACTTCAAGGGGGCTGCCTCTAATAGTCTTCAATCACAACAGAATATACAATATGACATAGTTTACATACTCAGACTTCAGCAAGCCCAAAAATTTTGACTTGGCCAAAACTCGGCAAATACTCGGCAACTTAAAAAGTAGTAAAATTTCTTATATAAAACACTTCTTTTTTTTGTTGTTGCAAAATTCAGTTACAACTTACCTATACACACATTGCATTGTGCACACATACATATCTATACACAAACACAAGATGCCAATTTTGCATGCATATA
This sequence comes from Sequoiadendron giganteum, assembly GCA_007115665.2. Taxonomy (NCBI): domain Eukaryota; kingdom Viridiplantae; phylum Streptophyta; class Pinopsida; order Cupressales; family Cupressaceae; genus Sequoiadendron; species Sequoiadendron giganteum. The sequence goes on from CM021108.1 coordinate 355,435,227, forward strand.
CACACACAGACATTATACACATACAATCACACAATTTCTTGTTTCACTTATCAATGTATCATAATATCATATTACCATCAATCATGTATGCATATCAATATTAAGTTTAACTATTTAACTATTAAGTATGCATATCAATAATATGGTAATACCATTAAAATCTATGTATAACTATATATGAACTTAAACTATTCATTATAATAATGTTCATTAAATTGTTTAATGTTTAAAAACTTACACATTATCAATATACACAAACCTGTCGATTGTGTATGACAATGTGTGGTATCAGTCAATAGGTTTGTCTATATTGATAATGTGTTACCAGTAACAATGCAATGTAAACAATAAAACTAGTCCAAATCATGCCAAAAATCCAATCCAAATCGCGTCAAAAGATGCAATGTTTGTAAGGCCCACTAAACGGGGGCTTTATAAGCACCAAGTCACATCATACACACATCCAAAATGCGCTAAAAACACGTCGAAATCATGTGAAAACAAGCGTATGAAAAGCGCGTTTCATCTGTTCCAAGGTTTTCTATGAGTACTTTGAGGGTTTTCCACAAGTTTTCTGAAAAAAAAAGGTGACTTTTTTTGCATCCTAAGTCGAGAGTACTCACCCAAGCAAAAAAATGGGAGAGTACTTGGCCACTCAAAGATTAATCGCAGAGTATGTAATCTATGCAATATGATAATAATAAACCAACCACTACCTCCTATGTATACCTTAATATAAAGAAGAAGAAGAAGAAGACAAGGATGTTTTACCCAAAGATGAATGATATTTACAAAGACAAGTGATATTTTAAAGCCTATGCCAAAAAAACGAAACATATTTTAGAAAACATGGATATTTTTAATAAATGTTGTTGTACCCCAAATTAAAAAATTTGCTATACCTAGGCATTTTGAAGAAATGAGTCAAAGTCTTGTCAAAATATGTCAAAAAGGTCAAAATTGGGATTTGCATGTCATGCATGGGGGTTGAAAACTTGAAATTTTCAAAATCTGACAATCTGGGTTGGCTCAAAACGATTAAACCAACAAAACCCAAATTTTAGTTTTTCAACCCTAAATTTTAGGAAAATTTCTATTTTTAGCAATTTTCTAAAAATAGAAACTTTTTATGGGTTTTTCTAAGTTTCTTTTGAAACGGATACTAGCAAAATTTTCTAAAAAATAGAAAGTTTGGCTTCTAGGGTTGAGACTGATTTTGATTGGCTCAAAATACTTCCTCATCAAGCTGGTGCGATCAGAATCACGAAAAGATCAATTTTACCCCAGTGGGTCTATTCTGCTTTTTCAGAAGCTTTTTCTCGAGATCCAAGGTCATCAATTGAGGTCAGTCAGCTGCCAGGTGCCAAAGTCAGAATGCAAACACTGAACAGAAGCTGCTAATAATGAACGTGCACGAAGAATGGAGAACGGAGAGAGGAAGCTGGAAAAAATTGAAAAGTGAGAAATTTTGGCCAAGTCTGGAGACTTCAGGTTCCGCTATCAAGAATAGGCGCCCATACATTCGTGCCTTAGAAAAAATTTCGTTTCCGATAGCCAAACAAAGGGAAGCACTTCAAACGAAGAAGAAACTTGAAAATCTCAAAAAAAAAATCTAAGTCCGCCTGCCGTGGGCGCCCCAAAAGGAAAGAGGCGCCCAAATTTTTAGAGGATCAGATGATGGAATCAGAGTTCATGCTCCCAAGCAATTTTGCTCAGGATCTTCTCAGCTCCGCAGTGAGCTTGGCAGTGCAATCATCCGATCATTCAGTCATCTAGAATCGAAGATCGAACAGAGGACATGATCAGAAGTTTTCAACTCTAAAGCTGAAAACAGATGAAAATTGGTTAAGTCTAGTGAAGACGGGCGCCCCACAAGGAGATAGGCGCCCAAGTTTTTGAGGTGTCAGATGGATGAATTTGTAGATGCAGCCTCCAACATGACTTCTTCCAACTTGACCAAGCTTTCCAATGCAACCATCAGCACTCTCGTCGGAGTTGGCAATTGTCACATGTCAAGGGCTGAACAAAAGAGAAAACATGAGAGAAATGACAGAAGTCAAAAGCAAAGGATTAAAAACTTCAAAGAAAATCTAACTCTGGTAAAGATAGGCACCTCCAGTCAAGAGGACGCCAAGCTTTTGAAGCTTCAAATCAACTTTGTCAGAGATGCAGTATCCAAGAGAACCCCTCACATTTCTTCTCAACTATCCAGTGAACCTGACAACCAGCCGATCTGATCAGTTTAGCTCCGGAAATCATGAATTCATCTAAAGATTAGAAGACAAGCAAGAACTAAGAGCTCATAAAAATGGCTAACACTGGTAAAGATGGGCGCTCCTGGAGGAGATAGGCACTCGACATTTTGAAGGGTCAAATGAAGTTTTCATCAAAAGTTGCCTCCAAACAAATTTTGTCAGATTCAATCAAGCTCCGCGATGAATTATTCAGCTCGTTTGTCAAATCAATCTGGAAGCCGAAAGACAGGATCAAACTGGAGATGAAAATTGAGTAAAAGTTGAAAATGTTGGAGAAAATGGCTAAGTTTGGGTGAGATAGGCACCTCTAGCCAAGAAGGGCGCCCAATCTCACCTGCCTTAGTCAAATTTGTAAAGATTTCAAAATTTGAAGATGAAAAAAAAGTCCAAGTTCATTGCACAAATTCAGACTAGGGTTTTGAAGAATTAGGGCAAAATAAGGTTGTTTTTCTCAAGACAAAGCTTATTTAAGGCACCTTTGTGTTTCATTTTTCATATTTTCTTGCAGGTGACGTCCAAACAAAAGTAGAGCAGAAATTTAAAACTTCTCTTTTCAAGATTCAAGAACTCAAACTTGCTGGTTTTTCAAAGAATTTTCAGACCAGCACACAAAGAGGCCTTCTTTTTCATGCTTTTTCATCCAAAACATCAATTGTTTGAAGAAAGGAGGTCATTATTTTCAATTTTCAGCGAGCTGGGTTATACTAGTTCTATCTTCTAGATAATTTTTGAAGAACTTTTTCAAAGTTGCAGCAGCTGCTTTTTCTTTGCATGTCAGAAAAAACTTTAAGATTTTCAAATTCTAATCTTCTGGGTTTTTCTTAAACACTCTTCTGGACATAACCCATATCACAGCTTTTTCAGAAAAATTTCAAATGGTTGTTTTTTCAATCAGACTTCAAGGTTTTCAAAATCTAATCAACTGGGTACATCCAAAATCTGCTTCTGAACAAAACCCAGGTGCCAACTTTTTTGTGTTTTTTCAGAGAAAATTAGGGTTTGCTGCTTTTTCAGTCTACACTCAAAATTTTCAAAAATGGACGATCTGGGTTTGCTTATAACAAAACTGTGAACAAAACCCATATCTCAAAATAATTTCAAAAAATTTCATCCATTTGAAGAAGAAAATCAGCAAGCTAAAAATAGAAAGTTGTGCAAAATTTGTCAGAATATAAGCAAGATTACAGTCAATCTTCTAGTTTTGCAGAATGGAGTACATTCCCACTGAGTTCAAGCCCACATCAGTACTCTATCATGACTTCATCAAAACAGCTGAGACCGACTTGCACCACATCAAGCCAGTGTTCAATCTGCATGTTTTGAAAGACGCAGGCTATGTTGCAGTCAAACATCTTGGTCATTCTGGGTTGTTTACAGCCTCAAGCAATGTTGAGAAAGCTTTGAGGAAAAGGACAAGTATTCGGAAAAGTTGTAGAATACTCTTCTGCGAGAGAATCAAGAGAAGTGTCAGAATGTATAAAGTTGCAAAGCTGCCAAGTCATCAATTAGTGAGTCATCTTTTGGGGCAACAAAGTTTTTCAAGAATAGAACTCATCAAGAAGCTAAAGATGTCAAAGATTCTCTAAGTTTGATTGCAAAAGAGGAGAAGATCTTAGAAAAGCGGAATATGGCTATAGATAGTATCAACGCTCCTGATAGAGAGGCAGTTTCCCGCTTTTTGGTGAATGTGATAGAGAATTTAAAGCAGCAATCTTCTAGAAGCTTTCTACAAGCTTTCTTTCCATTCTTATCTCACGCTTTCTTTCTATTCTTGTCAAATTCTTATCCATTCTTTGAAGAAGAAGGAAATCAGAATGTAATAGTTGGCCCTTTCCTTGTTTTTAGGTTTTCATAGGTTGTTAGATGCTTATCTTCTTTTAGATTTAGAAATAAAGCTTGCGAGTTGGCAAGTATTAGTTGTAAAAGTAAAGAGATTTTAGGTTCCCTACTCCTCTGCTTAGTTATAAATAAGAGCAGTCTTTGCTCGTTTTTCTTTAACCATGCTTGTGATAACAAATTGCTGAGCCTATGCCTTCAAGCTTGTTATCGATTAGTTTCAATTCACTTTGTGTTAAGAGCAAGTTTGCATGCCTCTTTTAGCTGCAAATCCTTGTTCAGTGCATGTGTTTTGTGTCGAGTGTTGATATGGTTTGATCGCATGTTGCATGTATTTTGCTACAACTTGTTGTCCCAGAATTGTAATCTCTTGTGCCCGAAATTTGAGAAAATAAAGTCTTGAACGTGCTTTGCTGCCCCGATATAAAGTCTCATATTTTTGTTTATTGTGTAATGCTTATATGATCTCCTTTACAGTTTGCATTGAAATTCAGTAGATTTATGTTGGAAGAAGGTTTATCTAAGTATTTGTGTCAAAGAATCAAATCATGTTTATTTCTAAACTCTCTTGCTCTGCGTTTACTTGAGAGGTTAGAAACGTCTTTAGCATAAGTTAGTTGTAGTTGATAGTTTTATTAAAGAGAAAAATCTCAACTACAACGTTAAGAGTTTTATAACCCTGTGTTCTCGCAGCTGAAACAAAAAGATAGGCAAATTAGCTCTAGTTTACTTTCTTTTAGCAAACTCAACAAAAGAGGGAGCTTCCCCTCCGAATTTGAAGAGTAGGTTACTGCACATAGCTGTCCGTTTCCAAACCGCATTCCAAAGGTGCGATTTGAAATGCCAACAAATGCAAAAGGGGAAAAGACACACATAGAGCACACATGGTGGAGACCAAAAATTTTCTTATATTTATAGATCTAAGTTGGAAACTATTTTTATCATCAAATTGACCATGTGTTTGCTCTCCACTGCTAGATTCTTAAAAGCAAATTTAAGAAGTTTTTCCAAACATGCAAGATACTCATTCTAGCTTTCAAGAAAGAAGACAACGCCATATACAAGTGATTGCTATGTGATAGCAATTAGAATCTTTTGGCTGGTAATTAATTCCACCTTAGGATTCATTATATTTCCATGGTTTTTCTCAATGTTCCCTAGGGAGACATCCACAAGGGTGGGGATAACATCCCAAGCACTCAAGGAGTTGGAGGGATTGTACGGTTCCCATCACCGTTTTTTAGACTCGGAAGCATCTAAAGGAACATCTCTTTGTTTTTGTCTTTTTGTGGATTTCGTGGAGCTCAACTCTCTTGCCTATCCTAGGGACTTCAAGGTGTCCCCCACATCAAATGCATAAAAAATAGAAATAAATAATAATAAACCCTAAGAAATTTTAAAATCAATCCAAGAGGAAGTATACTTTGTGGTCGACCGAAAATTGTTTAGGCAGCCAAGTAAGTAAATAAATAAATAATATTGTACACAATAAAAGGTAATTAATATGTGCTCTAATCAAGAATTAGTCCCCAACCATGGATTCGTTGTACCAAGTAGTTGTCGACGGTTGGTGTCCTCAACCAACATTGGCAGACTATATATGTCATGATTTACTTGTAGTTGGGAACAACACAAAGTTTTTGGATATTGTACTTATTGCCTATTCAATGAATGAGAATATAAATTTGTTCTGTGTATATGCATTATTGAGTACTTGATATGTTTATTACTACTATTTTCTATTCTCGTTTACTCTATGTCAATCAGTGAAGTTGCATCCGTGAGTAAACATTTGGCATCGTTGCCGATACAAACTCTTGTACACAATACATAGATGAGAATCATAGCGTTGTAATGGGTTATCCAACTGAAGAGCTGGTACAAACTAACAAAGAAAAAGTAGACGCATTGACGGAAGACCTCATGAATCTGTGGGATCTCACTGAAGGAACATGTATGAAGGGAGGCCCTCGGGCAAGAGGTCCCTCAGGCGGCCATCTGGGACAACCTCACGGTGAAGCCAAAAGTTGACCGCGTTCTCCACAAACTACCAATATTGATCGCACGTCACTATATTATACTACAAGACCTTCGGGCTGAGAAATACCAAGAACTACAAAGACAACAAATACTACAAAGTTACGGGAAGGAAACAAACGGGAGGAGGAAGAATGCGACACTATGTAATGTCCCCTTGTGGATAGCCCAAAATCTGCCCTGATTTCTTGAAGATAGTCTAGTGTTCAGATTATATTTTTTTTCTCCTTTTCCTGATCAATCATAGGATAAAGACATTCATAAATCTATTCATTTTCCTATCAAATAATCAAATTTACTTATAAGGCTCAATAATGTTGATGTTAAAGGCAGCGTCAGGCTTCTACTTCCAGCTCAGTTCAATCCATGAAGGGCAATTTAAATGGTAGCCTAACGGCTATTTAAATTGCATAGACATAAATTAATGAAGAGGCGCTTCATTATGAAACATTAATCATTGCCAATATGAGCCGACTTATAATATTTAATTATTGTGAATATTTAAATGGGCCGACTTCATTAAAGAAATAATATATTTCTTTAATATTGATATGAGGCCGACCTCCTTGAAGAGTCACCTTATTTTGTATAAATACAAGATGATGATCTCCCTTTTGATGATCAAGTTCATTTCATCATATTTGCACCCTTGAAGAAGTTCGCACTTGAGCAGCAGGTCATCATCTTGAGCAGCAGATCATTATCTTGCAAACAGCAGGTCGAATTCAAGAGGAATATAATCATGTTGTATATTCGCATCTAGGAGAGGTGCTATTTTTCATTGTATCAAATTCGGCCTTGTGTTGGGCCAAATTGTAAGCAGATTTCTGCTCTTATTCCTAAATATATAAGAGATATATTTGTTGGGTTTTTCTCCCTTGAGTTGGAGGGTTTTCCCAAGGTATCTTTTTGTGTTCATTGTCTTATGTGTTGTGTTTTCTGATTGCTTTCATTTTCTGATCCTAAAACTAACAAATAATTGCTGCAAGCATCTTTATTGTATAATCGCATTATATGTATATATTTCATATATATATATATATATATATATTTCAGAACAGCAGATCCAAGTGCTCTTGGGAACCATGATCATCATAGCAGAAATATGAAGGAAGGGAATAGTATAAGAAAGAAAAGGCATGGCTAGCTGGAAATAAAGAGGTTCTACAGAACGGTAACTTAGAGAAATAGGGATATTTGCAAAATTGAACCGCAATAAGGAGATAAGTATTTTTATGAATTTTAATAACAAGTTAGATAAATGTTGGTACATTTGAATAATGATGTTGATAAATACATCATGGATTTAAATAATAGTGTAATTAATAATAATTCATACATGATGCTATTTATTTAATGTTATCTATTTTTTATTGATGACATGGGGAATAATAAATCATGCATGCCACTAGTTATCTTCTAACATTGCTAAGATTCCTATATATATATAATTATTCTTCATTCATATTCAACACTATTCTTGTAGCAACAGCAATTCGTATCTCATATTTTATTTACTTATTTTCTTTTACTCTGTTCTGAATGCATATTTTATTATACTTGTTGATCCTTTCTAAATCAGACTTCATACCCCTTTTGTTCCCTTTTTCCCATTCTATTCTCCATTTTCTTTCGCCCCCTCCCCTCCCTTTCAATTCAATTTCCCTTGACATTTATATCTTTCTTATACCGTTTCATGAAGGGAGGCATCTTCTAAAATAGTCAACCTTTTATAAGGTCGTGCCCCTTTGTTAAAAGCCTTACCTTAATAAAATTTGATCGCTGCATTTGTTACTTGTCTCTATTAGGAGTCGACTTTGGGTATTATTTATCTTTCTTTTATTTAGTATTATTTATATGTTATATTTTATATTTTACTTATCTCTCTTTTATTTAATAGGTTAGATATTGTTTCTTTTACGCTTTATGAAATCATATAGGTTATTATATTTATGATGTTTTTAGACTGTATTTTGTAATTTTTGTATTATTTTATATTTATCATTTTATGTTTATTATTTTATATTTATGTCTCTCTTTAAAATAATTATTATTTTATATATTAGCTTTATACATATATTATATATTTTTTTATTTAATATGTTTATTCTCATATTAGTATTATATATATATTTATACTATCATATTATTATAATAATGTTAAATTGTTAACATATATTTATATATGTATCTTTTTTAACATTTGTATTGTTATTTATTTGTTTATCAATTTATCTGTAGTATCACGATCTCGGGGACATGACAGTCCTCCCCTCCTAAATTTGCTTGTCCTCAAGCAAAAACATTTTAGTTTCTTCTAGGATCTCTTCTTCTAACCTGTCACTAACGACACACAAGTTAGTCATGTTTATTTATATAATTTAAATGAGAATGTTTTATAATGATTACTCTATTTGAATGCATATATCTATTGAAATATAAATATATTAAATATATACTTATCTTTGTGATGGGGACATCACACACTAGTCATAGACATACTCCAGGAAACTAATGCCCATGCAGCCAAACAAAGACAGGAACCAAATTCCAAGTGGTCAGAAATCATCAAAAGAACGGGTACGAAGATCTTTGAGAGTAAAAGAACAAGAGAAAAGATGGCGATGACTGAGACAAATTGTCGAAGAAACAAACAAGGACCTTGTCGAAGAAATAAACCAAAACCTTGTTCACCGACCAAGACAACCGTCCATAGAGAAAGTATCAAACAACGAAGAAAAACAAACTTTGAAAATGAATTAACAATAGAAATTGAATATAACATACACTGCATCTAAGAATTATCCATATCAGAAGAAGAACTGAGGATTGGAGAATCTGAACCAAAGACCCTTGGACGAAGGCAGTATAGGAATGACCCCAAGAATAACTGGAGTGCAAAGGATGCTGAGGGTCAACGAGTGGACTCGTACATGGTCATGAATGCAAGACAGGCACTGAAACATACAAAGCGAAACAATCCAAATAGGACCAATACACAAGGAGAACATCGAGGAAGGAAAATGCTGCCTCCACCAACCAATTCGAGTGTGGAAATGCAAAAATTACAAAAATTCACAAGGAACAGGTCAAAGGATCTAGTGAGACACTGAAAAACATGTGAAACCATATGGATAGCAAACGTGCAGGAAGACAAAGACTACTAACATTTTGAGTGACTCTCAAATGCATAGCCATCGATTGATATACAGAACTAGAAGCAGCAAAGAAAGCCACATGGGAGGCACTAAAAAGAGCATTCCAAGAAGAATTCAGACTTCAAAGAGACGATTAATGAGATCGTAGCCGAAATATACAACACGAAAAAGGGAAAATATGAAAACGTACAAGCTTACAATCGTAAACTCAAGGAATTATTGGTAAGTTGGAGAACCAACCGACAAACGATTTGAACAAATGTTGGTTCATTGAAGGATTAAATCCCTCACTGTGCAAGAAAATGAAGGAAGTACCTCCATCCTCGTACGTTAGTGCTAACAATCGGGTGATGGACATCGAGAGCACAAATAAAACAGCCTCGTACGTTAGTGCTAACAATCGAGTGATGGACATCGAGAGCGCAAATAAAACAGCCTCGTACATTAGTGCTAACAATTGAGTGATGGACATCGAGAGCGCAAATAAAACAGCCTCCTGAGGAAAGAAAAGGATAGATGACGATGAGAGTACGGAGGAGAGTATTGATGGAAAATCAAAAATAGTGTAGTGTCCCTTGCCAATTGAACGATAATTTTTTTCAAACACTTAATATGACATATTTCATTTGTCAATTAAGTAGACACAAACTAATAATGTTTTCTGAGAAATTTTCCATAATAAATATGGTGGATTTTAACATATATTCATTTGCAAGGCATAACACATCACTGTATTTTGCAACATAATGAACATCAGCTCCAAAACGATTGAAAGTTGAGAATAAAATGACTGAAACAGACTTGCAACTTTATTAATCAAACCCCACACACTTCATAGGATGTATTACAAAGCATCATTTAAAAGGACTGTAACAACACTAATCTCATCAATTTTTGAGCATAAATAAGTTTGATTACCAAGTATATCAACCAAAATTTAGCTACAGAATGTGATGAGCACAACTGGCTCCAACTCAACCCGAGATGTTTACTGCTTGTTTTTGTGTTTTTGATTGTTTTTAAGAAGAATTTTAGACAGAAGTAGAAGGGGCGCCAAGCATAAAATGTTGTAGGAATTTAAATTAAAGAAAAAATAAGGATGCTGCCATCATATTAAATATTATTCAACTACTACAAATAGATCATGCACAACAGACATACCCGAAAACCTCAAAATTAATTAAATAAGGCAGATATGGACATGGCAAGCAAGATATGCTAGAAACCAAGAAATAGCATGCTTGGAGCCTAGATCTACTTTCTCCCACACAAAAACTAGAGAAAAGGTGCTAAGAAGGTTGGACGCCAAGGATGGAGTCCAGACAGGAACCAGAAGAGAGGCGTTTTGGCCTCTTGCTTCACACGCCTATCTCCAAATGACACGCCTATCTCCAAGTGACACACCTCCCAAGGCAAATGGTACGGCCTCTGCAAGATGCTTAAGTAACTTTATTGAAAGCTATAAACTAAATGAAGATGGCGTCCCTAATGAAGAAACCCTCTTCCTTATTGCGAACTGGTAAATGCTAAACAAAAATCTCAAATGTAAGCACAGCTGAACTCCTGTATGAAGCTCCCTCAATAGCAACCATTCAACTGGTATTTCACAGTCTCACAATCACAAATCAATGAAGAATTGTCGCTCTCCAATGAAGAAATCTTGAAACCCTTGCCCTCAAACAAAAATCACAAAGAAATTTTGAAGCAAAGTCAAATAATCACATAATGAGGTTGAATTGCTTCATTTTGCCTTATAACACAAAAAAGGCACGACTTTCAAGAAGTGATGCCACTTTTGCAATAAAATACATTTAAAATGCATTTAAGTCATAATCAATAGTTATTAAAATAACTTGGGCGTACTTTTCACTTAAGTGATTTAATTTCTCACTTTATAAAATATTTAAGTGGCATTTCACTTTATAAAGTCAATTTGACTTTATAATAAACCAGTAAGTTAAATAATTAACTTAACCACAGAAATACTCATAACTCCCTCCAAACTCAATATTTCTTTGTGTTGTCAGAAGGTGGCGAATACTGATCTACAAACGCCTGTACTAAAACCAATACTGAAGTGAAGGAGTGGGAATGGCAATACCCACCAAAACGGTCACTAACCCTCTAACCACATCCTGTCAGCCCACGAGGGTCCAAGAAATAGGCTAACTCAACTACTCCTGAAAACTAACTAGAGTGGGGACATTACACAGAAGCATATAGCTTCACTCTCCTATCATATCCTATGATATCAAACTAAACTGCAAACCAGATACATGAATATATTTGTGCCCAACATTACAGTGATAGACCCTTCACTTGAATACCTCTTGACTATAGTAAAATTGCACAACAATAATCAAATACGATTGCAAAAAATACACTAGTTTCCGAGGATAAATAGGATTGATTACAATGACAAAGAATTCAGATTATGACAGTAGGTTTATTACACTTTTTTGTGCAAGGATATGATAGAAATACTTAAGACTTAGATTTAGCACAACAGTCAATAGATTTAATACTTTTCATAGATCAAGACATTCACGATTCTTACTATGTCAACTACATTAGTGAAATGCACTCAAACCTGGATAGTATGATGTCCCAAGCCTAGATTAAGCATTGAACTATTACAGGAATGTCTCAAGACTATCACAGATTTCAGAAAACACCATGTAATCTGCCCAGCTCACCAGCTTCATACCAAATGACCCTCATGGGATATATACAAGTGTAGGGTATGATCCAATACCCATTGTAGCATCACTATAGTAGCAGGATGAATTTCAATTCAAACCCTCTTCATAAATTTGAACAATGATCTCAAATTCATCCCTAGCTTCTCAAACAAGTAGATTTGCAACTTCAACCTTCAGAATTATCTCTGTTAAGCATCAATGTGTTTTTTGGCTGAAAACACCATTAAATCTCTTGACTATTGCAACAGCGAAGAGATTGTAAGTCAAGAGGGATTTCGTCCTCAAAGTCCCTGAAAAGCCAATCTCTCAATGAGGCTGAAATTCATTAACAATTTTCTCTCAACCAAGCCCCCCCCAAATGAGCTCTCAACTCCCCCTTATATAGAACTCCTAGATCTTCTAGAAAGACCCAAGAAGAGTGTTCAACAAGCTTTTAGAAGAATATTTTAATATTCCTTGATGTGACTCCTTGATGTGATCCCTTGATATGACTCCTTGATGTGCCCTCTTGATGTGACCCCTTGATGTGACTCCTTGATATGACATCTTGATGTGACCCCTTCATGTGACTCTCTAATACTTAACTCACTTTTTCAAGATATATTAATAAAGTGACTTTATTAATTTATCATTAAAGTATGTCACTTTTTAACCTTTTAATATAATTATTTAATATTACCCTTTTGACTTTGCACTTTTTGCCTAGTAACATTAAATAATTAAACTAATGATTATTCCTTAAGAGGGCCGAAAAACGGGGACATTACAAATAGTCCAAGCCTTAAGCTGAGAAACGATGAGAATAGTGAAGGAACTAAAGGCGAAAAAGGAAAATTCAAAAGAATCCAAAGAATTGTGGTGTACCGAATGGAAGACAGAAGGACATACCAAGGCAAATTGCCCAAAGAAACTACTTTGTGACATCTGCCAAGTCATGGGACACTCTATTAAGGAGTGCCCATACAATTTTTAGACAAGAAGCATGCAAGTGCTCTTCACACAAGCGGGACAGTCAACAATTCCAACCACACCTCTGAAACCCCAAAAAATACCAATGCATCTCCTAGAGGATACCATAACAGAAGAGGCAACAACAATGGACCGAGAAGTAGAATACAATATGATGCCAAAGGTAGACCTATGATACAGTGTCGAAAGTGCAACAAATGCGGTCACTTAGCCAGGGAATGCCAAACTAATCAAGGTACGAGAAGAAGATTATGCAAATGGTGTGGACTAGGCGATCACGAAGATACCAACTGCCCAAAGAAAAAAGGTATAAACATGCTAGAAGTGGAGGACGAGGAGGTTCTAGCAATTACGAGAGAACAAACGAAGAAAGCCATTTACCCAAACCCTTGTATGGAGAAAGAAAGACTCTGAGGCCAAATTAGAAGTGAAACAAGCAATGGCCAAGGAACAAAGAACCTCCAACAAAGCAACAAGTACGTCACTATGGTCAGAGTCAAAGAAGAACATAGTACAAGTGGTAAATACAACTGTGCCTATTAAGGAACCAAACCTTCTACAAACGATGCCACAACTGAGAGTAGCAATAACCAACATAGCCGAAGATAATCAAACTCGTTAGGGAGATCCAAGTGAGAGCATAACATTGGCGGAAGGTGAACAAGTCCTGGACCCAATACTACTCACAGTGAACATCGAGAGGAAGTTTGACACTGTATAGATGGAAATCATGGGGAGAAAAATCTCAAACACCATCATCGCCGAAGGCTTAGGAGTGAACATACCACCGGAGGAGACTTGGAACTGTCTGCGGAAACCAACTCTTTGGCCACCAACATTTCACTTGGTAGGCGTCAACCAACATGGCACCAAACCTCTTAATACACTAATCGCACAAAAATTGACGATCAACAGACAACAATTCTTGCTAAACTTTGTCGTCATCCCGTAATAGAAGAGAGAGTATGATGCACTGCTCAGGAGAGGGTGGCTCATTGCAACAAAGCAAACCACAACTAGAAATGGAACACACTCTCCATCAAGAGAAATGGGATGAAGTACACCATTGATTCAACGAATCATGCTATGAGCGAAGAATTGGCGTCTAAGTCAAAGTCAAATCAAGAAGAATCAAAGACAGATGAAGGAAATGCATGGAAGCTAATGACGAAGGCTAATTGACCTCGAGAGTTGCATGGAGGATCAGAAAAGTTCCCTCAATGGCCTATTCCACTAGTAGATGGAAGACTACGACATGTTCCACCCAAAATGCAACATGCTACAAATTGGGGAAATAAAAGAAGAAGACAAAACCTCAACTAGTCAGACATTTCCATGGAGTACGAAGAATACAAGGAGGGAATAGCAAAATTGGATGACACACCAGCCCACAAGTTTGAATGGGATAAGATGATCAAGTATGAGGAACCGAGAATGAAAAAGGTGAACCTTGGGGATGAAAACAAACCAAAGACAATCTTGGTCGAAGACGCTTGGGACCCTATTTTGAAGGTCGCAACGTTCAAGATATTCATGGGGTACAAAGATGCATTCGCCTGGATGTATAAAGATGTTAAAGGGATACCACCGAAGTTGTGTGTACACAAAATCCCCCTCATACCAAGAGCACAACCCGTACATAAGACACTGTATTGGATGAATAAAAACTATGTTGCTAAGGTACAAAAAGAAATTGAGAAAATCTTAGAAGCAAGGATCATTTTTAAAGCAAAAGTCGATGACTGGGTTTCACCAATCGGCACATCACTAAAGAAGGAATCCGAACAGATTCAGATATGTGTAGATTTCAAAAGTTTGAATGCAATGACAAAGGATCCCTTTTCAATCCCCTTCATCGACACAATCCTCAAGGAAGTGGCTACACATGAAATGTACTCGTTCATGGACGGATTCTCAAGCTACACTCAGATAAGCATCTCCAAATAATGGAGTGTATGCATACAACTAGATGTTGTTTGGGTTATGTAATGCTCCAGAAACCTTTCAGAGAATAATCCTACACATCTTTGATAAAATGTCGGTGAAGAACTTCAAGGCTTTCCTCAACGACTAGTCAATCTACAAAGACAAAGAGAAACATCTGAAGGCACTTGGAGAGTGTATAGAACAATGCAAAGCAGCACGACTACATTGAACTCGAAGCTGTTGGGCCACATTATTTGAAAGGACTCGATATAGACCCCAAGGTACAAGTAATCGTACAGATGGAAGCCTCGCAGATTATCACTGGTGTGAAGTCATTTCTAGGCCATGTTGGGAACTACAAAAGGTTCATCAAGAACTTCAACCAGATTTCATATCCACTAGATGTAGTTACCAGAAAGGGACAACCATTCGTGTGGACCAAAGATCAAGAAAAGGCATTCAACAAGTTGAAAGCACGACTAATCACTTCGCCGATACTAGCATACCCCAATTGGAGAAAAGAGTTTCATGTGCATGTCGACATATCCAATTAAGCGATAGGAGCAACACTAGCACCAGTAGGAGTGCTAGGGTTGGATCACTTCATATTTTTTGCAAGCCAATTGTTGTCAAAGGCAGAGAAGAATTATAGTACGACAGAGAGGGAAGCCCTCAAGATGGTGTACACTGTACAAAAATTTAGATTCTACATGTTAGCGACACCCTTCACATTCTTTGTTGACCATCAAGCCCTCATGTACTTGGTAAATAAACCAATCATCTAGGGAAGGGTAAGCCAATGGCTCTTACTGCTACAGGCATTCACGTTCACTATAATTGTACAACCAAAGAAAAGTCATGTTATCGCTGACCAGTTATCGAGAATTCGATCTAGCGAACCACCTGAAGCAGTGGATGAAGACTTCCCTGATGCACACTTGTTTCAAATCGCAGCAGTACCACCATGGTACGAGCAGATTGTAGAGTACCTCTCAGCATCCACCTTTCTGAAAGAAATGCCACCAAGGCAAAGACAAAAGTTAGCACTAAACAGCAAACTATTCCAACTTATTAATGGCCTGCTATATAAGATGGGATCGTATCATGTATTGAGACAATGTGTCATACAGGAAGAAATTTCGAGTGTACTTAAGGAAGCACATAAACGTCTAGCAAGAGGCCACATGGGACCAAAAGCCACAACCGAAAAATTTCTCTTGGCAGGGTTATGGTGGTTGACTGTACACACAAACACCCGAGAGTAGGTGGTACAGTGTGACACATGCCAGAGAATCAACCAACCATTCAAAAGGGACTACATGTCACCTTTTCCATCTCGACCTCAAGAACATTTTGAACGATACGGACTAGACTTCTTCGGTCCATTAAAAGTCAACCAATTCAACCAGTTTAGATACATAGTTATTGCCACCAAGTACTTGAAAAAATGGGCAGAGCCTCGAGCACTACCAAACAACACGATAGTTAGTACAGCCAGATTCATCTACAAATAGATGGTCACTCGGTACAACATCCCGATCCAAATTACAAGCAATAGGAGAGGACACTTCATCAACCATGCCATTCGTTTGATGACGAAAATGTTCTGAATCTTTCATAGCTTGTCAAGTGTGTACTACCCAAAAGCAAATGGACAAGCAAAGTCGAAAAACAAGGTACTAGTATCGATCATTCACAAGTCATGCGACATCAAGGAAGCTGACTAGGAAAATAAGTTACCTGTTGTACTATGGGCATATCATACAACGTACAAGGTGATGACATAACACAACCACTTTCAATTGATGTACGGTCAAGAGGTTGTTGCTCCCATTGTGTACATGGTGCCTAGTCTGAGGATTGTCGTTGAGAACCTACTAGGCGACACAGAGAGCTTGAAGGAATGATTATTTCAACTGAACAAATTGGATGAGACAAGGGCACTTGCACAATGGGCCATGGAGGTGATGCAAAAGAGAATGATGAGCACACAATTATACTAAGAGGGTGGGGGTTGGGGGATGAATCAATATGACACAGTTTTTAACAAGTTAAAACTTTATCAATAATAACATTATTTCCTCAACACCAATAATCATGCATATAAGAAGAATACAATAACACACGATATTTACATGGAAACCCTTATGGGAGAAAACCACGAAAAAATATTGCTTTTATTAAACTTCTTTTTACAAATTCAAGAGGCACCAACCCCTCATTCAATTTGTGTAGGCACCAACCACCGCGCAACTTTGTAGGCACCAACCCACGGATCTTTGTAGGCATCAACCTACAAGAAGCACCAACTCCCTTTGCAAGGCACCAACCTACTAGAGGCACCAACCCCCACAAATCTTTGTAGGCACCAACCTACAAGAAGCACCAACTCCCTTTGCAAGGCACTAACCTTGACTAACTCAAGGCACCAACCTCTATGATGAACTGAAAATAATATTTGTATGAATGTACTTCTTAACAACTGATCTGCACTTTCTCCTCAAACTAATTCCTCCTTTCACTCACTTATTCAAATGATCTCCTTATAAAGCTTATTACAAGCCTGTCCTGAAACTTTGCTATGAAATCTGCAATATATCTTCACTCAGATCTGCACCATGACCTTTTATAAATCTGAAATATATTTTCACAAAAATCTGCACTGTCTGTTCCAAATATATCAGACATTTACTCATAAATTTTGCTCTCAAATATGTCTAGATCTGCTCTTGAAAATAAGAAAGATATTCAATTAATTCTCCTCCTAAATCTGCATATATCCTCTCCTTTATCTTTGCACATTAAAACTGCAATCTTATCTTCTCATGCTCTTCTTATAAAATCTGCTATTTATCTTTTCATTAATGTCCCTTGGTGTATATGCTTGATTGCCTTTGCAACACCACACACATCTCCAACTCTCTTACAATGTTTGTTTTATACTTTCCCAAGAGGGACAATTCCCCTTAGAGACATCTCCCTTCATAAATAGTCACAACCTTAAAGTAAGTCACACCTCTTCACAAAAAACATTGTTTGTTCATATTAAACTTTTTTAAACAATCGCATCCTTTGAAGAATATTTTATTTTTAATGAAAATATCTCTTAAGTTAAATCACACCTTTTCCAATGTCTTTCCAGCATGTAATAAAACATCTTTTTAATGAATCGCACCACTTTGGAAAAAGTCACTTCTTTAATAAATCGCACCTTTACTAATTACCAATCATTGCTTTGTCCTTGAATAAGACTAAGTAAAGTTTTCTTTGAAAGGAAAAAATAAATCGTCATTTATGGATCATAAGATAAATTGCCACCTTGTCTTTTAGTTTAAATATTAATCCTGATTGCTGCTTTTTGAGACTTTTAATCGCTGCATACTTCCGTAAGTAAGACAAAGATCATTTTGTTCTTTTTTTAACTTTTGTCTTATTCTGTTTGCTTTTTACTTGTCTTATTCATACCCAGCGCTGCCTTAGAGTTTTTAACTTCTGAACCGCAACCTTTTGAATATTAATTGCTGCCTTTTTAAATGTTTATTGCTCCTTATGTAAATGAGTTGCTGCTTATGTAAACTCTGCTCTTAATCATTACTTGCTGCTCCTTTTAATAAATTGATTATGATGGCTGTAGTTATATCAAGCACTACATATCATACTTGCTGTCTTCTTTATTCACTATTAATTGCTGCTCTTATTAAACAAAGTGCATGTGAATTATGCTGTTCTAATAAAATGTTACTGTCATTGTTCCACATATCATTGGGATCAACCTTTGCTTCATTATTCCATGTTTCTCAAAAATATCTTCCAATTGGTCATCATGATTGTAACTTCTTATTTTAATGCTTTGTATAGCATTGTACCCTTGGAAAACATGTCAACATATCCATCGTTCAATCTTCAAGCATCTTATCATTTAATCCAACACTTCAATTCTAAATGTTCTTTGCTCAACCATCATCAATCAAAGTATGATTCTCAGTGTCAAGTAGGCGAACTCCTCTTATGGAAATGAGAAATATACTATCTTCAGTCATGCTTGTTCCTAGTCATGCTTTGACATCAATGACAACATCCAACAATCTCCTCATTCTTCCTTTGACATTAATGATTGCAAACTTCATCTTTGTACCTTTGACATCAATGACAATATTTCCAACAATCTCCCCCTTTGTCATTGATGGCAACATAATTCTCTTTATTTTCTCTACCTCTCCTCTATTCTATATCTCTCCCCCTTTGACATCAATGGCAAAGGGATGTTTATTAAATTTCTATCACAAATAAATCGTGAAAAACATCCAATTGTATACTCATAGAAAATGCAACAAAAAAATACTTCTCCCACTGTCAGGGATTCTCTAATGCTCCCCCTTGCTCGATTATTTCTCTTTCTCTATTTCTTGATCCTTTGTATTTTGATTTGCTTGGGTGATATGCTTCTCTCTTGACATCAATGCCATCATTCTTTCTTTGTTGTAACTCTCATCCTTTGACATAAATGGTGGAGGGATTCTCATTGTACTTCCATCCATGTCTTCTATGGCATCATTACATCAACAAGAACACCTTTAATGTAAAGTTGAATATAAGCACAACCATCCAACTTTTCATTATCGATTTCCTTTTCTTTTTGCCAAGACATGCTTGTGCATTCTAGTGTAAATGTCAAATATAAATATATGAGCATGCTCCTCAAGAAAGGACGCCTTTGGATCA
This sequence comes from Sequoiadendron giganteum, assembly GCA_007115665.2. Classification (NCBI taxonomy): domain Eukaryota; kingdom Viridiplantae; phylum Streptophyta; class Pinopsida; order Cupressales; family Cupressaceae; genus Sequoiadendron; species Sequoiadendron giganteum. Next base: position 355,454,832 of record CM021108.1, read on the forward strand.
TTCTCATCTTCCTATTAGGATTTTGGAACACTCTTTCATCAAGTTTACTCTTACAAAATATCTTCACCACTTTCTTCTTCATATCTTCTCACGTTGAGATGAAAGGTTAAAGATTTGTGATCCCCATTCCTACTCTCCCGAATTTTCAACTTATGCAGACACTTGTAAATGCTAGTTTCATGTGCATGAGTTAAAGGTATGTAATCTTTCATTATCTAGGATCTTGAACATATCCAACAATTATACCACTTCATTACTTTCCCTTAATACCAATCTATTGAACAAGTGGATTCTTCTCTTCAAGTCTCGTGATACTTCATCTTTTGAGTTATTTTCTTCATAGGGATGAACGATAATGCCATACTTAGCACCCCCTGAATTCATGCTTCTCCTCAAATTTGTGTATGAAGTGTATTTTGCACAATCATAGGTTTATCCTCCTCATCATTTTGCTCATGTTTCCTTCTCCATACTTTTGTACACTTTATCTCCTTTTGTTTATTCATAATGTTCTTCTTCATGCCTTGTTTAAGTGGTTTCACAAAACCACGTCTCCAAAATCGTGCTATATGTCCACAGTTATTCCACTTGTAGCATACAACACTATAATCTACTAAAGGAACAAAGGAGTATAGTTCCTTCTTGAGAATCCATAAAATATTTTATTTTTGTTCCATCTATCATTGTATCTCATTTGTGTTTTACACTCTCTTGCCTTATGTCCCTAATGATTGCATAAGTAGTAATAGCCATAAAAGCTACTCTTGAACTTGTATGTATGCACTCGCCTCGAAGTAAAGGACTTCTTGGAATTGTCCTTGTTAACTTTAGGAGGAGTTTTTGCCTTCTTGCTACCTTCATTTCTTATAGGTCTTTTCAAAGTATCTTCAAGGCTTTTTTTCTTTCCCTCATGTGTCTTCTTAGGAGTCTCTTTGGAATCTTCCTTGAATGTTTGATCTTCTTTATTGCCAAGTCCTATTTTATTTGATGATGACCTTTGTCCATTAATGATCTCTTCTATGATTTTGGTGCTCTTCTCAAGCTTGAGGCTTGTGTTTAACTTGGTTGTTGTCTTCTCCAATTCTTTCCTCAAGGAAACAATTTCGCATTCCAACTTCTCACATTCTTTTTCCTTTTCTTCAAATCAGATTGTGGTTAAATCTTCTATCCTTTTAGTTTCATCAATTTGAAGCTTTAGGTCTGAAATTAATTTCTCAGTTTCCATAATTTTTTTCTTTTCTTCTTCGATTATAGTTTTTCTTCTTTGATTTTTCCTTTTCAGCCTCTCAATCTCACTTATAGCAAATTCCAACTCTTCTTCCAAATCTTTTGGATCATTGTCTATCTCCTTTTGATTTTCGTCCCTATCTTTAATATCCTCTATTTCTACTGCCATGAATAGCACTTCATCTTCACAACTTTCCATATCATAGTTACTGGAAGAATCATTATCTCTATAAGAGTACAAGCTCTTCTCAAATTTTTCCTTTTTATTGTTTATGTGATACTTATTATTTTTGCCTCCATTCTTTGGCTTATACTCCTCTTCTTCACTATCACTACTATAAGAATAAGTACATCCTTTTGAATAACGTCCAATTTTACAAGTAAAGCATTTGAAAGGTAGTTTACCTTTGTATTTTCCTGATCCTTTCTTTAGTTTCCTCACAAAATTTGCTTCTTCATCATCTGTCGCACTATTTTTTCTACTTTCTTCTCCTTTGATTTCTTAGATGCTTTGAATGCAACCTCCTTTTGTAGTGGTGTATCTCTCCCAATTCTCATTTCATAAGCAGTTAAAATTCCATGCAATTCATCCATTGTTAGGGTGCCCAAGTCCTTCATATCTTCTATTGCCAATACTTTGGGATCAAATCTTGCTGGGAGTGATCTCAAAACCTTGTGCACTACAGTTGATTCCTTTACTTCCTTTCCAAGGCCCCGGATAGTGTTGACTATTTCACCTACACACAAGAAGAATCCAACAACATTTTGCTCTTCTCTCATTCTAAGTCTTTCAAAAGAAATTCTATGAGTTTACAATTTGGCTCCCTTCACTTTCTTGTCTCCCTCATAGGTGTGCTTTAGCTTGTCCCAAACATCTTTGGCAGATTTGCAATGCATTACTTTCACAATTTCTGATTCGGTTAATCCACATAAGATTGCATTATTCGTGTTACCATTGTTTTCACTTGCCTTCTTTCCTATTGAATCTATTGGAGGAGTTGATAGAGTTTGATATCCATTTACCAATGATTACCAAATGTCAAATACTAGGGCACTTATACAAGTTTCCATTCTTAAACTCCAAAATGAATAATTTGTCCCATCCAACAACAATATTGGAAGAAAATCCTTCTTTTCCACCCAAGTGTAATCTTTAAATCTACCTTCTAGTTTGTTAGACTAATTTGAAGGAGCCGACTTTGATACCAATCGATGAATACACAGTATTACTAAGAGGGGCGAGGGAGGTTGTGAATCAGTATAACACAATTTTTACCAAGTTAAAACTTATCAATAATAACATTATTTACTCAACCCTAGTAATCATGAATATGAGAAGAACACAATAACACACGATATTTATGTGGAAACCCTTACAGGAGAAAAGCACAACAAAATATTGCTTTTATTAAACTTCTTTTTACAAATTCAAGAGGCTCCAACCCCTCATTCAATTTGTGAGCACCAACCCACTGGAAGCACCAACTTCCACCTTTGAATTTGTAGGCACCAAGCCCCACAGATCTTTGTAGGCACCAATCAACAGGAGGCACCAAATCCCTTTGCAAGGCATCAACCCCCATAGATCTTTGTAGGCACCAACCTACAAGAAGCACCAGTTCCCTTTGGAAGGCACCAACCTTGACTAAAATCTGCAATATATCTTCACTCAGATCTGCACCATGATCTTTGTTGTACCCCAAATTAAAAAATTTGCTAAACTTAGGCATTTTAATGAAATGAGTCAAAGTCTTGCTAAAATTTGTCAAAAAAGGTCAAAATTGGGGATTTGCATATCTTGCATGAGGGTCAAAAACTCAAAATTTTCAAAAGCTGATGATTTGAGTCTGCTCAAAGCAACCAAGTCTACAAAACCCAGATTTCAGATTTTTGGCCCTAAATTTTAGGAAAATTTCTATTTTTAGAAACTTTCTAAAAATATAACTTGTTTTGGGTTTCTTTGGGTTTCTTTTGAAACGGATGCTGGCAAAATTTTCCAAAAACAGAAAGTTTGGCTCAAAATACTTCCTCAACATGTCGATCTAATCAGAATCACAAAAAGATCAGTTTTACCGTAGTGGGTCTATTATGCTTTTTCAAAAGCTTTTTCAGGAGCTCCAAGGCCATCAATGGAGGACATTCAACTGCCAGGTGTCAGAGTCAAACATTTAAGCACTGAACAGAAGAAGTTGCTACCGAAGATCAAAGAATGGAGAAAAGAAGCTGGAAAAGTTGGGAAATCCAAAATTTTGGCTAAGTTTGGGAAATCAAGACAAAGGCAAGAACATCGAATGAAGGAGAAAGTTGAAAATTGCAAAATAAAAACTGTCTGCCACCCATGGGCACCCCAAAAGGAAATAGGCGCCTACCTTTTCAAGAGATCAAATGATAAAATTAGGGTTTGAGCTCCTAGACAATGTTGTTCAAAATCTTCTCAACTCCACAACCGATCCATCGGCACAACCATCTAATCAACCAGTCATCCGGAATTGATGATTGAACTGAGGAGTCTCAACCGAGAAGCTGAAGGCAAATCATCAAAAAAATTCTAAGTATGAAAATTATGGGCGCCCCAAAGAGAGATAGGCACCTAGGATTTTGAAGCACCAAATTCAGCAATTAGGGTTTGCAAATATGCTCAATCTTTTCAGAATCCTGCCTGCTTCGCAGTGGATATCTACGCCTGATCATCAGATCACCTAGCTGACGACAAATTCAAATCAAATAGAGTTCCTAACATGAGGTCTCAAGCTTCAAGGCAGAAACAGAGCCCAAAAAATGGCCAAGTATGAAAACTTGGGCACCCCAGAAGAAGATAGGTGCCCAAACTTTTGAGGCATCAAATGGATGAATTTGCAATTTAAACCTCCAACATGACTTCTTCGGAGTTGAAGCAGCTCTTCAACATTATCGTCAACAAGCTCATCAGAGTTGACAGTCAACTATTATCGAAGACGAAGCCGAGTGATAAAGTCAAAGGCAAAATGAAGATTTCAAGAAAATTCTAAGTCTGGAAACATGGGCGCCCCTGGAGGAGATAGGCGCCCAAGCTTTTGATCCCCTAACCTCAGCTTTTAGAGGATGTAAATACCAAGAGACCCCTCTTAGAATCCTCTGAGTTGTCTGACAAGTCCAACCATCAGGCAATTAGAGCTCTGGATCATCCCAAAACAAGAATCCATCAGAAGATCAGAAAGCGAGTGTAGAAGTTGAAAATCATCAAAAAGAAACTAAGTCTGGAATTCTAGGCGCCCCAAGTAGCCAGGGGTGCCCAAACTTTTGAGGCCTTGAAATCAATTTTCAGACGAAATCATCTCTAGAAGACCCCTCTCAGAATTCACCAAGGTATCCGCCGAATCTGACAGTCAGTCAATCGGGTCAGTATAGCTCCCGGATTTGCAAAATTATCTAAAGGTGAGAAAATAGTGTTGAAAATTGAAGAATATAAAAATGGCTAACACTAGTTTTGCTGGGCGCCCCAGAGAGAGATAGGTGCCCATGATTTTGAGGGCCAAGATGAAGTTTTTACCAAAAAAAATTCTCCAGACAAACTTTGCTAGATTCACTCAGGCTTCGTGATGGATCATTCAGCCAGTCAATCAGATCAATCAAGCATCCGGAAATCTAAATCAAAATAGGGTTAAAAATCAAGAAAAGTTGAAATTTCAAGAAATTTGACTAAGTCTGCTAGGGAAAAGTGCCCCAAGCTAAGAAGGGCGCCCAAGGCTCAATGCCTTAGAAAAATTTTCAGTTTTCAAAGTTCATCATTCGAAAAAGTGCCTACATTTGATGAACCTACTCAAGATTGGCTTCAAGGAGTTTTAAAGCTGGAGAATAAAAGCAGTTCTTATCCTAAAAACCTATTTAAGAGAGCTTTTGTCTTCCATTATTCATTTTTGCAGGTTGGCGTCGAGAGCAAAAAGATTTTCTCCTTTTCCTCAACGAAGATTTGAAGACCCAAACGACATGCTTTTTTGGTGTTCTTCATGATTTCGAGATCAGTGACCAAGGAGGAATGTTTTTTCATGCTTCAAACTTCTAAGGCATTGCTTTTTCAAAACAACCACTCAGCTTTTTCCATTTTTGATCACATGGGTCTTTTCGCTTTTTCATTCTCTTGAACATTGGGAGATTTTTCCCTCTTCTAGAAACTGCTTTTTGGCCACTTTTTTCAGGATGGATTTAACTATTTCAATTTCTAAGCATCTGGGTTTCTCTGGAACGTGATTTTCTACAAAACTTCTAGAATCAAGTCATTAGATAAGGACAATCTTAATAGTAAAAGGGATGGCTTGTGACATTTATCAAAATATCAAAATTTGTAAAAGGTATTCCATCCCTTTTCAGAAATATCTTGTCATAATCTCAATACTTAGCAAACACAAGCATCTTTATAATGTCCCCTTTTCAAGAGTGAGTGTCGAAGGAAGGCCCTTACCCTATTTCGTTCTCATAGGCTAACTAGGAGGTTGCTAAGGGTATATTTAATTAATTAAATTTAAGTTGTCTTAAATTCCTATTTTAAGGGCAACTTTGTTTTAATTAATTATCTTTATTAAAAGTGACCATTTAAGTATAAAGTGACTTTGCAGAAAACCAAAAGTAAATTGAAAATGAAAAGGGGTCACTCTATGAGAAATTAAAGAAAAATTTCTCGAAAGTTCAAAAGGGATATTATAAGGAATTGCAAAGGGATATTAGACATCCTTTGCTCATTTCATATCTTATTGTGAAATTTGGGCACTTGTTGCAACAAAACCATAAGACAAAAACCCTATGGGTAAACTAGTTAATGAGAGGTACTCTTCCTACCCAGTTCGAGTGGATTCAATTAAAATTCACTAGAGTGCGGAAGTGATTATCAATTTGAAAGGAAATTGTAATTGAAGATTTTAATTTATTGGGGTTTTTGACAGGTTATTAACAATTAGCCACAAATCATTATTGCAGATTCCAGATCACAGATATAGGGAGTGTTTACATGTCTGTTCATTTTGACATAATACTTAATTAAAATTTCTACCTGCTGCCAACTTCAAATATAGAAGCTGTAAGCGAGCCATTCAATGTTTTTGTTCGCCACCACACTTACAATGAAAACCTTACACCACCCTCGAAACCCAAATAAATCAATATCGTAGCAATTCATTATTCTAAGGGGAGGGTCACAAGTGTTAAGGGTGTGTGGAATACATCAGTTCTGCGCTGGTCAAAGGGAGCTGAATCATAAAGGAAGTCGCCACCTATGTTTTTATTTGTTGTGAATAGAATGAAGAGAGTCATGGTAGTAAATAGGACAGTTTAAGATTTTCCCAGCATTCATACTAAGGGTCGAAACACCTCCAAAAGCTGATGCCTGCATTTATGTGAATGTGTAACACTCAAAATGGATCACTGTACTATTTCGGCTGCCTATAGGAGGGATGTGCAACAAGTTGCAGTTAAGCATAAGGTATTAATAACCAGTACAAGTTGAATCGACCCAGCTGTGGTGATATTTCAATTGCAACGCATATTCATTTTCTGCTCATAATGTGTTTTATCATACATGCATTTTCCATTGCTTGTAATGATGATTTTATTGCAGGGCAGTTTAGAAATTATTCATTAGAATGCCCTTATGATTTTAAATTTCATGGATATCTGTTAGAGAACACCTACATGATTTGAGGGAAGAAGTGCAAATGTTAATTTAATCATAGCCTCAAAAATACTGAAATATTTCACATTCCATAAACTGTTTGACGAAATGCCTGCAAGTAAAAAAAAAAAAAACCTTGAAACTAGTTGAAAAACTTGGTAGAATTTATGACAATCTTGAGACTCCAAACACTAAAATTTAGACTCGTAAATTTCTGCACTTTTGGCAAAAACAATTTGAATGTTGGCCATGACTGACGAGGGTTTTGACCTGGGACTTAACAATTTTCAAAATATTTTAGAGAGAGTTTTGACTTAGAATTTCTAAATTGATTGACTTAGCAAAATGAACAGAAAACAAATAAGCATACAAGAATAAATTTTCAACCACCAAGAAGTTTTGGTTTGTCGATAAAATACAGAGATACATAAAACAATTGCCCACAGTTAACTATGCAGGTTTTCTTCGCTATGTGCTAAGTTTTTGAAACTGTACACTTCACTCTACAACCCTGCAGATACTGTGTTTTTGCACTCTGTCCTTGCCTCTGTCTGTGCTCTACAGAATCTTTTGGATCCTGGAATGACATCAAGACTGCAACATTTTCTGTAATGTCTACATCCTGCATCTAATTTCTTGTCTGATTCCCATAAACAACACTACAGTATTTTATTTTTGTGCCCCAGGTCTTCTTTCACTTTTGGATTTCAATCAAATTTCCAAAAGATTACTCTTGACCATGCATGTATGAAACCTTCATCTTTCTTACAAATGAAACATGAATGGATAAACAATTAGAGAGAGAAACACAATAAGGCATCTGTGTACACATTTATTATTAAGATAGAGAGAAAGGGTTGCATTGGGTGTAATTTACATTGTGTAAATTACATGATTAGACACAAGTAATACATTAAGAGTCTGCATCATATAATATCTTACACATTAAGAATTTGATGAAAAGAATTTGACCATAGTGGCAAAAGTTTCTCAATTGTCACCTCTCCAATGTACTCAAACAAAAAAGAGCATGCCTTTATTTTCTCCAAAGTACGAACTCCCCAGCCCTTTCCTTCTTTTGTCATAAAGACCTGAAAAGATCAAATGATGCAAAAATTTAGCTTTCAAAAATTCATCAAATTAACTCTTAAGGAAACCTGGAAAATGTGGCACTTTCATAAACTAGTTTTGTCAAGAAACTTATTTGTTTCCATTCATAATAAAAAAATAGAATAGGAACTTATTAAAATAATTACAATAACTGAAAAGCTACAATCCTTAGTAATAATTTACAGACGTATAATTCCACAAAAGAAGTCACAAATCTTGGTAAATATTGCTAAAATACTTAAACTAAGTTCCTATGGGAAAATTCAAAATACTAAATTGCAAAAGTATTATGATCTCAGGAAATACTTTCAACAATACATCTTTCCTCAATACTACCAACACAAAAGGGAGATTAATCTAAATGAATGTTCATAAAAAATGTCACAGGGAATTTTGTATAAACTGTCTTTAAAATAATTGACATTTTGAGTGTGCTACAGTTAACCAAGAAAAGTAATGCAGGCTAATATGAGGAACTGTGTAAAGGATAGCCAGGGAAAGTCCCTAAATTTGTAGTGCAGCATGTTTTAATCTGCAAACAAAGCTCTTGATGGGAACAGCCCAGCATGATGAACTCAAAGCCCAAGACATGGAGATATTCACAAAAGCACTCAGGGTTGAGGAAAGCTAACACGGAAGGCCAACACAGCCCAAAAAGGCTAAGTATCTACCTAAGGAGCCAAATGAAAAAATCTTCCCACATAACCCAAAAAGACCTACACATAGGTGACCTGTCATAGCAAACCAGAATTCATGACATGACGATGAATTACAGCCAATGAACCTGAAGACAAAACACATCATGTGTTGTGGGTAAGAATTTAGGACCATGTAATCATAGCATAAATCATAGCCAACTCTTCAAGGGGCGATTCTCCGCCACATGATTGGAGGGTCAATGCCTAATGTTCCATGGCGACTCATTCCACCACCCCAAAAAAAACCCAAATTCTTGAGACAAGGATGACTCTAGCACATGAGGACTTAGGGGGTACATTCCCCCACTACCCTGCCACCAACGTCGACCTCTTTGGGACATTGAGAGGTCCTCGAGATGCTCGAGGGACTCCCAAGAGTCTCCTGACCGTCTTGAGAACACACAAGCATCTCCCACGGCCAGACAGACCAAAAGTAATAATTTTTCAATCAAATTTTTCTTTAAATTTTGTTCCAAGGCGGAACCCTAATGGCCTAACGGCCCCACCAAACCGCACAAACTCTATAAAACAGCTGCCTATCCTCATTTCAACTCACAAAAACAGATCAATAAGACATTGATACTGTGAGAGTGAGTGTAAGAGCTGCAAGTGCAAGGTGAAAGACTAAGAGTGAAGAGTAAAAGGGTTGAGGATGAGCAAGAGGAAGAGCAAGAAGAGGAGTGACGCCAAGTTGCCAACTTGAGGGATCGAAATTAGCATTTTTCAAGCAAGAGGTAGGCTTCTATGATTGATTTTTTGTATTTTTATAATTAGTTTGATGATTTATGTCAATGGAATCCATTGACATGGTTGTATGTTGTCATTAATGTTGATAGCAAAGTTCCATGGAGTTTTTTGACGAGGAGACCAAAGGACGCCGGATAGGTTTCGAGGACAAGGGGACCAAGGGCCTAAGTTTGGGGAAGATAGGGGGACAACGACCCAAGGACGGTGAGGCGGCAGGTGGGTGGCACAAATACATATAGTACTTATAAAATTAGTATTAGTTATAAAAAGATGTGTAAGGAATAAGTAAAAGAATTGCAAATGAAACATTAGCATACTAAGTAAATTTTAAACTAATAAACATTCAAAACAGGGCAATGCCTGCAATGAAAATTAACAATAGTTGGTAAAGGTTTGGGAGCAAATCAAGAATAAGAATGAGAATTGCAAACGAAACTTTGGCATACTAAGTAAAATTTTAAACTAATAAACAATAAAAACATGGCAATGATTGCATTCGGCATTAACAATGGTGGGTGGAGGTTTGGGGTCAAGGTGTAGTACCACTTATGGGGGTTTAGGGGGCATGAGAGGTGGAGCCCTCACCATCAAGCACAAATTAAAACCTTCAAAACCTCAAAAAACTTCATGGCGAATATCATTTTAAGAATTTTATCACTTATTTTTTGCAACACCTAGAAATCTCTAGAACAGTTGGAAAACTCCTCGAAGTCTACATGATGTCTCAGGAACATCTTTGAGTCCCTAAACTAGGGGGCATCCCAAAAACATCCCTATGACTTGAGAAACGATGGTGCGACAATGGGGGCATCTTTGCTCATATATAAGTTCCCACATCCTGGTATGTCCCCATCCCAAAAACGTGGGGATTTTCGGGAGTGACATGTACACTTGTAATAACCCCGACCTCTGGAGCGAAGATTATTATCGATTACCCCAAGTTTGAACTACAATATACTTGGGTTCTTAGCAAGCTCAATATGAATTATAAATTTCGGGTACATTGCAAATTTACACTTAGACCATAACCAAGAATTGAAATATAAATATGACCATAAGTTTTATATATCAGCACACATTTCCATAGAGCATTATAGCAAACATATAATTCTTCATTGAATAGAAATTCACATACAAGCTGCAACAACTCAACTACATAACAAAATGAGATGCAATATTTTAGCTAAACTTTATACCGCTCCAAGACTAAGGAAGTTTCACCTTCAGCAACAGTTCTTTGAAATATGGAAACTCCTTTGACTACGTCAACCTTCGACTCCTATATCTATTGTAAGAGAGGTGGACCAACCACATCAAGGCTCCAAGTCATGGAGAGCCGAGAGCGGAGAGCTAACTTAACTTACCTCATGTAATGTCCCCTTTTTAGCATGGATATGACAACAAATGGTTTAGCCTATTCATGACCCTCGTAGGCTAGAGCAAATGATTAGGGGGTCACCTTTGGCAATGTTTGAGGTGGAATTGCCTCCAATATTCAATGGGAGACCAGGATTGACCTTTGTTGTACTCCGTTTGACACACTTACTATTTATAGTAAGTGACTATTTCAGGGAGTCAAGGTTTCTATTTATATCAGAGGCACTTGGACAGTCTTTTGAGGCGGTGACGACCTTTTTTTAGGCTATGCAGTTGTTGCTTGGCACATTTGGAGAGACTTACTATATATAGTAAGTCAAAAGCAGGGAGTTACTAATTTTGGCAGAGCACCTGGTGATATAATATTTGCAAATATTTGATGCATAAATGAGTTGACTTTATGATGAGATCAATTACTAAATGTTATATTAAAGGCTTATGTTATAAATGTACTTTAAGTCATCCAAGTGGGGCCATGAGGCCATGACCCTTCAATAAGTTGCCACTTAAAAGTATTAAAATATTTGGGCACCTTTTCCAAAGTCAAATTAAAACAACAAAAAGCAAATATATTTAAATGATGCTAATGAGGAGAAAGTTGTACCTATTTGGAGAGAGTATATAAAGCCTCCTTTCACAAATCAACCTCACATATTGTGAGCATTTGACTTTGTGAAAATTTGTTCTTGGTATTTGTGCAAGGGTGGAACAAGGGTTTCAGCCATTAATGCAATTCTGAAGCTGTGCAAAATCAGTTGAACTATTGCAAAGAGAGAGATTCATCTCAGGATCTCATTTGTGCTTCATCTGGAGAAGATTACAAGTTATTTAACCATCTTTTGAAGTCTAATCACAAGGGTTTCAAGCTGTTTGAAGGGCAATTACAGATATATTTGTTACGGCTGTTAACATACTCATTGCTGGGCACATTAGTGGTCGACCTGGGCTGTCTTGAGCTCATTCCAGCCTATCCATACCAGCACGTGCTCCCTTTATAGCTAGAGCGATCCTTTCAAGGGTCTTATATTTGCATCAAAGGAGGCGGCCAGGTCTTATGCACACTTAACAACCTTCATACTAGTGGAGAAAGCTTCAATCTGGTTTATATCAGCAATATTCAACAAGCAGCAAGTTATATTCATTTCCAGATATGCTCCATTGGGCTGAATATGAAATCGGGTATGCTCAAAGTCTTCTAAAAGTTGTAATCTATGACCATTGAGCATTGTTTATGCATTAGCTATCAAATATGATGTGAATGAACCATTATTTTGTGCAAACAAATTATCTATATAGCTGCTGCAATAATTTTTCCAGAATTTTGAATTTCCGAACAGCTGCAAGAAATTGGTTTGCAATTCACGTTCTGACTACATAAATGTTTAAGATAATTCATTTTAAACATATCTTGTGAGTTTCGTTCAATTCTGGCAACTTCCATTTTGTGCAAATTTGTACTTAGCCAAATTTCAAGAAAACACAAGAAAATTTCAAACATTCTCAAAACTTTTCAAAACTCCATAGAAGATCAGAATTTGCATTGGTTAGAGACAGCTGGTCTCTTATACCTCACTCTGATGGATGTTTTGGAATGAGGATCAAGAATAAAGAGCACTTTCAAGTGCTTTTGTTACCCTACAGACCGGAAAATCTGCTTGGGGCTAGACAAGTTGGTTTCAAGAGTCCAAACTGCACCTTAGAAAGCTCTCTCTTTGAGGATGGCAGCGGGGATATAGGAAAACAACGCGGCGTGTTGGCGTCTCTCTAGCACACTGGCGTCCATACAACCAGAAAACGTAAAGTACAGTGAGAAAACTGTCAGAAGCCTACTAACAGCCTAGCTGACTAATTTTAATGACATAAACAAAATGATAAAATACGAGAAAAGTAAATGCGAAAATGATAAAGTTGATGAAAACTAGGGTGACGAATATGAACTCACTGAAGCGATAGTTCGCCAACGAGCTCCACGCACACGTCCACCTACACACAAGCAAGGAGGGAAAATTGTTGGGGCTGTATAGGGGTTTGCCTCAATCAAACCCCTGCTTTGGTGTTTCCACCTCCACGGACAGCCAAAAGAGCAATGGAGTAGAAAGTATGATAAAAGAAATAGAAGAAAGAGAGATTGTTGAACACTACAAAAGAATACTACACTACTCTATCAAACCACAAAAGGAGAAGTGAACAACCTCCACCCAAAGCCTCTCAAGGCTGATGAAGGGAGAATGCAAGCAATGAACTTGGCAAAGTCACCATAGCCGTAGCAGTGATGAAGGGAGGTCTCACAAGACTCCAAGCTCACAACTTCTATGATAGCCTCACACATACAAAAGTGAAGTTGATGGAGTATCAAGCTACTGCAATGTTCAATGGAGTTGTGTAGATTGCTGAAATTGTGAAGAATATTGAATGAATTGCTAAGAAATGAAGCGAGTGTGAAAAGAATGTCTTTGAAGGCCAAAATGAGAGGGAATGAAGTCGTTTTCGGGTCGGTTGGTCGCACAGAGGCGTTAAAAACTATCCCCAATGAGGAGTGTAACGTTCTTGCGGACTCAGGGGCAGGAATTGGTCAAGGTCGACAATGCACCGCGCAGACATCCGCGCACCGCGCTCGCGTCCCTAACGAAAATTCCCCCATTGACACACAAAACACGCACCAAGTGGATGGAAGGCAGGTGGGTGATTTGGAATTTCACCTTCGGATTTGATTTTCTAAGGTGAGGGTATGCAAAAGGGGAATTTACACAAGGGGTACATATTCGCTCCTATATATATATATATATATATGGCACTAAGATTGGAAGCCGTTTTAGCATATATATAAAAAATAGCAAGTAGCGCCAATATGAGATAGCGAATATAAGATGATAAGTAGCGCCATAGGATATGATAGTGGAACGCGCTGTGAACAATCCAACGCCTACGACAATCATCGATAGGAACAGCAATGGAATACACCAAAGGTGTCAAACATGTGCCTGGGCCCGATAACGAGTCAGCTACTCTAGCACTCAGGAAGACTCAATCCTCCACCAATCCTCCTTTGTTCTTCCCTCAGCAAGTGTAACATACATAAAATGCCAAATAAAACACCAAGTATCAATGTCAAAAACGATATCATTCCTCAACCTTGGAACCACTATCGATCTTGAAAAAACTCTAGTGAACGTATACAAAGGTAGTTGATGCCAACTGGAGTAAACCCTGAGCTTATCATCGACCAACGATCCTGGAATGAAACATCTCAACTCTCACTAACCAACATAATTTATGAGTATTCGCTCAAAATGGAAGTTTCAATAGCAATCATAACTCCAAAATGCATATGTTTTTGCTCCACTGTGAATATAGGAACAATGATATCGACCACACCAATAAGTATCTCCTCCGCCAATCACCTCAATATATCGATGGCTCCAAACACAGTCACTGTAACGCCCCGTCACGCAACCCTAGAGGAAGTTGCAATTAACTACACAAACGAACTAATTTTATTTTTTTTAAAGTACAATTAATATGCAAGTTCACTACACATTGCAACAACCTCTAAGGTTACGAGACTGAGATTACTTAATTACCCACGAACAACATTAATGAATTGAAACCACAACATTTAAATACTTAAGAAATTAAGAGCACATACATTCCATACAAGATAAATTCATCAAAGAAAATAAGGACACCATAAGATCTCGATTAACAATACGGTTACAACTCTCATTCCCCGAATGAGGTAAATCCAAAAGCATGATTACATATTACAACATCCACCTCGATTACAAAGAGGGGTAATAAGTTACAAGATTAACTGAAATGAGTAAAAGCATAAAGATAACTGGATCCCACGAGCTCTCCATCTGGAAACCTCGTCAACACGAACAAGAAGGAAGCCCAACGGAGTAAGGTGCACGCCACCCAACCAAGTGGAACCCAAAGGCCCACCCCCCGTGCTAGGAGATAGTAACAAGGATTTCTAGACAAGACCAACTACCTCTAGACATAGGCTAAATCCAAACTGATCCAAACTGACACAACCAATCACATGAACCACACAAGTACAACTCAAGTTCAACGTACATACAACTCAAATACAACTCAAGTACAACTCTAACATGGTTACATTGCTTCCAAAAATAATATGTTAAGAAAACCATACACATAACAATCAAGTACCAACTACAAGTACACCATAACATTACTGACATGGATTACACTGCTTGGTCATCACGCGAATAAACTCCTTCTGAAGGTTACCCAGTTTACCTCTCACGGCTCTGGCCCCTAACGGAAGTCATTCTTCTTCTTGTCAACACACCAGGCATAACCAATCACAACAAAACCCAATTGCATACAACAAGACATCACGACCACTCCAACTCTAGGAGGAAACATAAAAGAACTCACTCCAACTCTAGGAGGAAACAACGATAACAGTATCACTCCTTACAAGGAGCCACGATCACCTAATCCACTCCTTCCACAAGAGGCACAAATCATCCTCGTTCGTGATAACCGGGTTACTTACTGACAAGGCACCATGCACAACTCAAGGGAATTAACCAACGATTGACCTCACAAAGCGACAACCCCCAACCTCTGGAAGACTTACATATTAAAGACACTAACCCACTTCCTCAAACATGAACACAGAGGAATCAATCACATAAGCATTTGCGAGGAACAAACTAATTTTGGATATATTAAATCCAATTCCCCTTAACATTCCTTCCACAGTAAAGAAAACAATTGCCCTAACAGAATAATTACATAAAGTTATTCTTTGTCTTTCTAATTACTGATAAGGGAAAACTAATTTTAATTAAACAATTCAAATCCATGACTACTTTTACAAACAACATAAATCAACTACTTTTAATAAAATTCAATAGTTTATTGTCTCAATTCGACTAATTAACAATATCTTTTTCTGACCAAGGATGAAATTTAAACCAACATTTAATTCATCAATTACTTGAAAATATTAAAATAAATATTTACTTCATCGATTTAAACCATACCATTTTAAATAATCTATTTCTTCCTTCCAAAAATAATTCATTTGAAAATCGAATAATTCTTCGATTAAAACACACTACTTTTAAAAACCGATATTTGATCTGATAAAACATATTATTTTAATATTATAAATTATATTATATAAAATATTAAATGTTATTTTATTATTATTATTATTTTACACAACATTTTAGTTAAAAGAAATATATACAACAGTATATGTATATATCATATTTCATGAAGTACCATCTTTTCAAAACATTCAAAAACAATCATCACACCCTCCAACGAGTGTGGCATGAAAATCAATGCAAAACAAAAATATATTTTTCCCAAAAATAATGAGATTTTTCCACAATGCATAATTTCACATTTCATGAGGTTCCATACTTTCAAAACATAAGATTTCATTCATTTTGATATAAAATTTTCAAATTTTATCAATATTTTTACAAGGTATAAACAAGGTTTTTCCCCAAATCCACCATTGAAATTTTCTTCGAAATTTATTTTTTTTAAATTCAAAAATCTAAAGATACCCCTTTGCTCTAAATATGCCCAACAACACACTTTTCACATAAAATTCACATTTCACCCAATTCCCAAAAAATTGGGCATGGTAACCCCATACATTTGAAAAGTATCAAAATTTAAATTAAAAACTATATTTACAAATCAAATTGTAAAACAAATGGATATGGGAGGATACTACAATCCCCTAAGTATTCTTCTACAAATAAATTTGAAGAAAGATGCTCAAGTAAATTTAAAACAAGGAAAATACCTCAATGCCCTTCAAATTTTGAAATACAAAGTTGGTCAAGCATACCAAACGAGGACTCACAAAAATCAACAAGCACGATCCCCTTCAAAATCCTATTCCAACGAATCTGACCCCATCAAATTCCCTTTCCGATTGCATCCCCAATCAATAATTCAAATTTTACCATGAGAGAGTTTTCTCCTCTCTTCATTTTTCCAATTTTCCTCCTCCAAAATAGACAAAAAAATGAGAATATCTATTCAACCCCCAAAGTCAATTTTTGAAAATATCTCAAAATATCTCTATTTTCAATTTTGCATTTTCTAATTTTCCAAAAATGAAATTAAAACCCTTTTCAATTTTCAAACTTAATTTAAATTCAAAATATCTATTAATTTCCAAAATGCATAACTAACTTCATTTCAACATAACTAATTTAATTAATTAATAAAATAAATCTAATCCAAGATTTAATTATTTTATTAATTAAATTAAATTAATCAATAAATAAAATAACATTTTTCACATTATAACAAGATCAACTTAATCAACCACTTAAATACTTAAAGCAATGTAATTACCTTTTCAACATGCAATCAAGTAAAAATCAAGGTAGATAAAACAATATTTAACAACTAAACCAGACTAAAATCGACGACACACTCATGACTAGGGTAATGACTTGGCACGGGAAACCTAGCTACTATCTCCCAATCAAATGTCGTTGGCAATGGACACGCTCAACCCCGTGAAATTAGGTGGAGTCGATGTCCTGTACCTGTTAACCTGCAAACAATAGAATATCGCACATGTATATCTGCATCATATAAAACACACCATGAAGAGGAAATCACGGAATCACAGGGCGCTCGCAAGCGAGTGATGCAATCCCATCCCCTTCACCAATACAGTATTACCAACTGACGAATCTTACATCAATAATATAATCAAAACATAAAACATCATTAATTCAAATGTTCACAATGCTACTCTAAAGCATGTAACAATGATACATCAGAATAAATCGCCATCACATCAAAAGAGCAAAACGGAGGGGTATTACAGTCACGAATTCCAGTCAACAAGGATAAACCAATGCGACTCCAGCAACAATGAATGTGAACTGTATTCTCAATCCTTCACGTAGAAAGATATGACAACGGCCACAGCATGGAACATTAACTCCAAAATGCAAAGCATGATATCAGGTCGTTTGTAAGCTCCCGCAGCAATGTTATTAGAATGATGAGTGATAACTATAATTTAAAAAACAGCACTGGAATATAAAGACAACAACATATATATCGAATGTCTTTCAAACAAAGCCCCTAGACATATGAATCTTTTTGAACATATGTCTATATCCAGATCACCCTTCCACATAGCGACTAAAACTCTAGCACCAGGGTGTAACTCTAGCACTAGGGTTAATGAACTTGCAATTTTCCTTTAATATATAATAACCAAATTCTTCTCTGCCTTTTGGCTCATAATCATTTAGACAATGCAAGATGATGAAATGATTGAATGACCATGATCGAGTTTTCATCCGACCATGTTCCCAATTTCTGAGAGGTATCACTCTCAAAATTCCCAGTACCAAAGATTCAAACTCCAATTTCTGTGATGAAAACCAATTCCACGAGCAATACGTTATTCGCCAACTAAATTATTGTTAAAGCTTTAATTCAAAACATTACATTTATATATAAAATCAATTAATTAAATAATTAATAAGTCTTAAAAGATAAAATAAAGACATAAATATTTAATTAATTACTTCGCAAAGTCATTTTGGCTTAAAAAACAAGGACATCACAATCCTCCCTTCAAAGGACCAACACCAAAAGACCAACCTAGTAGTGAGGGCAGCTACCTAGGGTGTTAAAGGTGAGATTTGCGTTCCACCAACTTCAGAAGTGAAGACATAGAATCCACGAGCACATTGGACACATAGTCGTGGAGCCCTACCATCTGGTTATCAAGTACACACATGCCAGCACGACGGGTTACATCCATTGAGGTTTAGCCTTTCACACACAAGACATTACAGCCCGCCACGCTCCGTAGGGCTCAACCTTGAAACCTTGGCTCTAATACCACAGGCCCAACCACTACACCAAAAGACCGGCCTAGTATTGAAGGCGGCTACCTAGGGTGTTAAGGGTGAGGTTTGCATCCCACCAACCTCGGCGGTGAAGGCATAGAAGCGACATGCACAGTGGACACATGGTCGTGGAGCCCCACCATTTGGTTATCAGGTACACCCTACCAACATGACAAGCTACATCCATCGAGGTTTAGCCTTTCACGCATGGGACATTACAACACCGGTAGATAAAATCCATACACACAATTGTACATTGTCATCAACATTGATAAAATTCATATACCAAGTTCTAAATTCCAATTTTAAAATTTAAATTCAATAGTAGTTACTTTAGTTTTGAATATGAGAAAAAGAAAATATTAATTATACAAAAGCAAGTTGTCATAACTTCAATTCTTTTTCTTAAGTTTTACTTCCAGATGTTCAATTTATTTATTTTGTCAAATTAGGATTATAACTTTTGTATATCCTCTACTTTTGTGCTTCGTGTGACCTAAAGTAAGAAAAACAAAAGTGAAATCCTTGGTTGACAAAGATAAAGAACAAAAATTTATGTGTATCTTTTGCTTTTGCAACCTGAAGTAAGAAAAAAAAAAAAACTTTGTCTTAATCCCTTGCATTATACATAGTCTAAATTCTAATTTTGAAGTTGTAAACTTATAAAGTTTATATCATTCATTATAGTGTCACTATGATTTCCCATGACATGACTGAGGATGAGGTTAAACTTGAGCCTCAAGAAGTTGAAGATGATGCTAAAATTGAATTTGATTGTGCACCTAATCATGATGAAAATGCAAAAGCAAAGAGTGGTGACCATGAAACCTATACCACTGGTTCCATTACAACTACAAATATTATTTACCCTTCCAAAGTGTTGGCAAAATTTGCTAAAGGTCCCTTTGATCCTAAGTCTCCTCTAAGACAATTTGCAAAAAAATTACAAGTCAAACCTAGCGGATCTAGGCACACTAGGTTGTGGAAGAGCCACTTTTGTAAGCTTGAATTTCAAGGCAACATTACCAAAGCTAACGCACACCTCCTTCAGATCTGAGGAAAAGGTGTAGAAGCATGTGAGACATTGGCAAAAAAATTGAACTATAGGGCTGAGATATGTAAGTTATGTAGTGGTACAGGTGGTGAACAAAATACACCTACATCTACTTCTTTGTCTCTAATGTCAAGGTGTCACCAAAGACAAGGTTCTGCTTCTACTACTTTGTAGAGACCAGATGCACATATGCCAATTTCTTCTAGTTAAAGGGTAGCAAAGGCTAGGGAGAAACGCAAGATGACAAGCGATGCTCCCAACCCACTAGCAAAATTATTCAATGTGCAATTGAAGGATGAGGCAAATGATGTTATTGGAAAATTCTTCTTTCCCAATGGCATTCCATTATGTGTGGCTTGCTCTCCTTATTATAGGAAATGATGGCAAAGGTAGCAAGGGCAAGACCATCATATGTGCCATCGAGGGAGACAAAATTGAGGACCACAATCATGGATGGAGAAAATGAAGGAATCCTAGGTCATGAGTGGGTGTAGCATTGTCATGGATGGGTGGATGGACATTAGGCATTGTTCACTTATATCATGGTTACATGTTCAGAGAGACCTTATTTTCTTAACGTAGTTGATTGTTCAAGCCAACACAATGATGCCAATTTTCAATGTCAGATCCTCAAAGATGCTATAGAGGACATTAAGCCACAAAATGTTGTCGAAGTAGTGACAAATGAGGCCCATGTGTGCCAAGTTGCAGGGAAGTTAATTGAGGCAACTTACAGACATATTTGATGGACTCCTTGTTGTGTGCATGCCATGAATAAAGGACACAGGAAAGATTAAATGGATCAAAACAATGGTCGATGATGTTAGAGATGTGCAAATGTTTATCTATAACCACCACACTTCACATGCACTCTTCAGGACCTTTCGTAAGAAGGAATTCTTGAAACCTGTAGAGACTAAATGTGCATTGTTTTTCATTCTCTAATAGAGGATGCTTGAATTGCAAGAGGCATTGCAACTAATGGTTATGACAACATATTGGAATCGGTGGCCCAAGTCCAAGATAAAGCATGGGAAGACAATGAAGGATGCATGAAGAGTGATGTTTCTTGGATTCATGCAAAATAGATTGTCTTCATCATAACTCTAATCTTCCAAGTGATTAGATACGGGGATGCCAATGCACCTAGCCTTGTAAAGGTGTATGAGTCGGATCCGGAAGTGACGTGCTTGCAACTGTTTATGTTCTTAAACGAGGCAAATCAAATGGTCTTTGTGTCCTTGTCAAGCACCAACATGTTGAGCTAAATTTGCCATGATGAGTCGTCGTGCCCAAATTTGCATGTTCCTCAATGCACGAAGGACCTTCAATGTTCATGGCTAGAGCCTAAGCTCGGCCACGATATCCATTATTTCACTCTTCTTGCTTGACCTTTTATCACAAAATGGGTGATCAGAATGGGATGGCTGAATGGAGTGAATGATGAAAAAGGTTCTAGTAAGGTCTTTGTCTTACCAAATCGTGTAGCCTGTAGAGGATTTCCACTCCACAAGACAGCACACCTATGCCTTCATTCCTGATCCTAAACAATGACTACCGAACACACCTAAATACCAAACTAAAACACCAACCCAAGAAGTCGACCACAAGAAATTCAAATCTTATTTGGGCGCTAACAAAGGGATCAGCTAGAGTATGCAAATTTTAATATCATTTATAATAATTAAAATTTATATTAAATGTTAAGCTACAGTAGTGTTTAAGAACACTGTTGGATATTCCCGCCAAGGACAGTTTGTAGGCTTTGCGACATGACAAAAGACACTCGCATACAAGTACAGTCCAACATCGCAATGGGGTGTAGAGCCAAAGGACCCAACAAAGGTTGATGTGAATGCTACATAAACGAGGTTGGTTGGTATTAGTTTGCAAGAGTTTGACCATGTGGAGTCCAAAGTTCTAGTGATGAGAAGTTTGGGGATTATTATAGGCCTCACTTCACTCCATTTTGTTATTTTGAACATTTGTCATTACAATCATCATTATGAAATTCAAAATATAATATAAATTTTGAATTCAACATTTTCATTTTTATATTAATAAATTGTTAACATTCACTCCAAAATTCAAATGTTTAATGCAATCATTGCAATGTGTTTTTACTCGTTTGCCAAAGTTTTGTTTGTAATTCTTATACATATTTTTATAAATATTTTTTAAAGTACTAAATGCATTTCAGCACCGCCCCCCATCGTCATCATGTCGTCATCCTGCCACCGTTGCAATGTCCCCTTTTGGGATATTCCTGATTTTTGGCTTTGTAACAATAATATTTACTCAAATTGATAATAGTTTTATCAAAAATTAAGAATATATGATAATACTCAAATCAATACATCATAGCACAATTCTCAAAATCAATCATATCGTTAATTCTTTGGAAAATACTTGCAAATTTGTTGAATTAGAGGTTTTTGTCCCTAACTCAACAGTGGCAATATCAAGGGTGTTCATCCTGAACTTGCCAAGAGCATGAAAGGGTTTTCATCCTTCCAACTCTTAGTCCACCTTGGCGGGTTTTCATCCTCCTTGACCAAGATTTGGGTTTTCATCCAAACTTGATAAGGGTTTTTGTCCTTGTCACCTCGTAACCTTGGAACGGATTTCATCCTTCCTATTTGCAAGACGCTTCCTCAAATTCAAAACTGATTGCTTGATGAATTTTCTAGATTATTGCTGATCACTTTTGCTGATTCATATTTCTTGATATATTGATGAGTGATGATTGCTTGAATGGTGCTGGAATGATTTATGCTTCAATCAAATGGTGCTTCAATGATTTGATGATTGCATGATTTGATGCTTGAATGATTTGATGACTGAATGATTTGGTGCTTTGATAATTGAATGTTTTGATGCTTGAATGATTTGATGATTGAAAAGTTTGATGCTTGAATGATTTGTGCTTGATTTATTGATAGACTTATTGCTATATGCTTGATTGATCTTTTTGATATTTTGATTGCTTGATTTCTTGATGGATAAATGAGTAATTACTGCTGATTGAAAATCAATCAACTAATTTGCCCTTTATATCAATTTCTTGAAGAAGTCCCCACCCTTCATTGCTGCCTTTTGAGAATAATAATTTATTTCCAAATTGATTGATCGATTCATTCCCAATTGATGATTTCTCCACAAGGAATGATCTCCCTTTGATATCTTATTATTGAGGGAGTCACAACCTTAAATATTTGAATGAGTCACAACCTTTCACATTAGGAGTCACAATCTTTCATCTTAGGACTCACATAGTATTTATTCTTAATTGTTTTCTTCCTTCCCTCTCAAGGGAATCAACTCTCATTTATACCTTCTTGGTGATCGAGTCACCACCTTTCACCATCGCTACCCTTGAAAGGGTTACAATCCTTCATCTTTAATCACTTCCATAAAAACTCTTAATTTAGATTTAATGATACCCTTTAATAAAATCGCTAGCATCTCAACGCCAACTTTATTTAATACTCTTATGTTATGATTTTAAGAGGCTGCAACCATGGTACTTGGTGGCCGCATGACAATCATCCCCAAACATAGGCTCTTGGTCCCCTTATCCCTAAAACCAATCCCCCCATCTCCCTATTAGGAAACTTCAGTCAGGGACTATAAAAACGCATCCTAATCAAGCATTTGGGGGATTCAAGGATTCATAGATAGATATAGTAGATGTGATATGTGAGATAAATACAAGATATAGAAATATATAGCACAAGGACTAGATGTTGATGCACGTGATGTTGTAATAGCTTCCTAATATGGAAATAAAGGAGTATGATCAAGGTATAAGATAGGTCACATTCATGCCACTATGAGATTACAATAATCTACTTTGTACATTGTACTTTGTATTGATATGAATAAAATGGTGGATGTTTAAATATGGTTAAGTATCTATAAGAATGTATGAAAGTGTTGGCATGTTAAGAAAAAAAACTTTGCACAAATCCTCAAGATGCTAACTCTTCTCTTTCCCAATACATAAAACAGCGATGCTTGGGGAGCTCTTGTGCCTCAATTAAACTCTTAGACCCCTTGGATCTATGTGATAGGATGGTTTAATGACTATTTCTTGCTGGTTCATCATCTCCTACGTAGCACCTAGATGTGGCAAGGGAAGCTTCCCACCCAACAACTACTCCAGTTATCATCCAAAAACCAAGCAAAAAATCTAAGCCACAATAAAAAAGACATACAAAAACCAGCAGCAATAGCTTATGTCAAAAGGAGGTATGAATATGAAAGGATTTATAATTATGGCCAAAATAATTACCATACTCGTTAAAAATCATATTTAAAGATATTCTTTATCTTTCTTGATCCTTTTGGCAAGCCAATCTTCATTCAAAATCCATACATAATAAATTTCTCCATATTGTGTAAGGATACTGCAAGGCATGCACCGAGGATGAGAGGAATCCCTTAGGGATGTTTGTCAGGATATAAAACAATTCCCTTACAAATGATTGCTAAGACATAAGAGTAATCCCTTAGAAAAGTTTGTTGGAATATTAAAAGAATATTATAGAGATGTTTGTAGGCTCATTAGTAGAAGAAAAACAATGGACCAAATGGAAGAAATGCTAAATCATAACAGATCGTATACCATTTGAAAAAAATTATTATGAGCACATCACAATAATATTTTAGCAATATAAAATTTGCAAAAGAGAGGCCTATCCTAATCACACTTGATAATACATACCTATATGTTCATTAGCAAAGCTTTAAAATCAATATTGGCGCAATAAATGAAGTAAACTGCAACCCTTTTATGCCCTAGTTATGAGAAAAAGCACCAAAAATTCTAAAATAATCTCTTTGGTTTATCAATAAATTCAAAAAGCTTCATTGCAACTTTGAGCTGCCACATACATTTGCTAGGAAAACACAGTGATAAGGCAAATAGACAACCAGATAATCATGTACACATCCTCATCAACAATGTGAATGTCCCTAATAAAGTCATCTACATCTTATAAAGAAGTGGGATGTGTAATGTCCTTAATAGGAATTATACTAAATTTACTCTAAACTATCAATTTCCCCAATAAGTAATGGATTTAGAGAATACCTTGACTTGATTTTAGTCCTGCAGACAAGTTAGAGATCATGATTAAACATTACTAATTCCATAGTAAATTTACTATTTAGATTATTACTATCATGGGGGAAGCAAGGAAGAGGGTGGTTGATAGGGTGCCTTGACCTCTTTGGCCTCATGTGGCACATGCCATTCATATAAGGTGGCCCCCTTGTCCTCATGTGGTGCATGCGATTCATATGAGGTGATCTCCTTGATCTCATGCGGTGCATGCCATTCATATGAGTCGGTCTAGTGAAGATCCCAATTCCCTCATCCTTCCATCCCTTTCCACTCCCTCATGACCGACCCCCTTTTTTATTGCTACACCAAGGTAGAGGAAGTGAGATTGCAAAAGCTGTCCTGGTAGCCAACTCTCCTAGGTGCAAGGGCAATACCCTTTGTATAAAGGCAGTACCCCCTTGGCCCTTTGTGGGCTCATTTTGTCCCCTCAAGTAGCGTACCTAGGAGAGGCCCTTTCGCTGTACTCCCTTGGCAATCCTCCCTTCTCTTATCGTGGTGAAGGTATGTGCACATTAGATTGATTAACTCAAAATAAATCAACAATACATAATGAAAATACTATCATGTGATGTAAGTGAATATGTGCATGAATTATTGATCATATGTGACCAATATATTATAATCCTATATAAAAGATTCTACCATAATATAAGTTAATTTCTAATTCTGGAATTATAAAATGATCACACTTAATGATATCGTACAATCCATCATTCTGAATTATAAATTAATTCATACTTAAATGGATTATGAACTCACAAATTAAACCATATTAACTGAATTAAGAAATCACAAGTTAAATTATAAATTATGAAATCACAAATTAAATTATATTAACTGAAATATGAAATCACAAATACTAACAGTAAGGCTGCGCTGATCGTTATTATTTTCTTCTTCCTATATTCCCATCAATGCCTTCTACTTCCTATAAGATCTCATCTTATATCCCTCCCACTTTGAAGAAGAGATATGATGGTTTGTACAGAGCCGTTCCTTTTTGCTTTGGAGGATCATGCCTTTTGCTTAATGACTTTATCGCTGCTCTTACTCAAACGATTTTAATTCCCCAATCGCTGCTTCACTTTGGTATTAATTATGTTTATTTGTATTCAGAATCGCTGCCTTAATAAGCCCGTCTCTTTCCTTTGTCTTATGCGATGGTGTTGGTGATTATGTAGTCTATATTCAATGTTTCTTGGTAACATATTTATTATTATTTTTATATTAGTTTCTTTTAAATTGTCAAAACAACAATGATTAATGACATTTAAATTGTCAATTTTATATTTATAATTATAATATTATCTATGATAATTATAATTATAATAATATTTAAATTGTAATTACTTATATTTATATTTTGATATTTATTGGATTTTGTTTTTCAATTTTTCATATTCAGTGTTACAATTTTGAGGGCATGACAGTGCTCCATTCCCAAATTTGCTTGTCCCCAAGCAACTTAACATCTCAGTTCCTTTTGTGAGAATATTAGCTTCAGTCGTGACCAAGTGATGAGGGTCTTGGTTATGTTGACCCTATGTCCTTGGAGAGTAACTGTTAGTACTCTTTGCCTTGATTTACTACTGATAAGATTAATACCATCCTCTAGCGTGTGAGGGAAATTTATTGTCTTATGTACTTTTATTTCCCAATATCTCTCAACAACAAAACTAAGATTTTGTTGGGAATCAGTGTTCACATAGGTCTTACAAATTAGAGTTTATGTTATTTTTAATAAGTGTCATATTATTAAGTTGTTGAGAGACAACTTAATATTATTATGTCACATGGTTTGTTAAATAGGTTATTAGCATGGTGGAATTGATTTGTTAAAAACAACTCAAGATTAAAAAGAAATTTGTTTAGGTTATTTCCTATAAAATAGGATATGGAAATCCATTAAATATGTAATTTGTATTTGAATGAAAATATAGAATAATATTTTTGTATCCACTTTGAAATTTAATATGGTATCAAAGCATAATTGATTATGTGCCTATTTTTTAGCAATGGGAGAATAGAGGAAGTCAATATTGTGTTAGTGGAGGTGCTTTGTGATAGGCAAAGATTTCGTGCAACCATGGTTCATGAGTAGTGGTGTTGAAAGGGCGTGTTCTTGACTAAAGGTGGCATGGATCTTAGAAAGGCCACAAATCTTTTACGGTCGATCTCTTTTGCATGAACGGGCTTTCAGGCTTCTGATTTCGATAATTGGGATCCATAATGATACAATTCCATGGTGAGAGAAAAGATGGTGTTGTATAAATCTATATATCTTTGATGTGCTCTCATCCATTCATGTCACATCAAAGGAGGCAAGTATTCATCTTTTGAAATTTGTTTAAAGTGGAATTATTTTGATAATTGGGACGATGGGCCTTCTCATAGGTGTAAAGATAAAAGAGAAGTCATAGGGTGCTCTATGATCTAACAAATCGGTTGAGATATATTTACCATGCTAGGATACAAAGCTTTCTTTAGACAACCAAAATAAAGCTAAAATCATCTCATATGTGCAAGGAGTCCAACTATGAAATGATGGAGATGGGGATGAACAGAGCCTCGTGCTTTCTATTTGTCGTTATGGCCGCATTGTTGATGCCACCCATGTTGCACCAAGGAATAATACACCATCACAAGTGGAAGATCCATTATCAAAATTGGTCACCTAATTGTATGCAACTACCAGTTATTTCCATCAATGGATAGTATCCCGGTCCCACTATTAGAGCCCGAGCTAGAGACACCGTCGTGGTCGAATTGGAGAACCAAATGCCAATGGAAAATGTCATCATTCACTGGCATGGCATTCCCCAGTTCAGTAGCCCGCGGAATGACAGAACGTTGTCCATGTCCCAGCGTGTCATCAACACTAGCGAGACTGATAAATTCATTATCGATAGGCCAAGTACATACTTTTACCATGGTCACTATGGGCTGCAGCAGTCAACCGGTTTGTATGGATCTTTAATAGTCGATCTGGCTAGAAAAGAGCCCTTCTCATACCATGGTGAGTTGAGCATTGTTTTAAATGACGGGCGGCACACAAGCACCACCTCAATAACTATTGATAGAGGTAAGAGGAAAGTTCAATTGGTCCACTGTTTTTGTAGGCAGTAGCAAGCCCAAGTTAGGTAATAGCTTTTAATTCTAATAGAAATTAAAGTTAAGTTTTAATAGTTTTATAGTGATAGGTTATTATTATCTAATGTCTCAAAATATCTTATTGGTTCTTATAGAAATATTTTGTATCATAGTATAAAAGTCAAGCTATATAATTTTGTCTATATTAGGGTGGTTTTTCATGAGTCTTTAATTATTGTATATATATATAAAAAAAAAGTGTCAAAAGAAATTATAATTGCCTCAATTGTAATTGGATGCATTATCGCTTGTACACGACATCCATCTTGAGAGGGGGCATTGTAAAATTGAGCTTCAAAGTCAAATTTGCTAAGTAGCAAATCAACTGAAGGCTGGAAGCACAGGAGGTTGGAGGACATTCAGCGACCTCTCGTGAGTCACTAGCGACAGAGTTGTAAAATTGTTTTAATGACAAAACAACTAAAGCCAAGATCGGTTTTCAGGTGGCAACGACAACCGTCTCATATCATTTGGGATCAGAGTGGCAATGATCTATAATGGTGGCTGCATACGTGACAATGAGGGCTTGGTGTTCAGGATTTTATGTTGTGGTTGGATGTGTATGTCCCCAATCACATTTCTTGGTTGTATGTGAATGGATGTGTTTATCCCCATTCACAAGATGGTGTACGTGATTGGAAGTGTTTGTCCCCAATCACATAAGTTTGTGATCATGATTAGATGTGTGTGTCCCCAATCGTAATTGTTGTGAGCAGATGTGTGTGTCCCTGTTCATAACCTTGATGTTGGATAGAAGTGTTTGTCCCTATCCAAACTTGATGTAAGACCTTGGATAGATGTGTTAGTCCCTATCCTTGGTTCCATGGGTAGATGTGTTTGTCCCTATCCTTGGATGAAGGTATACTGAGCATAGTGAGACTAGTTCCATTATCACTTTTCATAAGTAGATCAAGATGTGTATGTCCCTACTCATACCTTATGATGAGCTACTATGTGTGGTCATCAAGTATTGTGATGTAATTTCACCCCATGTTCACACTAAGAGGGGGTGTTGGGAATTAGTGTTCACATAGGTGTTAAAAATTAGAGTTTATGTTATTTTTAATAAGTGCATTAATATTAAGTTGTTGAGAAACAACATAATATTATTATGTCACATGGCTTGTTAAATAGGTTATTAGAATGGTGGTATTGAGTTTTTTTTTTTTTTTTTGATGAATAGGTAGCTATCTATATTAAAGCAAAGATAAAGTTACATATTCACAAAAAAAGGGTGGGTGGTAAAAAGGCACACCCCGAAAGTCACATGGGAAGCGCCCAAAAAAAGCCAAAAACTAGCATCCAATCACATGGATCGAGCCCGATAGTCCAAGATTATAAAACATAACAACAATAAAAAGGCCATTAAACGGCCAGAGCAGTGCCAGCAGAGCCTGGAGGGTCTCTGCCATCCATATTTTTCCCCCATACATCAACGGGGTCTGGAGTGATGTCAGGAGGAGCACCCCAGCGATCGTCATCATTTTTTTTCTCTTTATCTTCTTCCTCGCGTCGAGGCGAGATTGCAAGCTCCAGACGCGGAAAGCTTTTACCAGCATCTGGCCATCCAGAACCAGAGGCAGGCGGATCATCAGAGGACCACCCAAAACTGCCACCGTCGCTCCCCGAAGCACCACCAAAGGGCCACCCCTAGCCAGCCCGCGATGGAGGAGAGTGGGCACGCCAAGGAGGGCAAGAGTCCCATCGAGAAGGAGGCTAAGAGCGAGGACACGTGAACTCAATATTAATAGGAAATTTGTTTAGGTTGTTTCCTATAAAATAGGATATGAAAATCCTATAAATATGTAATTTGTATTTGAATGAAAATATAGAATAATATTTTTGTATGCACTCTGAAATTTAATAGATTTTTTGTAAATTGACAAGGTTGTTACTTAAGACAATTTTTCTCTCATTTTGTCACCGTAAGGATCCTAGGCAACGATGCAAACTCTCCATTATCAATGATGGATTGTGGGATGTTGTGACTAGTAAGATCCCATTCCTTTGTGCCAAATCACTTTTGCATTTATGTAAAGGACCTCGATGTTTGAATGATAACTTCCCTTAGGTAAACATTCAAACAAATCTTGAAGCAAATTTGTTTTAATGAGGAGCTTAGAGTGTTTTAGTCCAGTATCTATCGCTTCCATAAGTATAAATTTATGTGGCTGAATATAGTTTAGTTTTAAATTTATAGTTTTACCTTATTATCCAATTTCATGTTCCATCTTTTAATCCAATCGGAGGCTATCATCTTTCTTCTATGTTACGTAGTAAGTATCTTGGAAAATTATTTGATTTATTGAACCATAGCAATTTATCTCAAGGTTGAATGGTGAGGAATGATCTCCTATAGATGTTAAATAAGTGACTACACCAATTCGTAGGTTGCATGCATTCCCATTGCTTTTAATTACATAATAAAATTAAAGTTGTTTAAGAATGAAAATAGTCAATTTCAAAATGAAGTAATGTAAATGAAGTACAACAAGGTAAATTTAAATGAAGTAGGCGTTCACTAAGTCTGAAGTCTTATTCACTAAAATAAATCAAACATTCAAAGTTGACAAGGAGACAAGCAAGCGGCTGAAGCAAGCAAACAAGTAGGTGAAGTAGACATGCAAGCACCTCAGCCACATAGGCAAGTAGCTCAGCCATACAGGCAACCAACTCAAATAGACAAGAAGGTAGCTCAAGCACGCAACCAAGTAGCTCAAGCAAATAACCAACCAGCTTAAGCAACTTGACATCAATGACAAAATATTCTACATGTCCATAATGCATCCCAGATAGAAAGAATATCGATGCATTGTGCACTACATCGTTGGTCCTATCCTTTCCTCCAATCTTCTGCACCATTGGACAAATGGAAAGTAGATTCGATGCATCCCATACTACACTGCGGATCCATCCTCAACCCCACAAACCCAAGTATACCGTCTGACAACTAGGAAGGGGATTCGGTCCATCCCATATTACACCGCGGGTCCGTCCACCATTCCAAGGTCACCAAGCATACACATGAGTACACAATACACTTCAAATCACAAACTATATGCAAGGTATAAACATAGTCACATAAATACATGTAGGTCAAAAACTATACATGTGAATTCATGAAGTCACAAGGGATACACGTGAATAATCAAAGTCACAAAGTATACACATGGGAGGCACACGCCTATAGAAACGCATGATTGGCCTATTTAAAAAGAAGGTTGAATAGTTAATAACTTAATTCTAATTGAATGGCGATTAAAGTAGGTATGTCCCGCAGGCTGGTAGGAACATGTTTTGATACCACTTGTAATGTCCCTAATAGGAATTCTACTAAATCTACTCTAAACTATCAATTTCCCAAGTAAGTAACGGATTTAGAGAATACCTTGGCTTGATTTTAGTCTTGCAGACAAGTTAGAGATTCTACTCTAAAGAAGGCAAGGCTCTGTATAGAACAAAAGAAGTTGAGCGATCAAAAGAGCAATTATTATATGAAGAAAAGGTACAATCTCATTTAGATAAGAGATACGAATGGTTAAAGAAAGAATTATATGGAGTGATTAAGATAATGAGGCAGCAGTTAAATAAAAAGGCAGCAATCATCTTTGAAAAGGTATGACTTTTATTCAAGAAATTGATTTTGAAGAGCTGCAATTTATGTAAGGGTGTGACTTTGTAAAAGGCTGTCTCTATTTGATAAGGGACACATCCATTCATCAAAGACATATCCCTTGAGTGGATATAAAGTATAGAATATTGAGTGAATAAAAGTAAGCTATTCATTGATTAATATCTAATGTAAAGAGCAGATTTAAAAGAAAGAAAGACAGAAAAATGAAGTGCAATTCAGACTTATATTAAATAGACGAACAGAATATTAATATGGTGAAAGAAGAACATATGATACATTATTAGAGAGCAAAAATTTCAAGGAAAACATAGACACATTTGTGATCAGATTTTCAGGAAAGATAGTACCATATTTATGATCAAATTTGTGAAAAGAAAGACTTCATGATAGTGTTCGGATTTGTAATTGGATCAGACCTGTAATTTGTGATCAGATTTGTGAAAGGAAGAAGTGCATGATAGTGATCAGATTTGGAAGATTGTGATTTGAATTTGGATCAGATTTGTATTTGAATCATATTTGTGTTTGAAATAGATTTGAGATCGGATCAGATCTGGATGAAGGATTTATTCATATCAGCCATAGAAGAATTAATAGGTTGAAGCCTATCAAACAGAGGTCGGAGCCTCTTGCTGGGTTGGAGCTCAGTTTGTGTAAAGATTGGAGTCTCTAATAGGTTTAAGCCTATCAAGTAGAGGTTGGGTCCTCTTGCTGGGTTGGAGCTCAGTTTGTGTAAAGATTGGAATCTCTAGTAGGTTAGAGCCTACAAGAAGAAGAAAAAGATTAATATATATAAGCAATATTTTGCCGTGGTTTTCTCCCGCAAGGGTTTCCATGTAAATCATGTGTTCTCATTGTGTTCTTAATTGCTAGACCTTACTTGATTTTTATTGTGATTGGTTAAGTTTTGAAAAGTAAAATTTGTTAGGTACTGATTCACTCCCTACCCCACTCTCCCCTCTCCCCCCACTCTCAGTAACACTGTGTGCTCATCAAAAGTTGCATCTCAATAATTTCATTAATGCCCTTATTTAATAATGCCTCTCTGGCTATTCTGCACAAAAGCACAAATTGAATAGAGCAAATAAGAACAAAAAAAAAAAATTAGAAGTCAGAAAAATATTATCATCAATAATTTTATAATTAAAGCAATACATCCTACCCTATTCTTCTCAAGGAGGAAAGTGTGGCACCCATTTAAAACAAAGCTTTCAAATTTTATGCCATACAAATAGAAGAGGGCCATGCTAGAAGATGAAAGACTTCTTGTCATTTCCTAAAAGTCATATTTATCTCATTTTCAACTAAAACAATGTTTGCAAAAAGATGGATGCATGGTTAAAATATTGAGACATCAATGAATATATGACACTGACACATTTGAACAACATGAAATTAAACATCCAAACTACAACCATTGACAACGTTTAAAATAACAAAAAATATATATATAAATACGAAAGAACTATTGTATTATAAAAAAGGCATCAGCCCTATACTAAAGCATATCACTCAACCTGCATAAAGTCATTATCCTCAGAAAAAAAAAAAAGACATGATTGCCAAACTAAGAACTAACTCAGACTAACTACTAAATAAATTGGAAGA
Organism: Sequoiadendron giganteum; assembly: GCA_007115665.2. Lineage (NCBI taxonomy): Eukaryota > Viridiplantae > Streptophyta > Pinopsida > Cupressales > Cupressaceae > Sequoiadendron > Sequoiadendron giganteum. Next base: position 355,488,095 of record CM021108.1, read on the forward strand.
TGGACCCACCCAAACACAACTTGCGAACAAAGAGTCTAATATAACTTAAAACTTAAAAGCAATATAACATGAAGCAGGCTTCCTTTTGAATTGCCTGGTAATGATGATATAATGGACGAATACACAAGTATTCGAAGTCACAACCTATTATGTAAAATCTTGTATCCAGATAATCAAACAAAACTTGGAGAATTTTTTTTAAAATTGGACACCCAGGAAACAATCTTCTAAACACATAAATACACTGTAATAGGACATCAAAACCAAACAGGTCTAAAGGACATTAGAAATCATCTAAACTCTTAACTAGGTCCTACACTCAATGTTGTAACAATATAACCATTTGCTATAAATTTAACACAAGTAATAGTTCTCTTACACAGCATAAAAATAGAAGAGAATCAACCTCATGCACCATAGCTTTCCTACGACATTAAGAAAGACGTTTTAATATTATTCAAAACAAAATATGACCATCCAACATTACTCCTGTTTAGAAATCACAAAGCACAAGAGTGATCCACTGGTTCACAATAATTACAAGTTTATTTGTCCCAATCACCTGAGAAAGATATAGTTTTAGTAGAATAAAAACTAAACCATCAATTAGGTTTTTTTTATTAAACGAGAACACCGAGAGGTAAAAGTTAAATAGATGCATATGCTTAACCAAAATACCTGCAATCTATATTTCAAACCCCTTTGTACAACACGATTGCCACATTGCATATCACAAGGACAAATAGGGGTGCATTCAGTAATAAAGTCCCTGGTGAATGAAAAAAATAAAGGAAACAAATTAGTAAGAAGTCTATCCTGTAGAAGTAATCTCATCAAAAACAAAACAAAACCATAGAACAAGGATCTTTTTTCCAAATTAAGCAGAGTAGTAAAAAATCCTAAAAAACAAACAAAATTATCATCTCTTTTCTAGAAAAGTTGATTTCTAGGATTTTGCGTCAATTGCTCCATATAGTAGCAAAAAACATAGCAAACCATTCTTCAACATGCTGGGCATGAGAAAGCGATTGTCAAGAATCAATTGATAGTGAGAAACGAGAGACTATAAAGAAGGTTGGAATTACAACAGCTATCTTCTTGAGATTGCTTCCTCATAACCAACAAATTAGACAAGTTCTTGTTATATAAAATTAGCCTAGCCATAAACTGAAATTTGTTTTACAAATACCATGAAAGCATTGAAAATATGATATAATTGATGGATCAAGACAAACTTTTAAACATAATAACCAGTTAAACTCCAGGTCAAATTCAAATTCAAATTTGCCAACCTTAAATTTTGGGAAAAAATTGATAGTTAAGGAAGCCCATTTATATTCGACTTCATAATTGAGAAGTATAAATATTTATAATAGTTACAAATCTACAAATGCTAGCATGTTAACATCTAAAAATTTAAAGTGATAAGCAAATAACACAGAGCATAAACAATAATACATTCCCCAAATGGGGTTACTCTAGATAATCATAAGAAGTCGAAGGTAATATGAGCTTCCCTCCCCCTCTTTGGATTTCTATGGACTAAATTAATATGGGGCTTGCTAAATGCAACCCTAGACCATCTGGGTGCTAAATTCTTAAATGACTCTCAGAAAAATAGACAAAATAATGAACAGAAAAAACTAAATGCACAAAAAGAATTGGCACTGTTCACCCGAGAAGGATAGCACCTACAAATACAGTTGTAACACAAGAGTACTCAGCCAATGGCACCTTTTATATTGCATAAACAAGTAAGATCAAAAACAATACCTTTTCTAAGGCTTTCCCTAACCATATACTCAATGGGAAAAGTAACCCCAACTAACCTTTGTATCTGGGCAGTGAGCCCTCTGGTAATTAGCCTTTGTATCCGATATTGCATTATTACTATATTGTGAGTTAATCCTCACCATGGTTTTTCCCTCATTGGATTTTCCACGTAAATCTGGTGTCTCTGGAGTTTGCTTTATGTTCTTTGCATTTCATGTTTACACTTAATAACAGATTGAGTTAAAGTGGAATTGATTAAGGTTAGAAGTAAAGGAATTTGATACAACTGATTCACCCTTCTCCCGCCACCCCCCTCCGTCCCCCCCTCTCAGTTGTCTTGTGCAATTCAACAGATAATAGCAATAAGACTAGGGCTAGGAGCTAAAGCATAAGTCTATTGATATCTTGTGCCTGGGTACACCAATATGCCCTCCCACCCAATGCTCTATCAGCAAAACTAGTAAAACCTCTGTAGGAAATACTTAACCTGGAGTAGCATTAGGATATGCAACCTCCACAAATGTATGAAGCATACAAAATTATGATTTTAGTTGTAAGTTGTTAAAATGTTGAGAATGGAAACCATGGCAACTAACACTATTCATCCAAACTTAGACAAACTAACAAACCAAATAATTCAACTTAACAAAAACCATGAATAAGAATGAACTTCCTTTCAAATTTTTGGGCACACTTCAAATTTTGGAACATTTTTCAAGTTATGGCAAGTTTCAATGCTTTTCCTATTAAAACTTCATTTTCAAGTATGATATCTACCATGGGCAATCCCTTCAACTTTATCTTCCAAAACCAAACTGTCATGTTTTGAGACACGTTGACCTCTTCACAAAATAACCCTTATAGCTCTAAACTGTCATATTCTACAAAACTACGACCTCTTTCCCAACCATCTCCTAGCTCCAACAACATTTGCCTTCATCATTTGCCAAGACTGCTAGTTGCATACAACAGGTGTTTCACCTTTCAGGCATCACATGTGCATATCAAACACATAGTTTGCTTCTGAGACCTTAGACCAGATCTTATATGGTCCAAGAGTGTCATTTGTTTGTACGGATTCAACCCAGTGTTTAAAAACTCAATGAGTACTGTTTATGCAGCAAACAAGTAGCTTGCCCATGACACATGAGATGACTCTGCTGCAGAAACACACAAGTATTTTGTTAAGTTACTCAACGATTCTCTCCCAAGGCTTGCTCAAACTCAGTGAGTCTAACAGGAGAACTTGACCACTGCATAAAACCTTTATTTTTGTCATTTTGGTCTTCAGCAATTTAGATATTTGTGCCATGAGCTGATTGTTTGGAAGGATTTATCAACGATAGGTAAAAACTGACAAAATTATTAAAAACAGCATGTACCATGAAGGTGCTTGTGGCGTTAAAGGTTTTTACAAAGCAAAAAATATAAAATTGTTTTGGGCTGTGCCAGATGGAAAAGTAGAGTTTTTTTTTACCTTAATTTTGCATTTTTTCCCTATTCTTATGAAACTTTTAGTGACTTTTAGTTTCCCAACTAAATCTTGAGTAATTGGATTCCATTTATACTTTTAGTTTTGGTTTGTCGCGTAAATCCCAATTCCAAGCAATGCTAATATGGTCAAAATAGACTAATGTGTTCTCTAATTTTTTTTCTTTATGCTTCTCATGCATTAGTTAAATTTATTTTGAGTATTTATGTAACCTATTTTTGTTTGATGAGAGGTTTTACCTACTTTTTCATCAAGTCCAAGTCCAAGCAAAATTTTTAGGAAGCCAAAATATAGTCAAGTCTGAGTTTTTCAACCATGATTCAACCTAACAAACACCATGTCCCCCATTCCAAAGCTTTGCTTTGTCTTCTGTTGGTCTACCTCTTGCTTTATACAACTCACATCGATGGGAAATTCTCCTTCAAATGTCACATATGTCTTGCGTCTCTTCCAATGACTCTACCATTGCAAGGACACCACCTTTCATAAAATAACTAATCTAATAGCGATGAGGGTTTGAAACCATAGAAATACTTAAATAGAGATATCTTAATGCTAGTGTTATGCAATGTTAAGCTAGTACTCCACCAAATATAACCATTCCGCTCACTTCCTTTGCTTATCATCATCATACATCCTCAATTAGCCTTCTAATAATTTATCCAAAACCTTCAATCGTTCATTGCATGGGTATGATAGGCAGTACTCACATTAAATATCAACCCTACTAATCTAAGTAGTTTGCACCAAAATCTAATGATGAAAAACTTTATAACTCATGGACTTGCTAGTAACTACAAGATGGGTTAATACGGTGAGTTACTAAAATACTCTCTGGCAAATTTTGGACAAGAACTTGTAAGTCTAATCAAAAAAATTGCCTAACAGCAAAAATTGTGTCATGACATAAAAATAGGAAAAACACTCATTTTTCTTCATCTAATTTATGCTCTTGTGCCGTTCACTATTTGGTTTTCAGGTAATTTGGACTCATTTAGAGTGATCTTGTTGGATTAATCAGGTGGATTTATTGACCAAATATGAAAGTTATGTCACTCTTTTATTTCTTTTTGACTTTTCATTCTTCTTGTGTTCTAGAACTTCAAGGGTCTTAATAATTCATGTTATGTTTCTCTTTTACTTTGTTTGCTTCTTTTAAGAGCTAGGGTTTGCAAATTTTAAATTCTTCTATTTTTTCCCTTATTGTTGGGATTTCCAACTTTGTGAATAGTGATGGCATCTACAAGTACCTATAAATGTGGCAAGATCAAGGACCTCACTTATAGGCACACTAAGTATAGAGGGAAAATGGTGGCATGCAGATATTATGTCTTGAAAATGAGATGACATCAAACACCTTATATCACCTTGCACAAATCCTTAGTCAAGATGTGCAGCTACGTAGTTCGATGGAATTCGAAATTGCACAAGAGATGAAGGTTGTCCTTGATTTGTGTTAGAAGAAATTAGAAAAGAAGAGGACGATTAAGGCAATTATAGCTTCAATTAATTCTTCCTCAAATGTAAAGACTAATGCAATAGATTCTTGTCTTGGGCCACAAATACAATGATCATTCATTGGAAATTGTTACCGTTAGAGTAAAATAGTTATTATTTAATTGTTTATTTTACTTTATGTACTAAGCCAGCTTATGTGGCGATGTGTCACTTGAAGAGGTAGTTGAACTCTTAAAGGTTGTGTGGCATTCCTCATTTGCCACTTGGTGGAACTTAGTTGCCACCTTGAGTTGAGCACTCCTACAATGACTTGAACTCATATTCCTATATGTACATCATCCTCTTTGAGGATTTCACACTTCAATTCATTCCATTTTGCATTGTTGTTTTCAATCTCATAGTTTAAGTGTGCACTTGCTTGACTTGTGTGACTTGTTGATACTAACAATCAAGCAAATATCTTGCAAACTTTGGCATGGTATCAATGCTAATTCTACAGTTGGTTGCTGGTTCATTTGATTTGTGAGTTTTTTTCAAAACATAATTGCATGCAACATTGGGTTGTTGTGCTTGTTCTTTGTCTTTTGTGTTTCCTCTAAAACACTCTACAATGATAGAAAGTCACATTGTTTCATCAAGTCACTGTTCCCTATTAAAGCACACTGGCCGATCTGTGAAAAGTGGGCGACCATTTGAGAATGTTGTTCATTCGAGGGTGTTTGTAGCATCTTACTACGATCAATGAAATCATTGAATATTCTGAGATCTATTTATCAAAGGCCATGAGGCCTTCTTGCGAAGGCCACAAGGCTTTATCCTTCAACCAGAACCTGTGATGTCTTTGTTGGTGTGGCGACATTCACATTAACTTAGTACTCCTTTCTTGAGGTCCTCAGTATCCATTGGAGGTCACTAGACATTTCTTGTTTGATGGTGTGAGATCACTACTAAAGGTCACAATCTTGTTTGAAGAGGGAGTAATTTGTTGTTGACATGGCACGACTTGCTTAGTATGTGAAACTTGCCTTTATTTTCAGGTGTTTGTTGTCTATCTCTATGTGAAGAGGTTAACAAATCTATACAGCCACAACGATCACTATTTTGAGGGCACACTTGACATAAAAGGATGCAGCTTATAGAAATTTTCATTCACATACTCCCTTGCACCGATCATCTGTCATTTCCAAATAGGCGGCTTCAACCTCACCTGGCATGCACTTGCATTCTCCTTGTGATTGCTTATGCCCTTTCATCAATGCATAGCTTACCTGCACAAGCAAGAAGGTAACGTGTATTAATTGGAAGATGTCATCAACTCTTTCAAGATCACATGGCCTTCATCTCCATTTGTGGCTTAATTTGCTTTGTTTAGGTGTAACATTCCAATCTCCAACATAAGCACTCGCGACCTCCTCTAGGCTCCTTTGTTGGAACGCGTCTAACACAAGAAGAAGATTGCACTATACATCTTTGATGGCACGACACTCCCTCCATTGAAATCTCAAGGACTTCACATTCAACACAAAAGGTTTCTAAATATTCGCAAACTTCTTTTTTAATCACTCCATAGTCTTCCACAAATCGAGCTTCTCCAACAAAGGCGAGGATTAGTAATTGCACAAAAACAAATTTGCATTTCACATCTCTATTCTCACTCAAACTAATTCTAGTTTGTTGGGCTTTTTCTTTAACATGTGGAATGTAATTACGCGCGTCATTAATTTGTTGTTGTGTTATCATTTTGGCATTTGTTTCTAAGTGTCACTTCTAACACATCTCCCCTCGACCCGATCTCTCATCATATGGCTCACTTGACAACACATCAATTTGACAATTGTTGTAATCATAGCTTGCTAAAAACTAATGTATTTTTGTAAACTACTAGTGGTTTATATTCATTAACAAAATTATCTAGCAAGACATATGTAGTAACTTTCAAATGCCAAGTTGAAAATTTGATTGTGAATAGTCATCAAAAAGCTCTTTCTAAGCAGAACAAACTAGCGTCGAGACGATGTAAAAATTGTGTTGTTAAAGTACAAATTTTTGTCTCCTCTTGTAAAAGGTAAACTTTTAGTTTCTAAGTGCAAAATTAGGCATAAATGATTATTGTATCTTCTGATTAGTTACTCACATTGAGTAATTATTTTTTAGAAGTGAACATCACTTGCCCATTTCATTGAAACATGATATCGCACTCAATTATAAAATGTCATTATTTGTTACTTTGAAATTGTTATATGCACTGAAACTTATAAAGCGCCAAAGTTCAGGGGGGATCAAAAATCATAATCAAAGGGGCTTGTCTTGTGTATTATATTCCAATATAGACATAATCCTAACTCCATTTAAATTCTATGAATGGAAGCAATCAATGGAAATAAAACTTAAAAAATTAGAATTACATCGTGTCACTATGGGTTTGGAACTTGAACCTACAGGAGCAGCTAAGAAACGAAAGCGGCATAATCGAAATGATGAAAAATACGGTACATTGTGTACAGTCATTTCTATTGATCTTCTCTTTCACGTTAATTCTACCACAACACCTAATGATGCATGGACAACATTAGAAAATTTGTTTGGTAAGCAAGATGTTATGAGGGGACACCAATTGGAAAATGAATTGATAAGTCTTAATCCACAAGACTTAACCACAATACAAGAGTTCTTCACTAAGTTAAATCTTCCAAGGTTTCAACTCAATCAAAGTGGAATTAAAACACAAGATGAACAATTGGTCCTCAATATTTTGTCAAAATTGGGCCCTCAATATTCAATATTTGGTTCTACCTTCCATGCAACAAAGAATACCTTTGGTGCACGCTACACTATGCCATCACTCTCAAATTTTGTTGTTTCTCTCACAAAGGAGCAAGACAAACTAATACAGATCAATACAATGCAACATTAAAAGCCACAAGTGCTTGTAAAACACAAAAAGTGAAGTGTGCTTTCTACAAGAAAACTGAGCATATTAAAGATAAATGTATGAAGAAAAGGATATATTGCCTTGATCATCTACTTGAGCAACAAGGGGTTCCTATCTCCAACAAAGAATCTTCATCTAGTTCAGCATATAAAGGAAAACTACTAATGGCTACTACAGGTTCAGAGATTCATAAATGGGTTCTCGATTCAAGAGCATTACATCACATGTCTCCTTATCCAAAAGTGTACATTTCATTTTATCCTTCTGATGTAAACAAAGTAAAAGTGGCTAATAGCACTTTCATATGTGTTTGTGGTCAAGGTACAATTGATGTATGCAATCAGAGTATTCCTTATGTCTTGTTTGTTCTTGAATTGGCAAACAACATTCTTTCCATTCATCAAATTACAAAATCTGGAAAGATAGTTGAGCTTACATCAACTTCAGTGACAATTCGAGACTCTCAAAGCAAAGAGATTGTTGAAGTGGCTGAGCTTGATCAACTCTCTCATCTTTATACATTTTCACGCTTTGCTCCATCGGATTCATACTCACAGATTCATTCTTCCACTCCCAATATCGACAGTTCATCTCCTCCACTATCTACCACTACATTAGAATTCAAAGGTGCTTTATCGAGAGCATCTAGAGGTTCATTCTAGTAGTAGATTACGAGGAGTAGTTCATCATTTTTGGGAGGCTTCTAAGTCTCTCCTCATAGTACTTTCTTGTTATCATCTCCATTTTGGATGGTAGTCCTTTCCCACAATGTTTTCTACCTTTCTATACCTTTAGGGAGAGTTTCATTGTACATGGGTACCTCATCAAGCCTAGTTGTCGTGACCCATTCATTTGTGAACCCACCTAAGCTAAGCTTAAAGGCAAGTGTAATGACCCGAGCTCTGGATTTGTTGTACCCCAAATAAAAAAATTCGCTACACTTAAGCATTTTGAAGAAATGGTCAAAAGTCTTGTTAAAATCATCAAAAAAGGTCAAAATTTGGGATTTGCATGTCTTGCATGTGAGTTAGGAACTCAAAATTTCCAAAATTCGATGATCTAGGTCGGCTCAGAGCGACCAAGCCTACAAAACCCAGATCTCAATTTTTCAACCCTGAATTTTAGGAAAATTTCTATTTTTAGAAACTTTCTAAAAATAGAACTTTTCCTGGATTTTTTTCGGTTTCTTCTGAAATGGATCATGGCAAAATTTTCTAAAAATAGAAAGTTTGGCTTCTACAGTTCAAACTGATTTTGATTGGCTCAAAACACTTCCTCATCAGGCTGGTCCAGTCAGAATCATCAAAAGATCAGTTTTTCCCTAGTGGATCCATTATGCTTTTTTAGAAGGTTTTTTTTCATGAGCTTCAAGGTCATCAATGGAGGTCAATCAACTGTCAGGTGTCAGATTCAGAGTCTCAGGCACTGCTCAGATCAAGAAGCTGCAACAAGTGATCGAGGGGAAAAGAATGTAGAATGGAGGTTGAAGAATCTTTAAAAATGCAAGATTTTGACCAACTCTGGAAAATCCAAGCGCCCCTACCCAGTAAAGGCGCCTTGGGTTTTGTGCCTTAGAAAAAATTTCATCTTCAACAATCAAGGCAATGGCAAACGTGAGGAATGAAGGGAAAAGTTGAAATTTGCGAAATAAAAGCTAACACTGCCAATCATGGGCGCCCCAAAAGGAGATAGGCGCCCAAGTTTTCAAGGGGTCAAATGATAGAATTTGGGTTTGCTCATCCTAGACAATCTTGCTCAGAATCTTCTCATCTCAGCAATGAATCCATCCACGCAGTCATCAGATCAATCAATCATCCAAGATAGAAGATTGAATGGAGAGGTCTCAAACCGAGAAAAAGAAGGCAAATCATGAAATCATCAAAAAATATTCTGTCTAGAATTATGAGCGCCTTGAGAGGAGATAGGCGCCTAGGGTTTTGGAGACTCAAATCCAGCAATTAGGGTTTTCCAGATCAGTTAATCTCTTCAGAATCCTACCAACTTTGCAATGGATATCTCAGCAAAATCATCAAATCATTCAGCTGACGGCAAATCAAGATCAAATGTAGAACACAACATGAGGTTTCAAGTTTCAAAGATGAAAAAGAGTAAAAAAAACGACTGTCTGGAACTGATGGGCGCCTTAGGTGGAGATACGCGCCCAAGAATTTGAAGGTCTAAAACATAAAATTTGCAGTCGTAGTCTCCAACATGTCTCCTTCAGTTTTGATCAAGCTCTCCAACGTAATCATTAGCAAGTCCATCAGAGTTGGCAATCAACAGATATTGAAGACAGAGCGAAGAGATGAAGTCAAAGGCAAAATGAAAATCTCGAGAAAATTCTAAGTCTGAAAGCCATGGGCGCCCCAGAAGGAGATAGGCGCCCAAGCTTTTGAGGCCCTAAATGCAACTTTTAGGAGATACAACTCCCAAGAGACCCCCTTCATGATTCATCAGGCTATTCAACGAGTCCAGCCATCAATTCGTCGGACCTCCCGATCATCCAGAATTGTGAAATCATCTGAAGGTGAGGAAACAAGCAAGAAACGAAAAAAGTGAAAAATGGCTAACATTGGTAAGCATGGGCACCCCAGGTAGCCAAGGGCGCCTATGATTTTGAGGGTCAAGATGATGTTTTTTATCAAAAGCAACCTCTAGGATGATCTCCCTAGATTCACTCAGGCTCCGTGATAGATCATTTAGTCAATTCACAGCATCAACCAAGCATCCGAAAATCAAGATCAAACTAAGGTCAGAATCAAAAAAAATCTTGAAAAACATGAAAAAATGGTTGTCTGGAGAGGAAAAACACCTCTAGCCAAGGAGGGCATCCAAGCTTTAATGCCTTAGAAGAATTTTTCAAGCTTTCATCTTTCAACATTAGAAAGTGTCCAAGTTCAACGAACCAGTTCAAGATTGGCTTCAAAAGTTTTAAAGCAGAGAATAAAGTGTTTTATTTATCCTCAAAACTTACTTAAGAAGACTTTGGATTTCATTATTCACTTTTTTTAGGTTGGCATCCAAGAGCAAGAGAGGGGGAGACATAAAATTTTATTCTTTTCAGGATTTAAGAGCCAAAACGTGGTGCTTTCTCACAATTCTTCATATTTTCCGGATCAGCACACAAAGGAGCTTGCTTTTTCATACTTATTTCTCCTAGGCATCGATTTTCAGAAGAAGGGGTTAATATTTTCAATTTCCAACGATTTGGGTCAGCTCAGTTCTTGATTCTCTACAACTTTCAAGAATTTTTCAACTTTCAAGAACTTGCTTTTTTCTCACATGTCCAAGAAATCTTCAGTATTTTCAAAATCCGATCATTTGGGTCCTTCTCAAACATGATTCTCAACAAAACCCAACTCTCAGCTTTTTGCGAGAAAATCCTAAAATTTTAGGGTTTGCTGCTTCTTCGACCAGCCATCAAAATTTTTCAAAACGGACGATCTGGGTCTCTTTGGAACAAGATTCTACACAAAACCAATATGTCCGATTATTTTTTAAAAATCTGTCATTTGGAGAAGAATAATCAACAAGCTATTTTTAGTATTTGTGTTGACCTTGTCCGAGCATAGTCGAGTTTTCCAGCATGTGTTACTCTCCCATCAAATTCAAAACCAAACAAGTGTTGTATCATAATTATCTAAACAGACGATGTTGGAAAGTACTTTTAAGTACCATCATGGACATAAAACATCATCATCTCAATTGAAGAACGTGAAAAGGAGTGGTATGAGCGAAAGGACAAATATTGGAAAAAGTTGCACAATACTCTTCCGTGGGAGAATCAAGAGAAATGTCAGAAGCATAAAGTTGCAGAGCCGCCAAGTTATCAAAGAGATCCTAGAAAAGCAAGATTTTGCTATAGATATTAATGCTCCTAATAGAGATACAGTTTCCCATTTTTTTGGCAAATGTGGTTGACATTTAAAGCAACAACTTTCTCCCAGCTTTCTTCTCACTTTCTTTCTATTCTTGTCTCAATTCTTTGAAGAAGAAGGAAATCAAAATGTAATAGTGGGCACTTTCAATGTTTTTAGGTTTTCATAGGTTGTTAGATGCTTATCTTGTTTTAGTTTTATGTAATGTCCCTGATTTAGCCCTACGCTCTACAATTGGTTTTAGGCTATTTCCAAAAACTCATAGGCTAAGCATATTGGGAACACTTACTATTTATAGTAAGTCATGTTACTGCTCAATTGGCATACAGATGTGGTTTTGGCAAACTTACTATTTATAGCAATTCGCTATTTTTGGTAAGTATATTTATAGCAGTATCACTCTAGCAGCAACTCAATCTTTTGCAGTTCAGTGTGGCCGATCAGTTTGGCTTTCTGTTGAGTTGAAGTGAATTTACTATTTTTGGCAATGGCTATTTTTAGTAAGTCTAATTTTGGCAATATCATCATCTGCAGTTCAGCTCAGGTTATCATGCTATTTGTGGTAATCCTTTAGTTTCAGTATTGGCATTGGTTTTGGTTATCTCCTTGGACTAAGTGTTATACTTAGTTAATTTCATGTTTTTAAGTTGTTCCCCCATGCCTTGGAGTGATAACTTCATGTTGTTTTAAAGAGTGGACATTAAGGGGTCATGTTGAGCATTTAATGATTTATTAAATGTTTTATTGTTGCAAATAGAAATGGATGCCTAAAGGGAAGGGAAATAATGTTTTATTATTTCACAATAAAGTGAATGGTTGAAGGTGGTGTCCCTTGGGAAGTTGAAGTGATTCAACTTCTTGGAATTCGAAGTGTTTCATTTGCCCATTGAAACTTCTATATTGCTGCATTGTAGAGAGCTGATTATGTTATGTTTTTGAAAGCAAAGTTATGCTGCTGGTTTGAAATCCAGAATCCGGCTAAGGGAAAGCTTAGCAATTCTACTTCACTCTTCGGGCCTGAAACTATGGTTCCCTAGATGATGGATTGAGAGTGTGTTTCATTCAGAAGTACATATTGAGCTTCAGTGTTAGAGAAATTGAAGTTATTTCCAGAAATTGTGTTGCAGGTCCTTTCATGGCTTAAGGACATTTCTATTTATAGCTTTGAAAGTGATTTTTATTTTGTTATGGGTATTTGCTCTTTCCATTACTAGACCAGGGGCGACCTTTCTTGGAGAGTTGCAGATTTAAATTTGAAGTTTATGATTTTATTTACTAAAATCACCCTTGCAAGGAGGCCGTACATTTCAGTTTGCATTGGAAGTTATGCCATAAATAAATAGTGGTGTTTTGAGGTTGTTTCTTCATCTCAACAGAGGCGCCTATCTTCTAGTTGATCATTGCACTTGGAATCGTGCAATTCGGAGGTAATTCGATTGAGTTATGAGTATTTGATAAATTTTTGTAGTTGCTGATTTGTCATTTCCAAAATTACAGTTTGCTGAAACAGAATTAAATCATTTGTTGTTTCTATCTTTCTTCTTCTTTTCTCATTATGTTCTGACATGGAAACAATGTATAGCTTGGTGCTTGAAAATTGGTGAAAGACATTGTAATTTGCAGCCTTCTTATTTGTACAAACTGTTAACAGTAGTACTGTTTCAGTTTTAACATTGCTGCAATATTTAATTAGTTTCACACTAAGCACCCCTGGATGGTATACCGCCAGTGAGGATAAATTGAATTGTAATCTCTTTTCATACCCACTTTCAAGTGGCGAATCCCCACTCTTCAGTGGATGCCTATCGCAGCAGAAGAAGTATTTTAAATTGTAATCTTTTCCCCCCACAGTTTGGTGGTAGCGTGGAAAGTTCCTTTGGCTGGTTATCCGCCTTTGTTCCATTCAATTTCAGCATTAGTACTCCACCATATGTTAGCACATCGCCTGTCAAAGGATCTTGAGTGCACATTCTTGGTGTCGAGTTTAATCTCTCTCTTTCAATGTAATCTTTGTAATATTTGATTCAGTAGATCCTAGAGATCCTCTGCCCATATGCCCGCCCCTCCTCCTTAAGTGGTTTTAGAGCACATCCTTGGTTAAAGTTCTTTTATGCACGTTTTGGTTTATGCTAACCTTAACGGGTGCTTGGTTACATTGTAAATGTTCATTTAAAAATTAAAAAATTGAGAGAGAATATTTCATTTTAAAAATAAAGCTTGCATGTTGGCAAGTCTTAGTTGTAAAAGCAAAGAGATTTTAGGGTTCCCTACTCCTCTGCTTGTGTATAAATAAGGGCAGTCTTGCCTATTTTTCTTTAGTGATGCTCGTGATAACAAAACATTGAGCCTACTAGTGCCTTCTAATTGTTATTCAATGTTGTTCAAAACCATACTTGTGATAACAAATTGTTGAGCCTATTTTGCCAACAAGTTGTTGCTGTTAGATTCAGTTCACTTAGTGTAAGAGCAAACTTGCAAGTCTCTTTTAGCTGCAAGTTATTGTTCAGTCCATGTGTTACTTGTGTCAATGTGTTCTGGTTAATCACAAAACAGTAAGCCTATTTTGCTACAATCCAGTTGTCCCAGAAGTGTAATCTTTTTTATTTGAGATTTGAGTAAATAAAGTATTGTGCCTACTTTGCTGCCCTAATATAATGTCTCAAGTTTCCATTTTATATGTTACGCTTATATGATCTCTATTTCAACTTGCATTGAAATTTCAGTAGATGTGCGTTGGGAGAAAGCTTGTTTTAAGTATTTGTGTTGAAGAATCATTCCTTGTTCATTTCTAACTCTCATGCTCTGCGTTTACTTGAGTAGTTAGAAACGTCATTGAAGTAGGCTTAGTCGTAGTTGAACTTCATAAAGAGAAAATCAACTACGACACTTGAGGTCTAAAACCTTGTGCTCTTAGCTGAACAAAAAGATTGGGAAATTAGTTTAGTTTACTTTCTTTAAGCAACATCAGCAAAGAGGGAGCTTCCCCTCCTAATTTGAAGAGCAGTTTATCTGTGCATACCTGTCCATTTCTAATTCACATACTAGAGTTGCAAATTGAAACGCCAACAAGATTAATAGATTTTACGATTTAACCGTTAAGGTTGACAATTTGAAACATGTTGTCCATAATAAAAATCAGAAAATTATCTACGTTCAATCTTATATACATTCAAGAATCAATGTTTCTTAATTTAAAGAGCACTGGTTAACACTAGTAGGTTAAAATGCATATAATCTCAATTAAGGAATTTGATACAAGCATTATTTTAATAATGGCAATATGCCATGTGAAAATAATGTTGTTTTTGATAGGTTAATCGAGCATCCTACATTGTTGCAACAGGTTAAACCTATTTAATTGCTATTTCTGAAGTTATCTCTTTATACATGAAATTTTATAATAGATGCTATCTCTGATTTTGCTAATTAATTATGCATCTTGGGTTGGCTGGAAATGGTCTCCTTTAGGAGCACTCAAGTCCTGAGTATTTATATACATTTTTGCATAAAACTATTCCATTCCTTCTAGCTTTCCTTCCCACTTCATCTTATATCTTGCCAAGGAATATATCTCTCCGTGGAGGATGCGACTTCTTTTCCCTTAATATACATGACCCTTATTTAAAGTTGCCGCTAATGGATAGATTGATTAATGGGGGCTTTTAATAGAATCACTACCATTTAAACTTAATTCATCCTTGCTTAACCTAAATCATCGGACTTGGTATGACTTGTCTTCTAGACTTAATCCAAGATATTAGGGATATCACTGACTACTTAGTTTAATGGTTGATCGACGTGATATGTATCTCTTGCGATAGTTGTTAGTATCTTCACATTAAAGTGTCTCTTGACTAGGAATGAGACTTTGCTTTACCAATGCTACCGCCAACTTGGCATGATCCAGATAGAAGGCAAGCGGTCAACACATTGCATTTGGTTATTGTAAGCAACATCTCATGGAGTGTGTCGACCAAAAAATACATCGACTTTCTTCAACCTGCTATCTACCTTCCAACCTTTCTACCTTTTGAGATTCTCATGATCTTCCCACTACTAAATTTTGCTTGTTCATCCCTTGATTGCATCGCTTGTCAGAAAGCAATGTCTCCCTGATAATGAATATATACCCTGCTAGGCAACAAACAACTAAATATATGTCTCGACCCTAGAAGCGGCTTCTTTATAGATATGCAACATGTCCTCCTTTGTCCATTGGCAGGCAATAGGATGAAGCGTGACGGCTTCAGTGATGGAGTCGGCAAATATATATATCACTCAATAGTATGCCACGATGGTCAAAGCGGTCAATACCAACAATAAATTCATCAACGCCCTTTTGAATATGAATCATCGTGTTTAAGTAGCCGTCTACCAATGAGAGCAAATGTATAGATATTTGATATAAATCATCCCAAACTGGAAGATTAATAATAATCTCTCAAACTGAAAGAATATCAATTATCTCATGTGAATCGATCAACTTTGGAATATGCACGCTATTGTAACAAGGAGGTAGTCTGTCTTGAATAGATACATAATTATTGATCAGATTAATCGATCAATAATAATAAAATTTCTGCTCTTATGGTTTGTCATGTCCCCGATTTTGTAACACTAAGAGATTAAACGTTAGAATACAAATAAATAAAATTACTAGTAAAATACATATTAAAATGTAATTACTATAATAATTTTATAATTATAAATACCAAATATAATATTATAAATATTAAAATATATAAAATTGATATTTGAAATCATTAACCAATTATTGTTATGATTATAATTGTCTCTGACAATATTATAATCATTAATATACTGAGTATTAAAGGATATAAAATTAATATAAATTAATTAAATCAATTTATTAAGTAAAGCATACAATATCTATATTAACATAAATATTAATAACCGTAAAACAATTACAAATCAAAGATGATTAAATAGTGAACTCCCGAAATGGTGAGAAGCCACGACTGTCCTGGGAACCGACACAACTCCCTTCCAGAGTCATGGGTATTTAAGAGACACTGTATGATCTTCCAAAGGGGGGGGAGGGTGAAGTATAATATATCAGGGCTAAGAACGTCTTCTAGCTCTACAGGGTCAATGAGGGGAAGTCGACTAAACTCATCGAAAGTCTTTCGTCCCAATTATGTGAGTTACTCTTCAATGAATAGCAACGCATATACTTATGCAACTATCGTCTCTAAGGAATAGCTGTGGGATCAAGTGCACTAAGAGGAGGTTGTTCGGGCCCTATCATCTATTGCCCCAACTAAAGAAGCATCAAATAGGAAGGATGATCGCGCGGCTAGAAGCAACGAACTTATTTAAGGGAAATCGGTGATGGTGTAAGGAGAATATCAAGGACATTGTCATTCCTATGCAACGACCAGGAAATGAACCATAGTTGACACCCGATCAAGACCATGGAAAGCGGTGAGATCCCATACACAGCCTGAGAAGTGTTGACGCCATCGCTCAGAAATTAAGTAATAATTAATAAATGATCAACAATGCATCAATCTGTTATTGAAGGGTGTTCTTGGAAACAAGAACCCCCTGGGGAGAGAGACTTCTTTTCGTTGAGTGGTGGAGGTATAAAATAAAGGAATAAATGAAGTATAGAGGAGTTTTGGAGGCAGAAGTATCAATAAATCATGAAGGCAAAAATGTTCCAAAAAGGGACATTACAAGTGGTATCAGAGCATGTTCCTGCCATCCTGTGAAAATAGTGTTTGCAAAAGAAGAAGGTATATTCTATAACATACAGAAACACATTTTGATTTGTACAGATGAGGTATGTCCTACTTTGCTGTTAACATTCATCATAGTTACCAAGATAAATGTAAATTGTGAGATTTTGAATAGGAACAGTGATATTATTTTGGCAAACAAATAGGGAATTTGAATACCAGTTGGTGGTTAATAAACATATCTAAATATGATTGATAAATATATATGATGACCGATAAATATATTATATGTGGTTAATGAATACATAATAGTATTTGTTTAATTGATATTATTTATTATCGTCATTTTGGGGGATGCATATCACTATTATAGTATTGCTAATATATTATCTTGAATTGGACTACTAATGATGTTATGATGATATACTCTATCACAATTTTTGGGTGTGTATCCATATAAAACAACCATGGAAAGCTAGAGAAGAAAAGCTAAGTAAATCTCTACATCCCTGGCAATATTGGAAACAGTTATGATCTATCATTCTATTGTAACATAGAATAAGAAGATGACATCATTGGCCGGGAAAATAAGAGGCTCCTGCAAATCGAAGTGGTAAGTATGAGGTGAGTGCTTTCATAGCTCTAAAGCAGCAATCATAAATATCTTTATATAATTAGAAAATAATATTTGTTATGAATGTAAATATTAATGATTGATAAATTGGATTTGATACTGATAAAGATGTTAATGGAGTTATTAATATTTGATAATTGATCAACATAAACCTTGAATAGCATAAGGGACCATCGCATATACATTCAAAATATTTACATTGAACTCTTAATATCTTGATAAATTCATGAATCCCCATAGGATGGTGTAATTACGGGTAAATTGTCAATATGATCATCATTAGATGCAATCGTTTGTATCATCAACAATCATGTAGTGGGTTGAGGGATGGAACTGATAGGTTGAGCAGATACTAGGGTCCCTTCGAGGTAGACCACCCTCATTGGATGACTGCGGTCTGCCGTTGGGGGCCAAGGGGGTTGTTTAGCCGCTCTTGGGCTGAGAAGGGATTGCTCTAAGGGCCTCCTATGAAAATCCTTCCTCCAAACTATTGCATGGTTGGATCAACTTGAGAAACTCTCCATCATAGTAGGGGATGGGGAAATAGGAGGTGCAGAAGGGATAGCAGGTGCTAGAGGCCCTTCCAAGTAGCCCACCCACATGGATGACTGTGTGTTTGCCATTGTTGGGCCAAGAGGGCCTGCGTACCTTCTCTTGGGCTTGGAAGGAACACCTCTATGGGCGTCTCAATGCAGCCATCCTATTCAACCATACCTATGATTGAGGAGACCAATAACTTCAGCAAGGTGTTGTTGGAGTCAATGCTACGTGTGCCTTACTTATATTCAAGTATATGCTTTGAAATAATTTGTGTGTATTCAAAGGTTTACCTGTATGCCTTTTAACATATGTTCAGGTGAATACTTTGTGTATTATGTGTATTTGCGTGTATGCTTCCTACTCAAGTGTATACTTGATGACCTTGGGATAGTGGACGGGTCCACGGTGTAGTATGGGATGCACCAAAATCCCCTTTCCCAATTGTCTAACAGTATACTTCATACTAGTAAATTTGTATTTGAGTATATACTCTGACTTATGGTTGTTTTTGTATTTGAGTGTATACTCTAAGTTATGATTGTATTTGTATACTCTATGATTGTATTTATGTTTGAGTGTATACTCTATGAATTATAATTGTATTTATGAATTATGATTGCATGACGTGTGATTGTATTTGTATCTTGAGTGTATGCTCTATGACCTTGCAATTGTATTCAAGTGTATATTCTATGATTTTGTATTTGGGTGTACACAACCTTGTATTTTGAGTGCATACTCTATGACTTGTATTTTTGAGATGTATTTGTATTCGAGTGTATACCCTCTAACTTTGTATTTGTATACTCTGACTTCAAGTGTGTACTTCATGACAATGTATTCAAGTGTATACGACATTGTATTTGTTGTGACTTGTATTCAAATGTATGTTTTATGACTTACATGTATTCATATGCTTGTGACTTCATGTCATGTCCTGCTCACACATATACTTCATGCTTTACCTATTTTATGGTGTTGCTTAGTACCTTACTTCCTGATATACTCTAATACATGACTATTTCATTTTTGTATACTTTGTGTTTGCGAAATTCATGTATTTGTTCGTATTCGTCGAGTGTATTCACGAACATACTTATGCCTATGTTCTTTATTTATGATCATTTCGTGCGTTATGCTATATGTGGTGTACTTATGTATATGCTGAGTATCTTCTGACATTCATGCCCCATGATTAAACTTCATGTATCTCATGTGTATTTTATCGAATGCATTTATTCCATGCATAGAAGAAAATTTGAGTGTAATGAATACTCTACATATTCATGTCTTAAGAAATGACTACATTCTTCTCGCTCCATGTGTGTAATTCTTATATATATATGCTTCATGTATGCTATATGAATACTTCACGCTTCATCTACTTGTAATTGATATGTGTCCTCATGTTTGAATGCCCACATGTACTTTGTGTATTCATGTATGTGACCTTGCCGGCATGTAACCCTATTTCTATGACTTATAAGTAATCATTTGTTCACATGTGAATGATTCATGCTTATATGTATACTTCATGACTCTGTGAAGTTTTTGCTTACAAATGACGTCTTACAATACTCCATGCATATGTTTCATGAGTTTATGATATGCTTCACCACTTCTGTACATTTAGATGTTTGCTTATGTCTTAAATGTTTTCAATGTATTTTCTTCATGGATACTATTCCCTTTTGTGCTTGCGTTTGATTCATGTCTCTTGTGTATTCGAGTGCCACCAAGTGAATACTTTGTGGCTTACATTGTGATTTATGTGTGATCATGTGTATACTTGGTGATCAGTATTCATGTGCATATCTTGTATCTCACTTGTATTCATGTGTATGTCTTGCATATGTCCATATGTATGCTCATGTTTTATGCTTCTTGGGTATGCTTTGTGTATTATATGTTCTATGCAATGTTAAAATATTATCGGTCAAAACTAGTTGGTTGTTTCTTGTGCTACTCGCCTACTTGGTTGTTCCCTTCAGTTTCTAATTCATGTGGAGTTCGTCATTGCGAATACTTTATGTTTAAAAATTATATCCCCGTTAATGTAGTCGATCAAAAGGCTTCTTTACTCAGGAGTGTGACTTCTTGTGTGAAGGGATGATTTGGAAATGAGATTGCTTGAGGACAAGCAATCTTGGGCGAGGTGGACTGTCATGTCCCCGATTTTGTAACACTAAGAGATTAAACGTTAGAATACAAATAAATAAAATTACTAGTAAAATACATATTAAAATGTAATTACTATAATAATTTTATAATTATAAATACCAAATATAATATTATAAATATTAAAATATATAAAATTGATATTTGAAATCATTAACCAATTATTGTTATGATTATAATTGTCTCTGACAATATTATAATCATTAATATACTGAGTATTAAAGTATATAAAATTAATATAAATTAATTAAATCAATTTATTAAGTAAAGCATACAATATCTATATTAACATAAATATTAATAACCGTAAAACAATTACAAATCAAAGATGATTAAATAGTGAACTCCCGAAATGGTGAGAAGCCACGACTGTCCTGGGAACCGACACAACTCCCTTCCAAGGTCGTGGGTATTTAAGAGACACTGTATGATCTTCCAAACGAGGGGGTGAAGTATAATATATCAGGGCTAAGAACGTCTTCTAGCTCTACAGGGTCAATGAGGGGAAGTCGACTAAACTCATCGAAAGTCTTCCGTCCCAATTCTGTGAGTTACTCTTCAATGAATAGCAACGCATATACTTATGCAACTATCATCTGTGAGGAATAGCTGTGGGATCAAGTGCACTAAGAGGAGGTTGTTCGGGCCCTATCATCTATTGCCCCAACTAAAGAAGCATCAAATAGGAAGGATGATCGTGCAGCTAGAAGCAGCGAACTTATTTAAGGGAAATCGGTGATGGTGTAAGGAGAATATCAAGGACATTGTCATTCCTATGCAACGACCAGGAAATGAACCATAGTTGACACCCGATCAAGACCATGGAAAGCAGTGAGATCCCATACACATAGCCTGAGAAGTGTTGACGCCATCGCTCAGTTAAGTAATAATTAATAAATGATCAACAATGCATCGATCTGTTATTGAAGGGTGTTCTTGGAAACAAGAACCCCCTGGGAGAGACACTTCTTTTCGTTGAGTGGTGGAGGTATAAAATAAAGGAATAAATGAAGTATAGAGGAGTTTTGGAGGCAGTATCAATAAATCATGAAGTCAAAAATGTTCCAAAAAGGGACATTACATGGTTTGATTCAAAAACTGGGACATTACAACAGATGTTAGAGTAAAATAGTTATTATTTAATTGTTTATTTTACTTTATATATTCAGCCACCTTATGTGGCGATGTGTCACTTCAAGAGGTAGTTGAACTCTTCAAGGTCGTGTGGCATTCCTCATTTGCCACTTGGTGGAACTTTGTTACCACCTTGAGTTAAGCACTCCTACTGTGACTCAAACTCATATTCCTATATGTACATCATCCTCTTTGAGGATTTCACACACTTCAATTCATTCCATTTTGCATTGTTCTTTTCAATCTCATAGGTTAAGTGTGCACTTGCTTGACTTGTGTGACTTGTTAATACTAACAATCAAGCAGAGATCTTACAAACTCTGACAGATATAACTAGTTGCAATCAGACTCATAGGGTTTCTTTGTTCCTCATCATACACCTAGTGCAAAACCTTTACTCAAACATATTACATGAAACTAGAAGAAGCATCACTAGGCAAGGATAGCGTGCACTAATATTTGGAATTATAACAACATACCATTCCATGTTGCAAGGAGAAAACATTGAACATTAATGGTCAATGCATAGATTATACTCTGAAAAAGGTTCACGACATATAATTTGACTAGACTCTTGTTGGACAAAGTGAAAAACACCGAGGTCATAGTAGAATATCAACCAAGAATTTGGCAAAAAAAAAAGGATTCATTGTTTCTTTAATGGGCGGACAAATGGAAGCAACCACACCTTGATCATGTTTCTAAGGGCTTCAAGTGAACAATTTGTCTTCCTCAAGTCAATTGATGCCTTCCGTGAAGTGAAAAATACTAAGACTATATGCAATATGTTGGGAACAAGGTAGTCACGAAAGTGGTATGGAGAATACTATTCAAGTTGTGACCGACAATCTCGCAACAAAAGGTCTTCTTGAAGAGATGCCCTACCATCTTTGGGAACTGTTTTGATGCCCATTGCACTGATCTTCTACTTGAGGATACAGGCAAACATAGATGGGTTAAATCTATACGAAGAGGTGAGAATCATCACTAAATACACCTACAACTATACTTGTGTGCTTACCTAATGAAAGCACACAATGGGATAGGAGTTTCTGTGATGACAAGCCACATGATTAGCCATTAACTTCATCACATTACAAAGTGTTTTGAATTCACCAAAATCTTTTAAGATGTTTGTGAGAACTAGGTGGGTGGAGCTTCCATAATCAAAACAGACCGAAGGGAAAAGGATCACGAAATTTTAAGATGTTTGTGAGAACTAGATCGGTGGAGCTTCCATACTCAAAATAGACTGATGGGAAAAGGAACATGAAAACCGAGTTTCATGTTCATGTTTGCCACAAGCATAGATGAGATCCTCAAGGTAATTCTAAAATTAACATATACAAACTTACAAAGAAATCAACTTCATTACTTTATAATTTTATATAATATATTAATTTTCTATTTGTCATTGAGATTTTCAATTATATTTTATTTTGAAACCCATAACATTTGCTTTCCAATAATGGAACCTTTACTTAGGATTCTCCACAGAGTGTATGGTAAACAAACCCGATGGTTGTTTCTATCAAGCCATATACAAGACTAAGGAGTTCATCCATCAATGCTATGGGTCCAAGAAAAAATTGAACCATTTCGTACATAATTTATTGGAGGTGCAATAAGAAACTTCACCAACACATACATACAATGACCTATTACTTAAATATCAATCCTTGCTTCCTCAATTCATTTAGGGTTGATGAGGTGTTTATGGATGGCTTCAACACATGCATAGAAAGGATGACACCTAATCAAGCCCTTAAAGACACAATCCTTGACAACTTACAGATTTACAAATATATTGAGGGGAGCTTGGTCTCTTCAGCTCTATGAATTCAAAAAAGAATGACCCAATGGCTAGGCAAATGGCCTTAGTTCCCAAAAGTTAAATCATACTCTCATACATAGTAAACTTGTGTAATAAGTATGATTGTAATTTCTGAAGTTACTTACCAAGTTATAAATTTTGTCAAATCTATATAGCTTCTAGGTGTGAACGCAATTGGAGGATGTTTGAGGCCATTCACATGAAGAAGTGCAACAGGTTCACACATTTGCATCAATGACCTAGTTTTTGTGTAGCACAACCTACATCTTTATGTCAAAAAGATAGAGGGAAAGGAGACTCGTGATGTGATTGATTTGGATGGCACCAATCTATAATCATGGATTGTCAAGGATGTGAAGCCTAGTATCATTGTTTTTCAAAGGGAAGTAACAAAATGGATATCAAATGTAGAAGCAAAGGCACAAAATTGAAAGGGGATTCATTGGATGATGATCATGATATGCTTGAGGATGATATTGTTCCTCAAGACGAATTTTTACCATATAATTTAGGGGCATTGCACTAAAGAGCTTAGTCAAAGGAAAACCTTGTAAAATAGTTGCATGGGATTGTAGCTTTAAAAGACGATGAGTAGATTGATCACTATATCATATTTGACAATAATAGCGTGTACTGTACTCCAATGTGGTCTAAAATTAACGGGCAAACTAACTATATGTTCTCTAATTTCAACATTTTGCATCTTATTTAACTTACAAATTTATGTGTTTTTTGATATCCCATGTTTTTGTCAAGTCCCAAATCTAAATCAAAGCTTTGGCTTGCCAAGTTTGAAGACTCTTATTTTTTGAAATATGCCAAAAGATATTTTGAAAGACATGATTACAATCACAAATGATCTGCTATGTGAGCTCATGTAGCTATCATAGATGTCAAAAAAACAAGCTCAGAAACCTTAGGTCCATCATACCCTGACTACTTGAACAACCAATCTACCACAACAAATATTTCATCCTTACCTCTAATTCTTAACAAACCAAAGACTAATTCTAGGGATATATTTTTTATGCATATCCTAGCTCTCTCGGATAGATCATATTTTTTCGTTTTCAGATTTTCTTTTTGATATGCCTAAATTTACAACAACAATAATGCTTGACTTTATGTTTGGATTGTGCATCAGAACTTAAGTCTTTCTTTGATCTGCCTTTGTACTATATGGCAAGAGCACTTTCAAATTGTCCATAACTATACTCATTTGTTTGAACTGGTATCCATTCTTTTTCCAGCAGATATGATATGACTTTGTCGAAGGTGAGAGTTTGACTATGCCAACAAATGCAGCAACTCCATAAAATTTCAAACAGACGAGATAAACTATAAATTACAAGAACGAGAGACTCCACCTTTCTGTTAGTAAGGAAGAGCTATAATTGATATTCAACCACCCTCACCCACCTTTGTGGAAAATAACATATTTTTGAAGCATTTTAGAATCAAGATACCTGAAATTTTCCATTTTCCAACCCTACTCTTTTACTTTTGTGAGTGAAAGATTGAAAAAGGAAAAACTAGCTAGGTTATTCTTTGTAAATCACATTAGGGTCCATTCCTATTGCTATCTTGCATTTTACTTTCATTATTGTAAATAGAATTGGAAGCATTTATGTGTTTAGTTAAGACCATATGCCTAACCAAACCTTAGAAACCTTTGGTTAAGCTATCTTTCAGGCTTCCCTATTAAAAAATATTCATAAAATGTGTACGTGAAAATACTGGATTATTGCTTTGCTTAATTGTTTCACCTCATCTTTAAGGCTTGTCCATCACAAAGTACACGTACGTTGTGTTAGCAAAAAATATTGGATTATTGCTTTGCTTGCTTGTTTCACCTAATTTTCTTATAATTGATTCAACATCCATATTTTTGCAATTACAAGTGAATAGCTAATTTTATTTATCAAGGTTGCCAAGAGACTGATACAGGTATTGGTGCGAGAGACTGGTACGGCTGCTTTTGAAAATTGGAGACAGAGTACTTGGAGATGCCATTTTTTTAATATAATTTATTAATTTATAGAAAATATCATGACATTGAAATTTCAAATCAAAAGCAGTGGTAAAGTTTAACAATGAACATTAACTTTAAAGTTTAAATACACAAATGACAAATGTCATCGTGTCAAAGATACAAAGAGTTCACAGTTCACATTACATATTTATGGATCAATTGCTACCAGGGGTACACGAGGACGTGTCCCTTGCTCTTTTGCCCACCGTACCAATACGAGGGACGTCTCGGGGACGGAGGATGCCTAGGGGAGGTTTTTTAGGCGCCCCAAAAAAGTTTCCCTTTTTCAAGAACGTCCGCGAATTGGGGAAACGTTTCGAAAATAGTTGGGGGATGGTCAGTTGGCCAGGGGATGGTCAAAGGACACCCAGTCGTCCCTCGACCGTCCCAGGGACAGCCAGTCGTCCTCTATTTCCCAACAGCATTTTGACATTAAAAAAAAAAAGTCAAATTTAAATTTATTTATTTTTAATGCCTTTGTTTATGGACCCTTTGCCCTCCCAACCCTAATATGGCAGATTAAAATTTCATTTGACCCCATTTTAACTTGCCAGAAAAAATTGCAGCCAAAAGCAAAGTGAGAAGAGAAAGAGGAGGGTTTGAAGGAGCTCTTGGAGAAGAACACCAACATTTAGAAGGCAAAAAGGAGATCATTAAGGCAGCAACCAGCAAGAGAAGTGAAAGAGGTAAGTTATTCTTCCATTATTTTTCTTTTTTTTCCATTTTTGTCTATGTTTAAATGATGAAATGTACGATTTTTTCTATATTTTTTTTCCATTAATTTTCAAGTAGTGGCCATGTTGAGAGGGGAGAAGAAACCCAATCCGATAAAAGGGGGCAGCCTCAAACAAACCCACATGAAATCCCTTATGAAGATTTGAAAAAATATGCAAAAGGCCCTTTTAATCATAAAAACCTCTTCTTCAATTAGCATCACGTATAGACCAAGGCAAAGGGAAAAACACGGGGGGTAGTAGGTTGTGGCAATGTCACATTTGCAAAGATAAATTTTATGGAAGCTACACAAGAGTCTATTCTCATCTACTAGGTTTTGTAGGCCATGGGGTCAAGGGTTGTGTAGATATAAAATATTTTGAGAGGGTAGAGTGTTACAGATTGCACATGGAGGCCAAAGGAAATTCTATGGGTCAGCCAATGCAAACTCAATCCGCACATTCAACTTCACCTATGCCCTCTATGCTTAGTAGTCCTAGTGTCGGTAGTGGTAGTAATGGTGCGGGTGGTGTTCATATTTCCACAGGAGGGAAGAGGAAGGCTAGTACTTCTAGTGAGCAACAAAATACAATTGCAAGTATGTTCAATGTGCAAGCACAAGATGTAGCAAAGTCCTTCATCGCCAAATTTTTATATGCCCATGCCATCCCATTCCATGTAGCACATTCTCCCTACTTCAAACAAATGTTTAGAGGTGTGGCAGTTGTTGGTACCTCATTCACCCCCCCTGGAGAAAATAAATTACGCACTACACTCATTGACAAAGAATATCCTAAGGTGAGTGTGGTGATGGAGGACATGAGATAGTGTTGGATTAGGACAAGCTGCTCTATTATCATGGATGGGTGGACAGATATTAGACAACGGCCACTTATAAACATCATAGTCACATGTTCAGCTAGTTCATATTTCCTTAGAGCCATTGATTGTTCTGGGAAGCGCAAGGATGCAAAATTCAAATTTAATAGTTTGAAAGAGGCTATAGAGGAGGTTGGGGCAGCCAATGTTGTGCAAGTGGTTATTGATTCAGCACGTCTGTGCAAATTAGCAGTTTTCATGGTTGAGAGTGCTTACAAGCACATCTTTTGGACCCCTTGTTGTGTTCATGCGTTGAACAACGCATTGAAAGACATAGGGAAGATAGATTGGGTGCACCAGGTGGTTGTAGAGGCTAGAGACAGATGTTTATTTGCAACCATCACACCTCACTTGCCCTCTTTAGGACATTTTCGAGGAGGAATTTCTAAAGCCTGTAGTGACAAGGTATACCAGCTACTTTATTTTGTTAAAGAGGATGCTTGAGGTGCAGGAGGCTCTACATTTGATGATGGTTAATTCAGAGTGGAATAGATGGTCTATGGCAAGCACTACAAAAGGGAGAAGCATCAAACAAAAAAATCTTGATGATACTTGGTGGTACAATGTGAGGTAAAAAAATTGTTAATTTGTTATTGATTGCTGATTTTATAAATAAAAAAAATTAAAATATGATTTTATTATTAATATTTTTTGAATTTCTAAGTTCTAACTTGTCTTTTTTCAAAGTTTTGTTTGCAAATATATTTGCTCCATCATTTCACCAACTGTGGGTGTCATCAGACATGCTAATACAGACTCTCCAAGTCTTGAAGAGATTTATGAAACATTTGACTCCATGCTTGGAAGAATGAAGAAAGTAATTTATGATGGGGATCCTAATTCAAGATTATATGAACAAGAAATTAAGCCCATTGTGATGCGGCGGTGGAACACTATGAACACCCCGCTTCATATGGCAGTCTTTGCTCTTAATCCCAAATGGTATGTACCATGACTTGGTAGGATGCCTCCTTATGATGACGATGAGATGAAAGATAGGTTTATGAGGGCCCTTGAAAAAATGTATTCGGTTGAGGAGGTGAGTCTAGTCCGTACACAATTCACCAACTTTGTTAATCTTCGTGGTCCAACATTCGGCAAACCTAAGGCCAAGGTAGATTGAACTATAGTAGCTCAAAGGTATCCTATTGGATGGTGGTCATGGCATGGGAAGGATGCACCACAATTGAGGACGCTTGCTATTCGCCTCCTTTCACAAGTAATACATTAACATAGTTTGATTTAAATTTGTCTTGAACATTTATATAATCATAATTGAATGTCCTAATTAGTAAATAACTAATTTATTTTTTGTCTCCTCTCACAGGTTGCTTGTTCCTCTATTGCAAAGAGGAATTGGTCAACATACGACTTCATTCACTCTATCAAGAGGAATAGGCTGACCTCTAGACGGGCAGAGAAATTAGTGGTTGTGCATAGTGCTCTGCGATTCCAGGATTGTCAAACTCTTGAGTATAGACAAACTCCAGCATTACTGTGGGATGTTGATCCAGACGACGTCGCACAAATTGATGAGGAGAGACAGGAACGATTGGTTGGAGTTCCATTAGATGAGCCAGCCTCTCATACTAGTCTGATTTTGATGCAATGTTGGTAGATGCCGAGTAGAGGCAGCCATCATACTTTCTATTACTATGTTTTGGACACTTGTGACTGTCATTTTGACATTTGTAGTGCAAACTTGTAGCCTTTGGGCATTTTATTATTTTAAATCATATGCACATTGACTATTTGACATGAATTATGGTCCATGGAAGCAATTAGGTAGCTGTAGTATTAATTTGTTCGACTCTGTGATGCATATGTCAATATGATTGGTGATTACATTTGCAACTTTATGAATGTTCATTGTTATAATTATCATTACTCATATGAATATCTGAAATTTCCCTATATTTTTAAAATCTCTCTCTCTCTCTCTCTCTCTCTCTCTCTCTCTCTGTCTCTCTCTCTCTCTATATATATATATAGCCGTCCCTCTGTCCCCAAAAATCCCTTAAAAAAATGTCGTCTCCAAAACTCGTCCAGCCGTTCTACTGTCCCCCCGTACCAGAAACTTGGTGGAACATAGGTTGCTACAGACAAAATGATGGCTTGCCAGTAATTCTCTCTGAGGAATGCTCCATGGTTTTAGCTTATGAATATCATCTTGGATAAGTATATTTGTAGCCATTGTACTAATGGTAACGTTTTCACTATGTTTTTGAACTATAATATTTCAAGTGCATAGCTTTCTTTTCCAAACAGTCCTTGTGTTTCAGTGAGAGATGCCTATTTTTTTGCGAGAGACGCAAGGAGACTTCAGGAGACGTATGCCCGCATTCCCTACAAACAAGGGCATCTTTTGGAATGTCCCTAGTATTGAAGACATGACCCACTCCCCGAGACACGTCCCAAGGGGTCAAATACACGTCTCCTTATAACGCTATTATTTATTCAATGTCATTGTGTAGGTTGACTTGTGTTCATAATGCAAAGTATTTCATGTAATGTCATGTCATGTCATCATCATCACACATATACACTACCTGTTGAGCCATGGTTGAATGCACATTTCACAAGTATTTTGAGATGAGCCCAACTGACTCCCACTAAACCCCTTGGTTAATTTGCTTATCTTTTTGTGTTTTTAAGTTTTTTAGAGAATTTTCTAGACAGAAATAGAAGGGGCGTACAGCATATAAATGCAGATAAAAGTAAAATGCGTGAAATAATTGCTTAACAGGTACTATAAATCATCATTGGCAATACATACAATGAATTTACAAACTACAAATGTACCCGAAATGCTCTAGATTATTTAAATAAGAAAATGTGAAGTTTGCCAAGCAACAATGGCTGGAAACAGCATGCATGCACGCCAGGGCTACAGATCTGAGTTCTCCTACAGAATAACTGGAGAAGAATGATTGAGAAGATGGGACGCCCAAGATGTAACAAAGAAACCAGCAAAAAGGAAGGCGTTTTTCTTCAACAGGAAGGATGCCTCTTTTGGAGAAACACACCAATCAATGCTAAAGTACGGCCTCTGACAAATGAACTCTGAAGCTAGGAATGGCAGAAGGTAGGCATTGTCCAAGGGAAACCCTCTCTTGCAAACTGAATACTGAAGAACTGAACAAAGGTGTACTGATTTTGCCTAGAAGAACTTCTGATTGAAGCTCTCATCAATGGCAATCATTCAGTTGGTGTTTCACAGCCTCACAATCACAGATCCAGAGAAGATTTCTCATTCTTCAATGGAGTTTTCTTGCAACCCTTGTCCTCAAACAAATCACAAAGAAAGAATTTTGCAAAGTCAAATGATAAACAGATATTAGGTTGATTTGCAAAGAAATGCCCTATAGCCCTCAAAAAGGCACGATTTCCCAAAAGGCACGATTCTTCCTCATTTAAAATACATTTAAATGTATTTTTAATTCATTTCCATAGTTTGGCGCACTTTATGTACTTTAAGTGATTTAAAATCACTTTATCATTTTTATAAAGTGATACTTCATTACTTTATAATATATTTAAGTGTTTTTTAACTTTATAAAATCAATTTAACTTTATAATAATAATCCATTTAAGTTAAATATTAATATTTAACTTAACCACAAAATATTTCATAACTTCCTCCAAACTCAGTATCTTTTTGTGCCATCAGAAGCTGGCGAACACTGAACTCTAAACGCTCGTACTGAATCCCATACTGAAGTTGAAGGGGTGAGAATGACAAACCCACCAAAATGACCACTGACCCTCTAATCAGATCCTGTCGGCCTACAAGGGTCCAAGAGATAGGCTAACTCAACATGCTCCTGAACTGAGCTATAATGGGGACATTACATATTTAATAATGATGAATTATCTTGTTTTGAATATTTTGGAATCACCCCTTGGAGAGAAAATATAATTCTTTATATGAAAATGATTAAAACACCCACATGCATAGCAATTTCCTTGAGGGAAAAGTTTAATGAACCAAATAAAAGGGAAGCTAAAATTGGCCCATGCTTGAAAAGTTTCTCAAGAGAAACATTATTAAATTGACCTAAATGCTTGGAAAACTCTACCTAATTTCACAATTCTAGATATAGATAGAACGAACAAATAGGATAAACTTTAACAACCACCCTAATACAAAATTTATATCACTTGATATCACACTAAATGTCAATGTATCTATTGTTAGAAAATTATGGTTAGCTTTTGTAATAAAGTCAACATAGTGACTTAGCAGTGTGCAATAATTTTATCTATTATTAGTACTTGGAATCTTGGACAAGTGTGTAATTTTTCAAGGGTGTAAAAAAACTCAAAATATTTTATTTTTTAGGGAAAGAGTTACTTTCTAGGAAGTTTTTTTTTATAGAATGGAAATTCAATTACAAAGATGAAAGATATTATGCCCTTGACTTCCACACCTAGAAAATAAAATTCCCAATGTAACTAATGAATAAGAACTTGTGCAGAATTGTAAATGGGAATAAGAAACCACCTAAAGATGCAAATAGGTTACTAGATTGGTAGAGCAAAGCTGACAAAGCAAAAGCCATTGTTGGGTTTACTCTCTCTGATTATAGGTTACAGCATATAGACCTGTAAAAATAATCCAAGGAAATCTGGGATAATACGAATAAACCATTTGGATCCAAGTTTTCTCTAAAGCTTCAATTATTCAAAATTAAGATGGCTAATAAAGTCACCTTGTCTAACCATGTAAGCAAAATATAAGATCTCTCATTAGACAGGTAGTAGAAGTCTATGGTCGATGATGAGGATACCAAAGTTATTTTGTTAAACAATTTACCTTCTAAAATCAGCGATGTCATTTTTACTCAATCAGATGCCTTCACAAACTATAGAAGATATGATTTTAGCTCTCTAACCAAAACAAAAGAGAACAACTCCAAGAGACATAGAATGTAATCCTCAACATGTGTGTGAATTATACTCAAGAAACAGCCATAGATGATTAGAAAAATTCAAAGGGGAGATTGAATGTTACTAATACAAATAAATAGGTCACACAACTTGCAATTATAGAGTTCAGGTCAACTATGTTGTCAAGGGAAAGCTCAAAGACAAATCAAATGCATTTAATATAGCTATTGTTGAAGATCCACCGAATACTGACAATGGTGAAGAATTCATTGATGACGAATACATATTTTAAGAAGCCTGCACTTTGAAGATGGGAACAGATCTAAGTCTAGATAAAGATCAGCATGGATGGTTGCCCAATTAGTTCGAGAGTTTCTGAATCTTCGAAATTAGACCATTACAAGGGTCAGGAGACAATTAGATAGAGCACAGTGGATGTAGCTCAACATTGATTGTTCTCAAATAATTTGGGAGATATGTAGTTCAAGAGTTTGGGTAGGTGGAGTCTAGGAACTCAAGAATTCAACTTCAGAGTTACACCTTTGCAAGGGTTAGAAAGCAGATTAATGGAGTTCTATTTAGTCCAACAAATATTTTTAAAGAGAAACATTTGGTGAATATATGCTTTTGTATGGTTATGATATTTTTACTTTTAAATCATTTTGTTGGCTTGCTTTTCTTTTAGTACAAAAAGCCTTGGGTGGGGGTCTTCGAGGTGTTTTGTAATAAGGTCACCGTACTAATCTAGTGGTTTTTAGCTATTATTAGTATTAAAATATAGGACAGGTGTCACATTTTGTTATTATTAATTAGACCTAATGAACTCTAT
Source organism: Sequoiadendron giganteum (assembly GCA_007115665.2). Lineage (NCBI taxonomy): Eukaryota > Viridiplantae > Streptophyta > Pinopsida > Cupressales > Cupressaceae > Sequoiadendron > Sequoiadendron giganteum. The sequence goes on from CM021108.1 coordinate 355,520,994, forward strand.
ATAAGGAGATGAACCTCTTATTAATCATCAACCTGATATTTTATAATATGATACATATGCTTATTCTCTAAATACCTCAAACGTGCTTATTGCCCATTTTTTTATATCTATATAACTAACACAAAAATATTTAATACAAATAACAAATGAGTAATCATTCTTTTGTTATAGCTTAAATTGGCATATTAATTTCAATATATCACGCAAAGTATTATCCATCACATTCTTGAAACAAATTCACAACTAACTAAATAAGTACAATAAGAGGATACTCACGCCCGAGCCATTTTACCATCTTCAAAGCAATACTGCAAAACAAAAAACCCAAGGAGAGCATCATAAGGGACAATTTGTTACAATTGCCAAAACTTTTCTTGAAAATAAAAAGATTTATCGAATCCAAATATAGAATCAATACTAAGGTACCAATTAAAAAAAAATTAAGGAGGTTACCACTCCTGTCTACCAACACAAATCAGTGATAGAAATTTTCCAAATGCACTAAAACAGATTTTCCAAAATAACTTGCCAATCAAATGCAAGAATATGAATAATTTAAAGTTCATATGTAAACATTAACAAGTCAAAATAGAATTTGAGTGGGAGCTACCCGCTTTGGTAGCACTTACCATATTAAAAAAAAAAAAAAAAAAACAAGTCAAAATAAAACTGGTCGAATCAAAATTTTAACATCACATCTGAACATAACTACCACATACTTGTAAAAGTGTAGGTGAATTGGCTAGGGCTGTCAGATCAAAAATCGACAACCTTTAAATTTCATACAATATATGTAGAATTAAATTATCAAATTCACATGTTGGCTAAGTGTCAATTGTACTCTTGGTGTAGATGAATTGGTAAGGGTTGATGTATGAACTTGAAAAAGACACAAAGAGATCTCATACACCAAAGCAGTGTGATGGCTAGTCCATGACCTAAACAATGGCGTTTTTGTTGATGATACATGCAGCCGCAAGAGTCTACTTCTAGGCGCACAATTTATCAGAAGCAAAATTGAATGTAGCCTTAGGCTATTCAATTTTTATATACATGAGAATTCAGTTTATGAGGAGGCGCCTCATATGTATATATAATTAAGGATTAATTAATGCTCATTTATTTAAGGAGGCCGACCTTGATAAGTGACACGATTTTTATTAATTGAATAATTAATAAATGTTTTAAATGGGGCCGACCTTGTTAAGAGGCACAATTTTCTTATAAAGAAAAAAAACATTTTTGTTAAGGCCGACTTCCTCTTGAAGAGATGCGATTCTTCATGTTGATATGTATAAATAGAAGCTCACATCTTATTCATTTGTTATCAAGTTCATTCGCATCTAGAGAAGGAGTTTGCACCTTTCAGCAGATTAAATTTCCTGTAGCAGCAGATCTCCATTCTGTAGCAGGAGAGGTGCTACTATTCATTGTATTGATTAGGCATTACATTGTGCCTAAGTTGTAAGCAGATTCTGCTCTTATTTTTCTAATCAATATACAAGAGATATATTGGCTGGGTTTTTCTCCCTTGGGTTGGAGGGTTTTCCCAAGGTATCTTGTGGTGTTCATTGTCTTATGTATTGCATTTTCTGATTACTTTCAGTTTGAATTATCTGATCATGAAAAACTAGCAATTTTAGCGTCTCCCTTTACCCTTTTCGCTCTAATGTAAAAGATAATTAAATTTATAATAATAAGTGTGATGGTTTGACAAAGAACTAAAGTGTGGATAAGAAATTAAACAACCATATTATGACCAATAATATGCACAAAAATGCATATGTATACATATAAGAGTAATTTGGGTTATTGTACAATTAATCACAACCCAAAGGAACTTAACAAAATTTGACGTAATGGTTCATTGAGGTATGATGAAGTTCATGTAGTACGTAATCATGCAATAGAGAGTGAAAAAAAAAATTGCATTCAGTAATTGTTTTACTCGATTACGTAAAGACATAAGAACTATGATTCCCCAATCGTATGAATTTGAATATAAATTGTCTTGTTTTTATAACATGCATCCACTCATTTTTGTTTTCATGGCCAAATTATAACAAGACATCCATGTAGGAAGATTACATGCAAGGCACTATTAGCATGTGGTTGAAATTTCTAGCTAGCAATTCCAGCACAATCTCCTCCCATAAATAATTTGAAATCTCATCACAAGTGAATTTGGGTTAGATGATATTTCTCAATTGATTGTGAAATAATATGTTATGTATTTGATGGGTTAAAACTTACAAGTAATTCACTTTGCATCTTCATCAACCGTGCTAAATCAATGAAAACAACAAGTTGTTGACATTAGCAACACCATTTCTATGTCTAGTTATGGAAAAATGCCTAGGAACGACAATATGTCTTACCCATTCTATGAAAATGAAAATGAAGAAAATACCCTAATGCATGTTGCACGAATCATAGAATATACATCTTGCTACTAACATAATTGATATAACCCTAAAAAAACACAAAACAAGAAAAAAAATTATAAAAATATAAGTGAATTATGTTCTTCCTTAGCATGCATTACATCGATGTACAATTACGAGGGTGTGTATTGGTTGGGTAAGGCTCGACACATGCAAAATTCTAAAAGGAAAGAGAAAAAAAACTAAATACAAAAGTAAAAATATTTATTGCACAAAAAAACTACTTCCTTGTCTTTAAAAACTACTTTGTCCATGCTGATAGAGATTTTTTGCAATCGACTAAGTAGATACAATTTTGCTTCTTGTGATTGGTGCATGCCCAAATGTGGAGCAAGAATCCCTAGCCAACAATTACAGAAATATGGAATGGAGCAAGAAGATGAGAGATCAACACTTCCTCCTCCAAGTGAGATGCCTTATTCAATCTAATTATTCTCACATTGAAAATATCATAGATTCCTAGTTACATTGGAATATATATGCAAAATTGAAAATGCATTGGGCATAATTACTTGTAGTCTAGAGAGCACTATAATGCACATTTCTAAAGGATTTCATCTTGCAATGTTTATTCTGAAATATCTCCTTGTACAATAACGCCAAACACATTCACCAAATTGGAAAGAATGAGCAACCCCATGATGATCATGGAATTCCTTGACTTTTGACTAGGGTTTGCTACAAAATGTCCAAAATGTTAGCATGAGGTTTAACAAACTTCTACACAATGGAAAAGGTTTTTGTCTTTATCATGTTTGCAAAATGTTTCTAGAATTGAAAGATTAATCAAAATTTTAAAAGGTGCTAAAGGTCCAAAGCCATAATAAACTTCAAAAGGAGAATACTCTTTAAGGACATTAGAGGCATGATTCTAGATATGATTACTGATATGTATGTAGTTGCCTCACTACCAACTATGTAACGAAGCATGGACCAACAAAATCTAACCTTAGAATGACCATGAGTCTATGGATGAAATGAACTGAAGGGTTGCAACTTGACAACCTACAAGATTGCCAAAAGTAATACAAGAATTATGACTTGTAATCAGAAATGATAGTAATTGGCACCCCATATTTGGCTAAAACATGCTTGAAGAACATGTGAGAAGCTTGCAAAGCATTAGTTTACTTGATGAACAACAACATGATGATCCTCTTCAAGAACAAGAGGTCAAAAAGAATTCAATCATCTTGGTATTAACTTGCATGCATACCACTCAAGAAATCCACAGAAATGGACTTCTATGTTCACACAGGAACCAAAATCCATTGATACAATTAAAACTCCAAATTGAAAGTCTTAGATTAAACTCAAAGACAGCATTGTCAAATGATTTCCAATATAGTAATGTTGAGGATGTTGCAAGGTCTATTGTACATCAAAATACTCAATATTGTAGAGTGAGTAAGCCTCCTTTAGCAAAAGTTAGCAAATGGGGCAAACACATCTAAAAGCTAAGCAAACATATGCAGTAACCTAAACTTCAAATTGTCATCAAGAAATACATTAATTTAATTACTAGTGAATGCAAGGCATCAATGATTAGAATAAAAAAATGTTGTGATCTGATATCCTAGAATCTTGAATTTGTTGCAAAACAACAGATAGAGTTTGTATGCAAAGTGATTTTATCAAGAGATACCACCAATCTCTAAGTATTTGAACTAATGAATCAATTTCCCATTTGGGTGTAGTATACCTTGGCTTGTGACAAGACCTCTAAATGATGACATATAATATCCTCTCTACTTTAGTATAGTATCATGGAAATGTTAATCTCAAGCACAAAAGACTTCCACAATAAAGGGAGGGCAAGCACTAAATTTGAGAAAAGAGCTCTAAGAGGGAATTTCATATTCTAATGTGGTAGTTTTTTAGGAAAAGTATCAAATTTTCCTAAATGATACCAAGAGTAAATAAAAGTATGCAAATTGATATGCCGATTAGCATTTTAATTTACACCTTTCAATGCAACACAAACATACAACAAATGTACAATAGAATAGTTCTTTGATCTAAAAGGGGAAGCTCCTTATAACAAAAAGAAAACCCTTATATGAACATTATGTACTTGCTACCTAGAATTTATACAATTGTGTTTTTTGGGATAGTTCACACATAGCATAAAAAATAAAACCTATCATTTGTTTTTTGAGCTAGGTTACAAGGCAATTCAGCACTTCCATTCTAAGGATAAAAATTTTATGCTTCACAACTGAAAATAGATAGCTTAAATAGCTACCAGAAGATCATTCTTTCTAGGTAAAAGCAAATGCTAAAAATATGTGAATAAAACAGAAGAATTGAGTACGTTTAGACACAAGGGCTTAAACACTTTGGTAAATCGAATTAAGAAATTATGTACAAAGTCTCAATCTCCAACTTCATTTAAAGTTGCAATACATAGCTAGCAAGCTCACAAAATGCAATTTTACATACCTTAGCACACATACACAAGACCTTATAAATTAAACACGATTTGCACTCAATCTTACAATAACCAACTTAACACTTATTGCAATACAAATCTTTTAGTAAATGCTACGCAATATTCAAGAGATAAAAGCACAATAATACAAATCCACTCAACATAAGAAAGTCAGTCATTACAAAATCCTATTAAATGAACAATACTAAATTCCTAAGCTAAGTATCAAACACACTTATTTATAATTTTTTTAAACGTTTTGCATGAAAAATGAATCAAATAACGAGAACTTTAACAATAAAAAAAATTCCATATGCAAACAAAGCAAACTTATTACAAAACTAAGTCCACAAATACTAAATCTAATTTGAGTGATCCTTAAATGGATCCCTAATAAGGATAATTATCAACCTAACAATAGACCTTCTAGGAGCGATGAGGGCAGCGACAAGGGCGACAGCAAGGGCAGCGGCAAATTGTTCAAAAACCCTAAACAAAGGCAGCAATTGCAAAGGCGATTGTGCAGTGGTTGATTGTGGCGATGAAGTGGGCACTAGGGTTGGTGACGATGACGATGGAGGCATGGGCTCTTTCCTACCGGTTGAGCTTGGAAGTGCTTTTCCTGGTTTGGCTCTCCCTTGTTCTACCTTTGCTCCTTTCCTCGCAGTGATGGCTCTAAGGACTAGGATCTCCGGCTCTCTAAGGATGAGAATGATGAATCTCTCTTGGATATCCTTCTTGAGGCCCACCATAAACATCTGCCCCCTGTGCAGGGTGCTCTGTTACCTAATGCGACTGAGGATTCGATCCTAGACATGTGGTTAGAGGCTCAACGTGTTGTTCATGACATTAAGCCTTCTTTACCTGTCATGAGTCGACAGAACGACTTTGGGAGCTCTTTGGAAAGGGGTTTTCTTCTGCCTCCTTCGAAGCTTTCTTCTCATGTTGTTGTTAGTTGCTTTGTTGCCATGTCTCCTCCTGAGGTTTCCCCTCCCAAGGGGGTGGCTCCTTTTATGCATGAGCTTTCTTTTGATCTTGAGTAGCCTGCTTGTGGGTTGGCGGTTTCTTCCCCTGTCATCTATGTTTCTGATGTGTGTCTAAACTAAGCCACTGCTAATCTGCAGCATGCTCTTATTGGCAGATGCATTGGGAGAAGACCCAATATTGATATTATTTGCAGTTGGGCTTCTAATTGCTGGTTTGATTCTTGTTTGTAGAGTGTGAAGGATCTATCAAATGGTTTCCTTCTATTCTCTTTCAATACTAGTGAAGATTGCTCCCAGGTTCTTTTGGGTGGCCCCTAGTTTTTTGGTAAGGCTTTCCTTTTCCTTCAATGCTGGTAATGGGGTTCAATGCTTTTGAGATAAATTTTTACCCTATTTGGGTTTGTCTCCTTGAGTTCCCTTTGGAATTTTAAGATGTAGATAGTTTTCAAGGTATTGTTGATTCCTTTGGTCAGTTGATTACCATTGATAATGCTACAAGAAATAGAACAAGCTATTTGTATGCCAGATTTAGGGTTTGTGTTGAGATTGGTAAGAAGTTGCCCAACGCTGTCAATCTGAGCTTCAAGCTTGGGGTTTGGAATCAAACTCTGCATTACGATTTTTCGCAGTAGTACCACCTCCACAGTGATGGACCCTTCTCCTTGTTGTGCCATGTTGTTCATGATAAGATGCATTTTGTGCAGGCCTTGTTTGAAGGCTCCTCTTTTGTTGAGGGGAAGACGATGGATCCTGAGCATGGTCCCTTTGCTAATGAAGGTGTTTTGGATAAGTGCACCCTTGATGCTGAGATCAAATCCATTCGGATAAGACTCCCTTCAATGGTGAGTTTCTGCGCATTGCCTTTCCTTTGAAGGATTTGTTGAAATTTGGTTTTAAACCACCTTGACGGTCCTGTTTTGGGTCTTTCCATCTCAAGTGTGTTCTACGATGGTCCTTTGTTGTTGCAATTTCTTTTCTTTGCAACTGGTCTGTAACCAATTCCATGCTCCGATCAAAAGCTTGGGTTGTTAGTGGTCCTTTCCTGCCTCACTTCTCGTGAGTCTTGTTTTTTGTGGTCTCACTTTTTGTGAGCCACCTCTCTTCTACCTCGATGGCTGTTTTTGTAACGAGTATTGGCCCTTCCAATCTTAATCTAATCAAAACAATAGACCTTCTAGAATGTAGAATAAAAATAGTCAATCAATAAATAGACACTAAAAGAGACTTCTCAAAATATGTTCATGTCATTGAAAATGGTAATGAAAAAATATAGCACAAGCTAAAAATAGACAAATATTCACTGCTAGCTCAAGTGATAATTCTAACAAGGTTTCTTTACTCTAAACATGGCGAATCGTCTAAAGACACCTAGAAACTCCAATAGTCAATATTAAATGTCTTCAATCTAGAAACCCTTCTCTATTGATCTTTACACCAACCCAACATGATGCAGCCTCAAATAGTCTAAAAACTAGAAGCATATGAAACTTGCCATTCTTTGTATGAAGATTATTTTGAAACTTATACAGATCTAAAATTACGATTGTGTTTGTCTTTGCCATTTGATTTGTCAATGTGTCTCTCCAAAACCACCAATATAATTGTTGTATAACACTAAGAACAATTAAAAAACTTATGAAAATGACAACAAACCCGAAAATCCCAAAGGACCATTATTAGTAGTAGGGCTTATGATGGTCTCCAAAACCCTAGACAATTAGCCAAATACATTGAAGAAATAGCTACCAAATTTTGATTGAAAATTGGCTGAATTACAGTTGAAGACAATCATCCCTACTATTGAAGACTTGCAATCAACTATAGGTCAATTAAAATTTGGTGGAAATTGATGAGCTTTGGTGCTAAGAAAAGGCTTATTACTAATGTAGGCAAAAAGATTTTGAAGGAGATCGTTGCAATTTTGTCACTCAAACCTTCGAACAAATATAGATTCTTACTATCCGCTACTATTTTTGGACTTGAATGAACTTCTATTAATAATAGTTCCTTCTTTTGTTTGGAAAAAAGGTTACTTCATAAGGGTGCACCTATCTTTAATGAGCACTTGCATAATCTTTAACAAAATCAATCAGCCATTCCACTAAAACGAGGATCTAACGGTATTAATGAGCATTAACTTAGCAAAACAAATATTGTAATAACCCACCCTTAATTTTTTTCAATTTTGTAAACTATAAGCATTAGAAATATACCCAAAGATAATCAACTGAAGTCAACTACCTTCCAGTTTCAAATCACCTAGATCCCAATGTGGGCAAGGTGAGAGCATACGGTGGCAAGGTTTACAATGCTATGTTGCTAAAGTAAACCACTTGCTCAGTGGGGTGAGTATTAAAGTATTATTGTAATATTTAATGGTCATCTTAGTTGTAAGTTAGTCGTTAGTTAGCTTTCAGCTAACTTAGTTTGCTTTAGTTTTTTTCAATAACTTATTGTTTTCTACTTTAGTTTACGATTGTTTCTCTTTAGAAACATAGTCTTGTATTTTATTATTTAAGGAGTATTGCTCTCCTTGTTTCAAATAACGAATATCGAATCAGATCAATAGATTGCCATTTCATGGTAAAAGAGCTTAGGCTCATTTTTTGGTGAAACTTTTCGTACTAAAAATTTGTGTTTTCCTCAAAAAATTTTGAAAAAAAATTTAGATGTTTTTGTTTAATTTTTTTATAAAAATTGAAGGTTATCTCGGCTATTAAAAAATCACAAGGATTTTTTTAGCATCGAACGTCTTTTTGGCAGATTTTTCTACAAAATTCGTCATGAAGCTTTTGCCCCTTTTTTTCATAAAATCGTGGGCTCTCTTGCTAATTTATTTCCCTAAAATTTCCAAGGTTTTCTAAGAAGAAAATTGTGAATTTTTTAATCAAAAGTTCGAGGTTTTTTTGTCTGCAAATTCGTGAGGTTATTTTTGCTGCTAAATCGCACAATCCTTTGCCAAAAATCGTGCCTAGTTTTTGAAGAAGCACGGCTAGGGCTTTTTTGACAAATTGGGCTTGGGTTTTGGTCTACCAAAAATCGGGTTGCGAATCGTGAGGGTTTTTTCAAAGTCGCGTCTAATTAACACAACGGGTCTAAGGAAAATCAAAACGTAATTTTCACATGAAGGTTTCTTTTTTGATTTTGTGACGACTAGGACAAAGTTCATGGGCATTCGTGAGGGTATCCTACACAATTTTCTGTTTCGCATCATGAGTCCATTTTCATACCGTGCAACCCTCAATTTTATAAATTTCTAAATGTTTTATGATAGCTTTTTTGCAAAAATCATTTGATTTCTAGTTCATAGGTGACACGATTTGTCTGAAAATCGCAAGTCTGAAGCGACTACTACAGTTTATTTTGTGAGCTAAAGATTTTTTATTAGATTTTTTGAATGTTCCTGACTGAGTTCGTGGCTACTGAGCTACACGTTTTGGAAGACTTTTCTAAAAAAAACCGTGTCTTTTTCTGCCATTCCCTAGGTTTTCTGCATTCTCCAACTAGGGTTTGAAGATTTGCAAAGTGTTTGACAAAAAATTCTGAAAAAAAATTGTTGTTTCTGCTAAAAATTTTGGCTAGTGTTTGCAATTTAAAATTTGTGAGCCAGTTTTCTAATGTACTTGGAGATTTTTTGGTAAAAAATGTGGTTTTGTGAACAGTATTTGAAAAAAAAAATTATAAAATAAAATTTGCTGGTCTGTCATCAAAAGTTTTTTTGATAGATTTTTTCCTTGTTGATTTAAGATAGCATCGATCAAATATAAATGATGATTGCATTTATGCATCATCATCATTTATATTTAATCGACCTACTCTTAAAATATAAAACCTTCAAATAAGTTATTCAAATTTCTGGTACTAATAATCGAAATTTGCAATTGAATCAAATCGGAATGCATCTTATATAATCGTTGCTTGTTAAAGCACGCATTGGTGTTTATGAGAAACATTGTATGATTACAGGTTGTTAAGGGAGGTCGCACGCCCAAGGGACACATCCTCTCATGGCACGCGTCTCTCCTTGAGGCGTGTCTCCCTCATACAAAAGGTAGTTCATTCCTTATTTGCAAAACATCGAAATTAATAAATGTTCTGCAATCAGCACATTTGAAATACAAGAAGAAAAATCTGACTTAGAATTCTTACACAGAATTTCGAACTTAGAATTTCCATAGGTCTTCTAGGATCCAAATTTGATAAGATTTGATTACATTTACATGGTATCAGAGCCAAGTTGAGTGAATCAAAATCAAATCTAGATATCAGATTACTTAGGAAAAATTCGTATTTTTGAGAAATCGAATTTACATCACATTCTTCATAATGTCAAGTGTGATCAGATTTGAAGATCGCCTTGAAGGAGCAAACAACTTCACATCATGGAAATTCAAAATCATGATGATTCTTAAAGAAAATAAGTTAGACTCATTTGTGATAGAAAACAAGAGGGAACCTGAGGATGATCCAGAGAAAAATCAATGGATTGAGAACAATGAAAAGGCCATGAAAATCTTAGTAGATGCAGTTAGGGATCATAGAGTACCCATTCTAGCAAAACATGAAACTGCATACCTAATGTTCAAATCCCTTGAGAGCATCTATGAGATAAACAACACCAGTAGCACTCTTGCATTAAAAAGGAAAATCAACAATGTCTAAATAAACAAAGGGGAAACCATTAATGTATACTTCATGAGGATCATTGAACTAAGGGATCAATTATCTACAATTGGATATCAAATTGATAGCAAAGAGTTAACTCTAATTGCACTAGGAGGGCTACCAAACTCATGGGAGTCATTTGTTCAAGGAATAAGTGTGAGATCTAAACTCCCCACGTTTGATAGGCTAAGAACAGACTGCCTACAAGAGGAAACAAGACTCTAAACAAAAGAAAACAAACAAAAGAACATAGATGAAGACATTCATGTGCTCAACGCAACATCTAAAAAAAGAAGTAAGAAAAACTCCTACGGGAAAGGATCACTTAAAAGAAAGAGAAATTCCTATGGACAAGGATCTTCCAAGAAGAGGAAAGACATTTCTCAAGTACAATGTTTTAGATGTGATCAATATGGCCACTATGCAATGAAGTGCCCTAACAGATCAAAACAACAAGCATCCTTTGCTAAAGTAGGAAAGTCAAATTCAAACCATGAATCTGAGAAAGTTGTATTCTATTCAGCCTTATCAAGTCAAGTATCTAACAACACCAACAACTGGGTAATTGATAATGGTTCTTCAAGGCATATCACAGGGTTCAAAGAACACTTAGACACTATGACTGAAGAGACTAATGAAGAAGTAACCATTGGGGATGATTCTGCACACCCTGTAAAAGGGGATTGGAACTTGCTCCATCAAATTGAAATCTGGTCTCTCCCTTCAACTCACTAGAGTCTTATTTGTACCTGGAATAAAGAGGAATCTAATATCCATCTCTGCTCTTGAAGACAATGGATATAGAGTTACCTTTATGGATGGGAAAGTTCTGGCATGGCCTAAGAACTCAACTATAAAGAAAGCCCAAACCATAGGTATAAGACAAGGTTATCTTTATAAACTATGCATTGAAGTCAAGCAAGCCCTTACCCTTGATACTTCGGATTCAAATGAAATTTGGCATAGAAGATTAGGACACCTTCATTTCCGTGCCCTACCTTCTGTAGAAAAACGTGTAACAGGATTACCTAAGTTAAAACCAACTCATGAAGGAACTTGTAAAGGTTGTGCCCTAGGAAAGAATACAAAGGGATCCTTTCACAATAGCTTGAGTAAAACCCAAAATGTATTAGAGTTGGTTCACTCTGATTTATGTGGACCCATGTCTGTACCTTCCAAGGGAGGCTTCCTATACTATGTCATATTTATAGATAACTTCTCTAGGAAGACCTGGATTTATTTCCTTAAGTGTAAAGAGTCAATAGAAATCCTTAAAAGGTTCAAGGAGTTCAAAGCTCTTACTGAAAACTTCTCTGGGAAGAAAATAAAAATCTTAAGGACAGACAATGGGAAAGAATACACCTATAAAATCTTTAAGGAATTCTGCATGAATGCTGGGATTAAGAGAGAGTTTACAGTAGCATACAACCCTCAACAAAATAGGGTTGCTGAAAGGAAAAATAGAACCATTGTAGAAGCTGCAAAAGCAATGTTGCTTGACCAGAACATTGAAACCTCATTATGGGCAAAAGCCTCTAGAACTGCTGTCTACATCCAAAATAGATGCCCACATTCTCATCTAGATAACAAAACTCCTGAAGACGCATTTACTGGTCTAAAACCTGATATTAGTCACTTTAGGATTTTTGATTGCCCTGTCTATATTCATGTGCCCAAAGAGAAGAGATTCAAACTAGAACCTTCCTGAAAGAAAGGGGTATTTGTGGGATACAGTGAAACCTCCAAAGCCTACAGGATATTCATACTTGGGCAGAAACTAATTGAATTGAACCGAGATGTCATCTTTGAAGAAGACATTGCATTCAATAGGGCAATAAGTTCAAATGAAATAGAAACTTATTCACCTAGAGTCTTAGAAGAGGATCCTACCCCTGAGATTCAGAGGGAGTATCCTGAGGAAATACCAAATGAACTTCTATCTACTTCAGATGAGAATACAAATGACAATGGTAAGAAGAGGCCACTTTGGGCTAGAAAGATGATCAAAGAAGCTGAGAATCATGCAGCACCCAATGGAACATTTAGGGAGAGTAAGAGACCCAAACAGTTCTCAAGCTATGTTGCTCTAATGAATGACATCATAAATTCAGAACCCACCAGTGTTCCAGAAGCCTTCAAACATCAAGTATGGAAGGACGCTATGACGGAAGTGCATCAATCCATTCTAAAAAATGATGTATGGGATATAGTGCCTAGACCAAAAGAGAAATCAGTTCTCTCTTCTAAATGGCTCTTCAAAATCAAACATGTTGCTGATGGCAGTATAGAAAAACATAAGGCACGTTTTGTGGCCAGAGGTTTTTCACAAAAGGAAGGCATTGATTATGAAGAAACATTTGCACCTGTTGCCTGTTACACATCTGTGAGAGCAATGATAGCCATTGCAGCAACTAAAGGCTGGAAGATTCATCAGATGGATGTGAAAACTATCTTCCTAAATGGGACCATTGAAGAGGAAGTCTATCTAAAACAGCCTGAAGGTTTTGTGATACATAAAATTGACTCACATGTATGCAGACTAAAGAAAGCACTCTATGGACTTAAACAGGCTCCCGGGGCCTGGTATGAAAGAATTGACAGCTACCTCTTGGGATTAGGATTTTCCAAGATTTATGCAGACCCAAATCTTTACTTTAAGGTAATTAAAGGTGATATCTTAATAATTATTTTATATGTTGATGACCTACTGATAACAGGAGAAGATCACCTCATTGCTCAAGGAAAGAAGGATCTAACTTCCAAATTTGACATGAAAGACTTGGGCATTTTACACTACTTCCTAGGTTTGGAAGTTTGGCAGAAATCAAATAGCATCATACTAAATCAAGGAAAGTATACAATTGATATTCTAAAGAGATTTGGAATGTTGGATTGTAGACCCATGTCTACACCTATGGAAACCAACCTTCACAAACTAAAAGAAGCAACAGCAGAATCTAAGTGTGCAAATTCAACCCTATATAGACAAATGATTGGATCATTGATGTACTTGGTTAACACCAAACCTGATATTTACTATGCAGTGAATGCTCTAAGCCAGTTCATGTGTGAGCCAAAGGAAGTTCACCTTATGGCTGTGAAACATATATTGAGATATCTTCAAGGCACTATTGGTTATGGTCTTCTTTACAGAAATGACCAACTAGATCTACATGGATACTCTGATTCAGATTGGGTTGGAAGTGTAACCGATTGGAAAAGCACATCAGGATGTTGCTTCAGTTTAGGATCGGCAATGATCTCTTGGCTCTGCAGAAAACAGTCTTCAGTAGCACAAAGCTTGACAGAAGTTGAATACATTGCAGCCTCTGTGGGGGCAAGAGAAGTAGTTTGGCTCCGAAAATTGCTTGTGGGACTCTTTGGTGAACCCTTGAATCCTACTATCATTCATTGTGATAATCAAAGTTGCATTAAGCTTTTTGTAAATCTAGTATTCCATGATAGATCTAAGCATATTGAGATCCCCTACCATTATGTAAGAGATATGGTAGAAAGGAATGTAATACAGTTGGAGTATATTAGTACAAATGATCAAACTGCAGACATTCTCACCAAACCTCTCTCCAGAGTCAAGGTTGAACACTTCAGGAAGAAACTTGGTATGGTTGAAATGTAATTTGATATTATGTTTGAAATTCAAATTGTTTAGAAGTTGTACTAATATATTTAAAGATGTTTAATGTGTAAACTCTTTTGTCATGTATGTAACTCCATGACCTTATGGGCCCGCTCCCCCTGTGTACATTATTGAAAGGTGACAATCTTTCTAATAATGAACACTTGTATGTGACATTGTGAAGTGACGACTCTACAATGATGAGTTGAACTATCATGATAGAAATCATGTGACTTGATATCTATGGACATGTCATGATAGTATCTCTTGGACTCTTTGATGGATATCATGGGACTTGATGTCATTTGAAGATCATTGTGATCCTTAAGAGATGATCATGGTGGATAATTATATATCCGTGGATATGCCATGAATTATTATGGTAGACATCATGTGACTTGATGTCAGTGCACATACCATAATGAAGATGTGTTATGAAGAATGTCATGTGACTTGACAATATTGAGAAAACATATCATATCTTCAATATCACGTGTGAAGGTGATATCCCCACTTATTTGTTTTGGAATATCTTCCCTAGCTAAGGGGGAGTGTTGATTTAAGATAGCATCGGTCAAATATAAATGATGATTGCATTTATGCATCATCATCATTTATATTTAATCGACCTACTCTTAAAATATAAAACCTTCAAATAAGTTATTCAAAGTTCTGGTACTGATGATCGAAATTTGCAATCTAAACAAATCGGAATGCATCTTATATAATCGCTGCTTGTTAAAGCACGCATTGGTGTTTATGAGAAACATTGTATGATTACGGGTTGTTAAGGGAGGTCGGCGTGTCTCCCTCATACAAAAGGTAGTTCATTCCTTATTTGCAAAACATTGAAATTAATAAATGTTCTGCAATCAGCACATTCGAAATACAAGAAGAAAAATCTGACTTAGAATTCTTACACAGAATTTCAGACTTAGAATTTCCATAGGTCTTCTAGGATCCAAATTTGATAAGATTTGATTACATTTACATTCCTGAAAAAAATTTGCCTTTTCTACCGCCTAGGACAAAGCCTGAGTTTTTTTTTTTTTTTTGAATAAAATTGTGGGTTTTTGAGCCTCTATTTGACGATTTTTTTTTAAATTGTGGGAGTTGTGCTACCTCATCGCCTTGGGATCCCTGCCAACTGATCACCAACTTTTACCTCATTTTTCATGCTTTTGGAAAACAAGAGGGATGGCATCTTTGACCAATGTCATGTTGGAGAGTACCCAAAGGTTCAATGGGAAAAAATACAACACGTGGAGGCAGACGATGCTTACCATCATTGAGTACCAGTGTTTGGATTCACTTCTTCTAGGGACATAAGTTGTCCCACCACATCGGGAAAGGACCAAGAAAAGTATGATGGAAGTAATCGAGAGGCAATTATGCTTCTCAAGTTGTCTGTCACCGATGAGATGTTACCAAAAATACCATCTGGTAAGTCTACTGCGGAGATCTAGAAACATTTGAAGGATCTTCATGAAAACACAAACAAGGGTAGGTCGTTCTTCCCGAAGAATATGTTGTTTTCCATTATGATGGATGACAAAGTGTCTTTACAGGATCACCTGATGAAGACCAAAGACATTTGCGATCAACTAGAGGCAAGTCGCAACATGGACAAAGAGGATATGGTGGCAATAATGTTAAAAAGCTTGCCACGATCCTACGAGCACTTCATCGAAACTCTCAACATTACCTCCACTAATGTTGACCTAAAGTTTAAGGAGTTGTGCAACAAGCTCTTGCAGCAGGATAGGTGGAAGAAGCAGTTTGGGAGCAATAGTGAGTCTCACAATGTTGAACAAGGTTTTACTACCAAAGATGGCAAACGCAATTCCACTCAGTAGAAAGGACAAGGAAAATCAGAGGAGACCTCCAAGAAGTCTTTCACATGCCATTGTTGTGGCAACATTGGTCATATGCAGAAGCGCTACATGAAGCGGTTAGTTGATCAAAAGTCCAACCAGGAAGGATCTTAACAAAAGGATCAAGTTGCAAAGCATACTAAGCGGAAGGAGTCTACCTATTATGCATTCATGGCCAAAAAACCATCAGATTATGGGTAGACTTAGTTTAAGTTAGTAGAATGACCATTAAGGGATGGTATTAAAGTACTATTGTAATATTTAATGGTCATTTTAGTTGTTAATTAGTCATTAGTTAGCTTTCAGTTAACTTAGTTTGCTTTAGTTAGTTTTTAGTAACTTTATGTTTTCTGCTTTAGTTCTCTTTAGTTTACGATTGTTTTTTTTTAAAAACATCGTCTTGTATTTTATTATTTAAGGAGTATTCCTCTCCTTTCAAATAATGAATATCGAATAAGATCAATCAATTACCATTTCAATGAGTATGAAATCTCCAAAACATGAAAAGAAACATCCGCTTATTCAACCGGAATTACAGCTTAAAGAAAAAGAGCATCAAGCGGCAAGCCAACCAAAACCACTTATGCAGTGGGATGCATAGTTAACAAGAAAGAGATCATCCACTTATTCAGCAGGCATAACATGAAACAAGAAAGAGATCATCCACTTATTCAATGAGAAATAGAAATGCCACTTATTCAGTGGGCTTTGTATCAAAATCCAAATAAGAGCTAAATCACTGAATGGTACTAAGTGTTACGAAGAAAGCTTAGAACAAAGTGATACTAACAATTACAAATCTGCTATCCACTAAATATGACAAGATTATGAGACAAGCAACCCCACATAAAACTTGTAAAAAAGTTATATCCAGCAATAAATTATCGATTTATACCTCACAATATGTCCTCCTAAGGATTGTGCCAGGTCTGAAATGTCACAGCAGCAGGTCTGATATGAAAATGACAAGCCTCAAAAGTCTCCCAACAGCAGGTCTATATACAGCATGTCACCCAATGAGCACCTCCGAAGCTACCAAGATCACCCCGGGCTCACAATATGACCTCATAAGAACTGTATCAGTTCTGAAATGTTGCTACAGAAGGCCTGATATGAAAATGGCAAGTCTGAAACTCTCCAAACAGCAGGTCTACACACAGCACGTTACCCAATAAGCACCTCCAAATCAGTATAGAACACCTTCGAATGATCATCAATGTACTCTTAGGGACCAGGTGCCATCATGGAGACACAAAAGAGCTAAAAACACGGGCAATTCACCTTGAAACCAGCACGTGTAATGTCCCTTTATAGACTTGACTTTGATTTGTCTTTTAGTCTTGTACATTAGGGCATAAATAAGCCTAGAATCGATAATTCCCATTTTAACTTTAATCTGATTAAGAGTAATCTTCAAAACTATTATTGATTTAGTTGTTTGACTTATATATGTATTGATAATAACTAATAAAATGCTGATAGAAATGAGCCTCTATCTGCCATAGATTTTGATAGGCAATCTACAAGTTTAATTGTTTTAAAGAATGCAAATTGACACTATAATATGGGTGCTGTTTCCGATTTGTGTATCAAAATATATGCATATGAATGTGGACCAGTTTGTGTCTATCTTCAATCACTGATTCAAACTTCAATCCTTCAATTTATGTGATTCACTCATTGGCTGGGTGCCTCATATATTCCACTTCATGTCCAGCCTCGTTTAGAAGGTTGTATGCTCCCTTGGAGCAACCTTGTTCTGCATATGGAAACTGAATTAATCTCTCAACTCATCGATACCTTTTGCTTTGGAAAGGCTCTCCTTTAATACCCCCAATAAGCAAGGGACCTAACTCTTCATTATTTATTTACCAAGGGACATGATCTTTAATTAAGCTAATTGCTGCAATTAAGAATAATTGATTTATTTAACATTATTTCTTAATTAAAATCACTGCTTGCCTTGAAGATGATCGTTGTATATTTATCATGATTCTTAATTGAAATCGCTGCTTGCCTTGAGGACGATCACTGTCTTAATAAATTCATCTCATTTCTAGCAGCAACTCACCATGAAGATTATCAGCTTACATAATAATCAATTTTGTTTATCTTATATCTCATGACTGCTACTCCTTTGATACTCCTTCAAGTGGCGAAATCTCTATATATTAGGTTATGACTCCATTCATAATTGTAGGCGTAAGAATCCTAAGCCGCAATCCATATAATACAGTGTTCCACGGAAACACATTCCCCCCCCCCCTTTTTGGCCGCGTTTCAGAGATTGGGACGTTTCCGAGACAAGCAAACGGGTGTGTGACGTCTCCCGCCGTCCCACCGCCGCCACCGGTGCTCCGCCGAAGACAAAGAAACGTCTCCACGTTTCCCAAGGAGACCTGGAGATGTGGAGACGTCTCCAAGTCTCCTTAAGAGACGTCTCCACGCCTCCTTGGGGGACGCCTAGGCGTTTCTCGGGAGACAGGGAGACGTCTAGTCCTCTCCCGTCGCCCCACATCAATGGATGGGCAAAAATTAAAATTTAAAAAAAAAAAGTTTGATTTTTGGGGGTTGGGGGGTAACCCTAATTTGACGTGGGCCCTACCCCTTCCCCCAAAAAACCACAAAACCATCTTATTTGGTTATTTCAGTCACATTTTGAAAGACTAGTTTTTTTCGCAGCAAGCTAGAGAAGAGGAAAAACTTGTAGAAGTATGATTGAAGGAGTGGAAAAAGTGGTTGCAAGTGTGATAGGAGTGAGAAGGAGCAAGAAGAAGAGGAGGAAGTGGATTCTACTGCATTTTGGAGAGATTTTTCAAGCACAAGGTAGGGTTTTTTCAGATTTCTTGTTTTTTGTTGTTTTATAATTTTATTTTCTGATTTTCATTTTTCAATTTTTTGTTTTAAACTTTTTTTTTTTTTCTTATTCATCTCAAAATCAAATTTGATGAATCTTGAGGGCAAAATGATGAAGATGAATGAATCATTCATCATTTTGCCCTCAAGATTCAACATCAAATTTTATTATTTAATATTTTAATTTCAATTTTTAAATAGTATAAAATAATAAATTATAAATTGTAAATTTTGTTTTCAAAATTAAAATTTCAAATTTGTATTTCAATTTGATAAACTACGTTGATTTTATTTTTATTTTTATTTTGTGAAATGCAGTGTCACTTTCACAATGAGCTCCAAAGACATGAGTGGGGATGAGATGGAAATCCATTCTCATAGTGAACATGATTCAGATTTTGAACCTGAGAATGAGGGGGGTGACCATGGGGCTGATCTTGGAGCCCAATCTAGTTCCATGGCGAGTGCACCAGCTAGTACAGGTTGCCCTTCAGAGTTGTTGGCACAATATGCTAGGGGTGCTTTTGATCCTAAGTCTCCTCTCAAACAGTTTGCTTCAAGAATACAAGGCACATCACATTCAAGTGGGGGAACAAGGAAGTGGAAGTGCAACATTTGTGGAACTGAATGGTATGGTAGCATCACTAGAGTGAATGCACACTTTCCTTTTTGGACAGGAAAAGGTGTGGAGCCTTGTAAGTTTTTGAAAGAAACTAAAAATATACAGTATAGAATTGAGTTTAACAAGCTTTGGGACGTTTCAGATGACACAAATATTTCAGTCCCTACTACTTTGTCTGCTAGGGCAGCCCTTCAACACATCCATCATGCACCACATACTTCTCCTCATGCATCGCAGACGGGAGGAATGATGTTTGGATCTCTATCCACTTCCACTTCTAGTGCCACTAGGGGGACAGGGAAACGCAAGTTGTCGACATCGCAGAGTAACCCCATAGCTGATATGTTTAATGTGCAGCTAAGAGATGAGATAGATGAATCCATTAGCATGTTCTTTGCCAATGGCATTCCATTTCATGTTACACAATCTCCTTATTATAGGGAGATAATGGCTATGGTGGCGAAGGGAGGAACATCATATGTGCCACCAGGTGAGACGAAAATGAGGACCTCGATCTTGGATAAGTGCTATTCCAAGATCAATATTTTGATGAAAAGATGAAGGCATGTTGGATGGCATCTGGGTGCAGCATATTTATGGATGGGTGGACGGACATTAGCCATCGTCCACTCATCAACATCATGGTCACACGTGCAGAGGACCCATACATCCTTAGAGTAGTTGATTGTATTGGGCATCGCAAAGATGCTGATTTTCAGTTTCAGGTCCTCAGGCAAGCTATTGAGGAGGTTGGGTCACAAAATCTGGTCCAACTAGTCACAGATGCAGCCCATGTGTGTAAAGCGGCAGGAAGACTCATTGAGGCAACCTATAGACATATTTGGTGAACCCCATGTTGTGTGCATGTCATGAACAATGCACTCAAGGACATGGAGAATATTGGTTGGATTAGAGGAGTGGTCACCAATGCGAGAGATGTGCAAATGTTTATCTGTAACCACCACACTTCACATGCACTCTTCAAGACCTTTGCGAAGAAGGAATTCTTGAAACTAGTCGAGACCAGATATGCATCCTATTTCATTCTCTTGGAAAGAATGATTGAGTTGCAAGAGGCATTGCAACTCATGGTTATGACTAATGAGTGGAATAGGTGGGCCGAGGCCAAGACAACGCAGGGGAAAAGGGTGAAGGAGATAGTGAAGAGTGATACGTTTTGGACTAATGCGAAATACATTGTCTCCATCATTTCTCCAATATTCCAAGTTATCAAATATGGGGATGGGGATGCACCTAGCCTTGGAGAGGTGTATGAGTGCATCGACTCTATGCTTGACCAGATGACGGCTACTGTGCGAGTGAAGGACCCCTCTCTAGCATTCTACAATGAGTACATCTGACCAATCATTCACCGCAGATGGGACAAGTTGAACACTCCTTTGCATATGGCTGCCTTTGCCTTGAATCCTAAGTGGTACAAGGCTAGACCGGGTAGAGTGACACCGATTCAGGATGATGAGGTGAAGGCGGGTTTCTTTAGGTGCATAGAGACGATGTATGAGTCTAGAGATGTCGGCATAATTCGCACTGAGTGGGGAAGATTTGCCACTCTTAGAGGCTATTCAGATGCGGCAAAAATAAATATAGAGTCTATGGCACAGGAGGACCCACTTTTGTGGTGGAATTGTCATGGTCTGAAATCTTTGGCCACCGCTCTATCTATCTGTCTGCTATCTCGGGTTTCCAGTTCTTCAGCTGCTAAGAGGAATTGGTCTACATATAGCTTCATCCACTCTCTTAAGAGGAACAGACTTACCTCTAAGAGAGCAGAGAAGCTTGTGGCTGTACACAGTGCTTTGCGTCTCATGGACCGCAATACACTTGGGTACAAGGAGAGTCCAGCAGCACGATGGGATGTGGAGCCAAAGGAGCCTTCACAGATTGATGAGGATGATCCTACCACTTCAGATGCAGGGCTAGTTGGTGTGAGCTTGAGGGATCTTGACCTTATGGAGTCCAACAGTTCCAGTGATGAGGAGTTTGCAGATGAAATGAGGCCTCCCTTCACTACATTTTGAGTTTTGACATTTTGGCATTTTGTCTTTTGTAATGCTATTGCTATTAGTATCTATATTTACTATTTGGCATTTGCTACTCAATCTAATGACGAATCATGTAATCATCTTTATAGACTTTGTGATATCTCATATGACATCAGATGTTCATATTTTCGATATAATAGAAATCTCCAATTTGACAATTTCATTTGTCAAATTCTATTTAGCAATATAGCATTCAAGAAATCTTCGTATTTAGATTTCGTATTTCAAATTTTGCTATGTTATAATTTTACTAATTAGTAATTTCCTATAGTTTCATTGAAATGTAATTCTTATACTGTTATAATGTTATACATCTTTTCAAAACTAGTTTTTCAAGTACTATAAGTATATGTATAACTATATCAGGACCACCACTCGCGACCCCCCCACCCCTACTGTCCCCAAACTTAGGCCCTTTGTCCCCTCGTCCCCGAAACTCGTCCCACCGTCCCCACATCCCAAATGCCCATGGAACACTGATATAATATGAGGGCATGACGTTGGCATTCATCTCCCAACTCCATTTTATTCTAATAAATGTGACGCCAATAATATAGCAGCTAAGTATGATGTCAACTTCATAGCAGAAACAATGATCCGCAACAGTTTCTAAAGCAACTTCAAATATTAATCACCCTTAACCAAAGTCAAAACCATCGTGTAATGTCCCTTATAATATTTATTATATTAAAATATTATAATGACCGCTTAATATTTGTAAATATTTATATTTAATATTATTTTATGTTTTATATTAATACATATTATATGCTTCTTATATTAGTATTATATAAATTGATTTTATAGTTTTTATATTAATTTTATATATTTTTAGTATGTATTATATCATAGTGATTATAATATTTAAATTATTAATATCTATATTTTATAATTTATATTATAATACTCTCTTTGACAATTATAATTATAATTATAATGATATCAAATGGTTAATATTTTTAAATATGTCTTTTGTTATCTTAGTGTAACAATTTCAAGGACATGACAACACGTCTCCCTTCCAGCAATGGTACGGTCTCAAAAAGGGGCGATTTCTCCTAGAAAACACAATGCTCCATGAAACTCTTGCAAATCACTCCCAACTTGGTTGCTTAGCTCAAGGAAAACCTCTACAAAAAACCCACAATCAAAATCTCTAATCTCCAATCTGCACCACCAAAACAAGGGTACGGCCTAGTATGGCAATGGTACGTGTTGATGTTCATACAGCGTCAAGCGAATTCTTCCAACCACGATATGATGGATAAATTTGATGGTGCCTAAACGGCTATCAAATTTATAGAGATACGATCTTATGAAGAGACACGTCTTGCATATTAAATAATGTTTAATTATTAAGAGACTCGATTTCAGGAAGAAGACGCAACTCTTGACAAGGCCGACATCATGCATCATTGTGGATGTGATTTCTTTAAGAGGCATTTAATATTTGTTATTAAGAAAAGCCAACTTCATTTATGAAGTGTTGCCTTTGTTTGTTAGAGTCACGTCTTTTGTATAGAGGTCGACATGAAGATTTGAAAGGATGCGTCTCTCCCCTTCACTTGTATATATAATCATTGGTACTTCATTGTTTGTGGGATTCAGTTTGTAGTTCATCAAGTTCGAGTTTCTCAAGTGCGAGTTTGTCTCAAGTGCGGATCGTTGTTTCTGTTGAAGGCTGAGATCTTTATCAGCAGACTGCTTCATTCTGCATTTTTGTTGCATCAAACTATGGTGCATATATTTGGCCTTCATATTGGCCTATTGTAAAGAGGCAATTATTGTTAACATTCAATATATAAGAGATATATCATTGGCTGGGTTCTTCTCCCTCAGGTTGGAGGGTTTTCCCAAGGTATTTTGTTGTGTTCATTGTCTTATGTGCTGCATTTTCTAAGTACTTTCAGTTTCAATTATCTGATCATTAAAAACTAACATGGTATCAGAGCGGGTTTGAAGAAGATCTTGATCAGATTTAGTATTGCAGCGATACTCTTATTACTCTTTCTCATCTTTGATCACATCTATCCCTTCATTAATATGGTGAACGGCTTCAACATTGAGGACAGACTTGAGGGAGCAACAAATTTCACATCTTGGAGATTCAGAATTATGCTCACCTTGGAGGAAAATGAACTAGCTGAGTTCGTGGAGTGCAAAGCTCCCGAGCCTATTGATGAAGAAGAGAAGATTCAATGGAAGAAGAAAGATACTAAGGCGAAGAAGATGTTAGTTGATTCTGTGAAGGACCATATTGTTCCAATCATCTCTAAGTTGAAGATAGCAAGAGAGATGCTTAAGTCTTTCAAGGAGATGTATGAGATCAACAACACAAGTCGTGCACTTGCATTAAAGCAACAACTTCATCATGTTAAGATGGCGGAAGGAGAATCTATCATCACTTACTTCATGAAGATTTCCAATTTGAGAGATCAGCTCTCTACCATTGGTCATATTGTTGATGTCAAGGATTTGACCATGTTGGCTCTTAATGCTCTTCCCTCATCTTGGGAGCCTTACATTCAAGGAATCAATGCGAGATCGAAACTTCCCAAGTTTGATCGTTTGAGGGTAGATTGTATTCAAGAAGAGTCTTGGTTGGCTGCGAGAGGTATTGATCAAAGCTCTACAAATGAAGACATTCATGTTCTTTCCACTCAATCCTCGAAGAAGGAAGGAAAAGGAGGAAAGAAAGGATATTTCAAGCGGAATAGGGATAAAGCATCTGATGGTGCACCCGCATTCAAGAAGAAGTGGGATCTCTCTCGTGTTCAATGTTTTAGATGTGACAAGTTTGGTCACTATGCAAAGGATTGCCCAACCAGGCCTAATCAGCATACTTCATTTGCGGATGTGGATGAGATCTCTCCTCAAAATGATTCTAGGGAATTTCTATTCTAAGTCATGGGCATGTGTTCAATCTGTGAAGGTTATGTACTGGTCTGAGCGCAAGAGCAGAGTATCATACTGTGACTAGTTATTGCATCCATCACAATATTTAAAGAGATAAGTATTCTTTGTTTTGTTGAAATCGCCCTTCTAGGCTGAATTTTTGTTATTTGGATCATGTGTGATTAGTAAAGAGAGATCGTGTTTTCTCTTGAAATGTGTTCACTAACATAAGATCCCTTGAAGATTCAAATTATTATTTGCAAGTCATTTTTTATGCTAGTTGTGAAGATTTCTAAGTGTGACTCTGAAATAAAAAGAGAACTGCAATTTCGATGGTGATAAGTTGGTCACATCGATATCATTCTCTAATGCATGAACTGTGATAGAGCCTTGACTCTTGAAGAGGGTAGGCTTTTCATGCTAACTGCATAATGCATTCAAGAAATCTATAGTTGTTCAGATTGTCTTTTGTTGTGCTGAGTTTAGCACTCTCGAGAGGAGTAAAAGATGGAAGAAAGAGTTATATCAAAACTTAATAAAGATAAGTTTCTTTATCCCTTCATTATGATCTTTTGATATATTTCTCTTATAGGTTGATTTATTTATTCATGTTTTAATATTGTTCATAAATTCTTATGCATTTATGCTATGACCTGAGATAGTAAACCTTGTATGATTCTAGCCTTGATATTTCTTTGGATAGTTATAAACTGTTGGTAATCTCTCTCTAAAATATTTCCAGGATAGATCTAGGAGCAAGAAGGTGATGAGAGATTGCTTAGTGATGAAAAGCTTGAGGCATCTTGTGAAGAAGTCATGCCGACCAAAGAAATGATCAAGTGTGAAGTCACAACTTGCAACCATGGGACTGAGTTGGTGGCTAGAGGGAGTTCACTTCCAAAAGTTTTCTTTGCAATCTCTAAGGCAGGGATCAAGAAGGAGTTATGTGACTCACTGAGAAGAAATGAACGTTGTAGTGTTACAAGGCCAAGTGTTAAATCCTTGAAAGACCTTTTTAGTAGATGAGATCAAAATTGCTCAAGTCAGTCAACCTAGATTTAACATTGGTAGCTCCGCAAACCTATTCAGAATAGAGTGATCTGGGATGAGGTCGAAGAGGACAGCCCTGAATCTCTACAGAGGTGTGCGCTGGAAACCATTTCTCTAAGGCAAGCGTTGCAGGCAATCTTCGACGATGAGGTCAGAAGGTTGATGCAAGTGTTTGAAGATTCAGAGGGAGCCTACTGAACCTAAAGAAGATGCTAGTTCAGATATGGTGGATCCTACTATGTACAGGCAATTGATTGGATCATTGATGTATCCAGTCAATACTAGACCAGATATTTGCTATGCAGTGAGTGCACTTAGTCAATTCATGCGTGAACCAAGGCAAATACATCTAGTTGCGGCAAAGCATATCCTGAGATACTTGTGTGGCACAGTTGGGTATGGCTTGAGATATTCTTCTAGTGTGGACTTGGAGTTGCATGATTATACTGTTTCTGATTGGGTAGGATGTGTTACTGATCAGAAGAGCACCTCTGGATGTTGCTTCAGTTTGGGGTCTGCTATGATATCCTGGTGTAGCAGGAAGTAG
This sequence comes from Sequoiadendron giganteum, assembly GCA_007115665.2. Taxonomy (NCBI): domain Eukaryota; kingdom Viridiplantae; phylum Streptophyta; class Pinopsida; order Cupressales; family Cupressaceae; genus Sequoiadendron; species Sequoiadendron giganteum. The sequence goes on from CM021108.1 coordinate 355,547,064, forward strand.
TCTTTTGTGGCACTGAGTACGTCAGAGGCCGAGTATATTGCAGCTTGTGTGGCATCTCGAGAAGCAGTGTGGCTTCGGAAGCTCCTTGCAAGATTGTTTGGACAATCAATGAAGCCTACTATCATTCATTGTGATAACCAAAGCCGTGTGAAGCCTTCTGTCAAACCTGTGTTTCATGACAGAATTAAACATGTTAAGATCAAATACCACTATATCAGAGATATGGTATTGAGGAAAGCAATACAATTGAGGTATATCAGCACTAATGAGCAAATGGCAGACATTCTCACCAAGCCTCTCTCCAGGATAAAGTTTGTGTACTTTCGAGATAAGCTTGCTATGGTGGAGAATCAAGCCCTAGCTGAGAAGGAATCTCAGTATCAATGATCCTCTTTAATGCATTTCTCTTTGAGAGAGATTTGAGGTGCAAGCCATTGTTAATGCATTTCTCTTTGAGATTTGAGGAGAAAGCCCTTGTTTCCACCCTCTGGGAGAGCCATGGTGGATGTCATGTGTGTGACTCCATGACAACATCACGTGAGAGAGTCTGTGATGATTCTATTGTACTTGTGTTTTCACCCTCTGGGAGAGCCATGGTGAACGTCATGATGAGGTGACAACATCACGTTAAGTGATGAACACTTGTACATACCATACATGGGTGTAGCCATGATGGTTGATATCACGATGAGGTGATATCTGATATCACGATGAGGTGATATCTTTCTTTTTCCACATATGGGTGTAGCCATTATGGTAGACATCACGATGAGGTGATATGTTTTATGCAACTGGAAGTATCCTCCCTAACTGAGAGGGAGTGGTTATGTTCATACAACGTCAAGCAAATTCTTGCAGCCACGATATGATGGATAAATTTGATGGAGCCTAAACGGCTATCAAATTTATAGAGATACGATCTTATGAAGAGACACGTCTTGCATATTAAATAATGTTTAATTATTAAGAGACTCGATTTCATGAATAAGACGCAACTCTTGACAAGGCCGACATCATGCATCATTGTGGATGCGATTTCTTTAACATGCATTTAATATTTGTTATTAAGAAAAGCTGACTTCATTTATGAAGTGTTGCCTTTGTTTGTTAGAGTCGCGTCTTTTGTATAGAGGCCGCCATGAAGATTTGAAAGGATGCGTCTCTCCCCTTCACTTGTATATATAATCATTGGTACTTCATTGTTTGGCATTTTGTTCGTAGTTCATCAAGTTCGAGTTTCTCAAGTGTGAGTTTGTCTCAAATGCAGATCGTTGTTTTTGTTGAAGGCTGAGATCTTTATTAGCAAACTGCTTCATTCTATATTTGTGTTGCATCAAACTGTGGTGCATATATTTGGCCTTCATATTGGCCTATTGTAAAGGAGGCAATTATTGTTAACATTCAATATATAAGAGATATATCGTTGGTTGGGTTTTTCTCCCTCAGGTTGGAGGGTTTTCCCAGGGTATTTTGTTGTGTTCATTTTCTTATGTGCTGCATTTTCTAAGTACTTTTAGTTTGATTTATCTTATCATTAAAAACTAACAGTACGGCCCAGCAATAAGAAACCCTCATTAGCTCCAATGGGGACTCCTGAAATGAATCCACACTAGTCCAGCTAGGGAGTATCTTTCAACACAGAATCTAGAATGAACCTTGAGGGTTTTCGTCCTCAAAGCCTTGAAGGATCCAACCTCATGCTAGCAACACTTCATTATCAAATTTCAACCTAATAAAATGAGCTACCACATGCATCCCTTTATAGCTTTTTCCCTACTTTTTTGAAAAAAATATTTTTTTGCATTTTCCCTGCTTTTTCGAAAAACCTCCTCTTTCCTTTTTCGCTGCTTTTTTCAGAAAAGCATTTTTTTTTCATCAGTTTTTCAAAAAATCTTTTTTTACTTATTTTCTCGAAAAAGCACTTTTTGCTTTTTTATTTTTAAAAAATAACTTTAATAACCTTTTCATTTTATGATATTTATAACTTTAGTGTAAATATTAAAATAATTTCAATCATTTTACGAAAAGCACCGAGAGACATCTGTAATGGAAACTAATCGCACCAAGAAGCTGTTGATGGCAAGGAAAGATGACAGGTGCCAAAACTAGCACTGACTAAAAATAGCAGTGTTCTCCAAGAAATGTGGACAACAACCCAAATGGCCAAAATTGCAAAGAAGACCATCACTGCCAACTTGAGGACCAACAGAATGCTAACACAACATTGGATGTTGAGAAAAGCCACCACTAAGCTCTCCAAGAACCTTGGAACTCTCTCAATTCATCTAGAAGCCTTCGGAAAACTCAAGAAACTGGTCGATGCTCACGGAACATGGTGTCAAAATGGGGACATTACAAATATGTTGACCCCTCTATAGGTGCATGCCATGAAAGATACCCTCTCAATTTTTTCTTGATTTTTAACATTAAATACTAAGTTACCGGTTCAGGTTCGGGTTCGAAAACCCGATTAGCCAGTTCGGGAAAAAAAAAAAAATTGGGGTTTGGGTTCGTTTTGGGTTCGGTAATACAAAAACATATAAAAATTAGAAATATATACATATTTGCAGCAGTAATTAAGTTCAGAATACACCACCATATTAATAGTCAAATAACATAGCAAAAATACACCACCACTTTATACTCAAATGTCATGATATAGAATTATAAATTAAAGTCCAAACTTCAAACATGAAAATGTCAAGTGTTTACAATCAGCCATTAATAATTATGATGGTTAGGGTTTTAGAGGATTCACCAATTTTCAAAGCAAGAAACTTCATCAAAATCATGGAGACCATTTGTGCAAATTGTAATTACTAATTTTCAAGCAATGGCTATTTCTAACTATGTCTATTATGGGCAATGGATGAGAGCCTATTTTCAGGCTGCTTTAGTTAGTTTAATTTTATTAGTTATTTTAGGATATATTTTCTTTAACTTCCTTTCTTTCTGCTTTTCCTACATCTTTTGGATAAGTTTAAAATATTTCTTTTTGGGATATTTGACTATTATTCTCAAATCCCTAAAATTTATTCATTGTAACATATAAATAAGTGCCTTGGGCACAAGACATTTGAACGATACTAGAGATTATGCTTATGCTACAGAAATTGTCATTCAAATGTGTTGAAACTGAAATATAGAAGCAATTGTTGTGTTTAGTTTTCGCAAATTGAATAAAAAATGAAGAATAGTGTTAGGCTTTATATGAACACTATGATTCATTTTAAACATATAGCTTTGTATTCATCTAAGTTATTCAATTTATAAAATCTTGTGTTGTTGACGTGTGGCAGAAGTACTTTGAAAATATGGTTAATCTCTTAGAACAGTTAAGCCTCTAGAAAAGTCAACAAAGACTCAAAAAAATAATAGAAAAATGCAAAAAAGCGTTTGAAAGTCCGCCTAGGCACAAAATTCTGCTCGGGTTCAAACTGGGTTCGAAAAATGGTCGAACCCACAATCAGGGTTCCGAACACTGGCCGAACCCACAGCGAATTTGGCCGAATCGGACCCAAATTTTGTACCCGAATCGAACCTGTATCGAACCTAGGCTTCCCAGGGGTGAACCCGGTAACTTAGATTAAATACAATGTAACCATGCACCCGTTAAGGTTAGCTCCAAAACCAAAATGATGCGGAATAGTAACTCTAACCAAAAATGCGCCCTAAGACCCAATGAGGGAGGAGGGGCGGGCATATGGTCAGAGAATCCCTAGGATCTAATTAACTCAATAACTGAACTGATTACAATTGAGAGAGAAGAATTAAACTCAACACCAAGAATGTTCACAAAGATCCTTGGAAGGCGAGGTGATAGCATATGGTGGAGTACTAATTACAAAATTGAAAAGAACTTAGGCGGATAATCAGCCATGAAATATTTTCCACGGTTCCACTTAATCAATGGGGGGAATGAAACTACAATTAAACAATTCATCCGTTGCGGCAGGCATCCACTCAGATGTGGGAATTCACCACTTGACAGTGGTTACAAGAGAGTTTAAACATTCATTTCTACACACTGACAGTATACCATCTAGGGATGCTTAATGTGAAATTTAAGAAATGATTGCAGCAATAATGGACTGGATCAGTACTACTGTTTACAGCCTTACAATATGAAAGAAGCTGCAAATTACATGAATATTTCAATAGCTTTCAAGCACAAAGATACTGGATGATTCCACGTTAGAAATCTACTAGCTTAGTGAAGAAAAGACTAGAAATTTCAAACTGAAACAAGTCTGATATAAAATCTGCAATTCTGGAAATGAATGACCAGCAACTATAATCACTTAAATGCTCATAACTTCACCAAATTACCTCCGATTTGACTGAAATCTTTTGCAAATGACCTTGAAGAGTATGGCGCCCAAGAACAAATCATAAAACTGCATCAAATCAGCATCATTTATTCGACACAAATCCAAAGGTCAAGCATGGTAGCATGAAAGGTACAGCCTTCCTTGAGGGGCGATTTTAGCATAAAAAATCAAAAACTTCATAATTAAATCTGCAAACTCTTGAGAATGGTCGCCACCAACATAGAAATTGATTAATCAAACACCCATCAGCAATAAAAAATCATCAAGAGAGCTGCAAGTGAAATCGACTTTCAGCCTGTCTATACCAACAACTCCAAAATTGAAAAATAACATCAAAACTTCAATTACAAGGCTCAATCTGCTAGTCTGGATGAGAAGCAGCAATAATACCAACTAGGTGTTGTCTTTCAAACACGAAATTGGATTGGAACTAGGAGGTAAGCATCCCTCGAAGTATAAAACTAGTTGTCATTTCGACAGCATAACAATAGCATAGATGTTGGATGCCAAATGCTGTAGCAAAACTTCACTTTTATAGAAAAAGAGATGACCCTTCAGATTCCAAGCAAAGGATGCCCAATAGACATTTGAAATATTTTCAAATTCCAAAATAATATAACTCCTTCAAAATGGCGTCCAACTTCAAGGTACAAGAAACTTTCATTAAATGTTTCTTAATTAACTCCTTAATGAAGGCGTCCCCCTTCATGGCCACTTTTTAACACAACTTAAAGTTATTTCACTAGGCCAAGGGATCAACTGAAAAATATAACATTCATGCCTTTAATTTAACTTTTCATCAAATAAAGCTTTTAACCTAGAACTGAAAATCACCTTATTTCTCCGACTGAAGAGAAAACTAACTGAAGTGCTGACAACTGAGATGCTACCAAAAATAGAATTTACTATAAATAGTAAATTCCGAGAAATGCCACAAAAACCTCCAAACAAGGAAACCCTGATTTCACCTCACGAGCCTACGGGCCTCCGGGATAGGTTGATGAGCAATTGAGTTGATCACTGATGAGAAGGGGACATTACATGCCACCATGCACAAAGGCATATTTTGTTTGTTTGTTTTTTTGTTTTTTTTTTTTTTTTAAACCCTTTTAGGTTGTTTGCCTAATACACTTGTTACATTTTTCAACATTGTATACTTGGCACATTTTTTCCATGGCACACACCAAAACACTATACCGCATATCTACATTGAATCTTGCATTCCATTATTTGACACACCTAACAAAGTATTTGTCACTTTTTAAATTTTGAAAGAGTCCTCTACCTTGTTTGGCACATGATACCAACCTATATTTAACACTTTTTGTTTTTGCAAATTTTTACATCTCCATTCAAACGCGCATGACTATGTGTGTTCGCAAAATTTGATAAAACCTAATTTCTTTTTCCTTTATATTGTAGCATGAAACTACACATCACTAATATGAATTCACTTTTTTCAAAATTTCATACCCTTTCTAGGTCACACAACTAGTAACTTATCTGTAATTTTTCACTTAAAATTTTGATTGTCTTTTGTTTAGAACACAAATGTATATGTTGGTGAAGATGTTGATTTAAACCTTGTTCCTTACAATGCATGCCAAATAGTGTAGAGCATTGCAATTTTAAATTTGTATTTGAAAATTGTTCAACTATTCTTCATGGGTGAACTCTTCCTCATACTAGTGTACATCATTGTCTAAAACTCAACGTCTACATTATATGGCATGCTTTAGTCAACTACACGAGACATTTTATTTAGAACCACCACTTATGTTCATACTCATGTGTGCTTCTCCATACTGAAATGATGAAGATTCTTCCTTAATGATTCTTCATAATGTATTCCCATTCTACACCTTTCTTTACTTTGGTGGATTGACTCAAAAGCTTCTATTCATTGTTCTTGCAAAGACACAAAAAAAGATGGCAAAAACGACATAGAAACTAAAGAAAGTTTGAGACATGACTCCAAGCATGACAAAAAACAAGATTTTAGCGTGAAAATTGTCATGAAACGAAAAGTTTCATGAGTAAAAACCATCTTCGACCATTGGAATCAAAGTATAAAATGACAATGATGAAGAATAGTGACATTAGAATCAACTATGTATTAGAATGACCTGCAAGAAAATGTGCTTTATATGCCAATGGCATGTTTTTACAACCAATGCTTTCTCTTTTCAATGCCCTTTTGTCCTATACAAAACACTATCATGAATTAGGGGTGGTAAAAACTCATGGTTCGTTTTCCATATCCTTCATGCCTCCCACCTATTGCTTCTGCTTTGTTATTGTAAAAATCCTTTTGTTATGTAATCTCTATTATTTGTCCAAGTTAGCAATTTTGAACTCATCCTAAACATATGTCACCTTTTTTAGATTAGTGAATTCCTCATGCAAGATTTCGCCAGGCTTAGATGTCACGACTAGGAGTTAACTCTTCCATCAAAGTCACACAAAAAAGAAAACCCCAAAACAGTCAACATATTTTTTCGTTTATATTATCTTTATGCAAACACGTACATTCAAATGATAATCAACTAATCTAATACAACTAGTTGCACATGCCCAACAATCATGCATGATCTTTGATACTCCTAGACACTCTGCAACATGCAAATTGATCATCTTTGTGATCTTGGACACTCTACACAATCTTCTTGTTGTTTTGTACTACTCAATACTTCTTGATGGTTTCCATCCCTAAGAAATCAACCTAACATGCCTAAAGGATTTCATCTTCAAGCACCACAATTCTTGTAGATAGTATAACCTTTCTGTGAAAGGAATTGAGTTTTTGGCCATTCATTGTTCAAAAGATGTTTGTTCTTTCCTTATGCACTGTTTATATTACATGTTCCCTACAATCCTAAATCATAGGTAATCACATCCTAAATCAATAAGAAATCACACCTTAATCTATGGAAGCTAACTTAATTGTTCATCCCCCAATCGGTGGTACTAATTCGAAGCTACTAAGAGAAATGACAAATACTAAAATACACAAGACTTAGTAGAATCATTCCAAAAAGCAACATTAATTGAAAGAAACTACAACGTTGCATATTGAACTACTACTACTACGCTACTACTACACTCAATTATCCATCCTATTCCATTATTCTCCTTTATTAACAAAAAGTTCTTACAATCTTATCTAACTACTAAAAGTATCTATATTGAAACTAACTCAGTGTTACGTGCATAGGGATATGATATTATAATGTATATAGATGGACGGAGACGTTGACAGATGGAAACATCCCTTAAGTTAGTTATGTTACACTGTGGATTATATTAGATAATTAGGAGGCCTACATCTATTTAGTGGTTTCCCCCTCTGTTATGTTACTAAGAGGTGATCCATATAAGGAGTTAATATCACTGTAAGGACATGTGAAGAGTATGATATATGTTTGGGATCTCTTGGAGATATAGCATGGAATGGATTCTTCCATAAGGTGTATTGTACAACATTACCCCATCTCAAGGGTTTATTTTGTTTCTGTAAATATTGAATATTAGGACATCTTGGACCAAGAGCATGTCTTGTGTTGTGTGTGATTTGTCTCCCATATTGTATTATTGGCATTATTATATGTGTGGATATTATCACTTAGTGCAACAAATGGGGTATTACAATACAATTGGCATTACCCAAAATTTGGATGTGGTAGTTTACCCAAATAAACATTCAACATTTGCACATTTATGAACATAACATGGCTCTTAGAGATTGGAATATGAGTCTCCACTATGAAAATGCTAATGCTTTACCATTTGATTACATAACCTATTATGTATATTTTTTCAGCAAATTTCATTTTGAGCTTTATCCCTAAGTAAATATCTCATAGAATTATCTTCAAACGGGTGTTTGATTACCTTCATCCAGTTGTTTTTTGTTCTTTCTAATCACGTTTGTCCCTTTCCCTTTTATCTCAATCCTAATGTACATTTTCAATAGGTAATTAACTAGCAAAAAATGTCAACCTTTGACATGTTCTAACTAAATTTGAGTTTTAGTCAATTATTGAAAGAATTCCAACACCATTTTAAATCCACAACTCACATAATAATCTAGAAACCATAGTTGACTTTCATTTTTACTCTACGGTCTCTCCCTCCTAGTTTCCTATCTCCCAATTATATCTCTCAGACCTCTCACCTTCCCTCTTAACAATCTCTCCAACATTGTTCCGTTTCTTCAATATTCTTCCTCTCATTTCATTTCTTTTTCTTTTCCTCATTGGGTTCAGCACTTATCTTTTCCTTCCTAATTATGCTCTCCTTTCTCGCATTCTCTCCTCTCCCCAACCTCACTTCCCTCCTTTCCATTTTTTCTTCCATGATCTCTTTACCTTACAATTATCTCTCACCACCTAGCAGGTTATCTTCAAGTACTCATTACAATCTTATCACTATCACCCTTTAAAATGTTTACTTTTATTTGTTGTTTTTTCTTGGTTTTCATGTCCTTTCTTGACATCTATTGTAAATTAAATGTACAATTTTTACCAGAAGCTCTTTTCTACTAGCTTTGCCAATTTCAAATCTTAGGCCTTGCCTTTCCTACCTTGTATTTTAGGGGAATCCATTAAAAGTATGTTGGTTTTTAGGTATCCATTTCTACCCTTTCTATAACATTCTCAAGGTTGTCTAAGTCAAAGCACTTCAAGTTGTCTTCCTCAAACTTGTCTCCTTCATGCTTAACATCTTCATGCCACATTGAGATCCTTAAGTTTTAAGGCATGGATCAAAGGTACAATTAAGCCTAAAACTTTGAGATTGAGAACCTATCAAAAATTAGGTGTTTCACATGCCATAGAGATTGTTTTTCATTGAGGATTAGACATTGCATATGACTTTGTTATGTATGACATTGTCATTTTTGGACTTTCTAAACTAACTAAATAGGGTGGTCTTGAATCTTTGAGCCCAATCTTTATCTTCTATGTGGCTCTAATATAGGCATTTTTCACTACATTTGTTATCCTTTTCTATACAATTTACTTTCCTTGTTGCTTCAACTATTTGGCTTACTAACAGTCAAAGCAAAGCCGTTATTTCCTCCCTATTTTTTTGCTTTGTATTATTCCACAGAGATTTTCAAGTGCTTGACAACAGTTAGACATGGCCCATGGCGCAATAGTTTACTCTCAAGTCAACTTCTTGAACATATAGTTACAAGGGACTTGAGAAACATAGGCATGAAATGTTGCTCCTTAATGCATCCAAAATCAACAACTTGTGACTTTTACTCTACAAAAGAGCTTTGCCTTTTTTTATTGTTAGATGCAACATTCTTTGGTGGATATTCTATTGTACTTGTGATAAATAAATTTGTCCCCATCGCTATACTTAATCAAGGCCTTATCAAAGACATTTGTGAACAATCCCTAATCTTTTCGTATGAATTGAGTATTATAGAAGACAAATGATGGGATTTGTTTCCAAGATGAAAAGGCAAGTTCGACATTAGTTTCATTTTGCTACTTGGCTACAACATATAAGCAAGTTTGGAAAGTAGCCTTAAGCAAATGATGTTGAAGAAATTTAATTCCATCTAAATATAAGTAAAAATCCATAAAACATATTTAATGTGAAAGACCTCGTCAACATCTTGCACCTCCAACAGTCCAACTTGATACAAACGGCAACTGAATTGGTCAATGTGTTGTTGGATTCAGTATCCAAAACATGGCAAAGATGGAGTCAATGTGCTCACAAATCTTCATAAACCAGATGTTTAAAGCACTTTCTTATAGTTTAAATACCATCCAACTATCAATGTAGGGTTTTGTTTATTCTAGAAAAAAGTTGGACATGAGCCAAAGGCAAGTGAGTTTGGTCATTAATATGAGTCTCAAGAACCATAATACGGTGTGGCTTTGTGAGTGTTGTTTGCATCTTAAGAAATGCCTCTAGATAGTGAATCCAAACATCTATTATGTCTCCATTGATTATAACATTAGCTAGCAGAGAGGTTACTTTAGCATCCAACTTGAATAGGAAGGGAAATTAAAATTGAAGATCTCATGTTGATCTATGAGTTGCTAGAAAATGCTTCACAATGGATGCATAAATTTTAATTGTTGTCATTGTTGATCTTCCAATTCTCATGAAGCTCTAGATTTTGGGTTACTCGTAAGGAACTGTTAGGACAACTGAAACGAGTCATGAGAATAATACATAAAACACCAAAAGCAAGATACAATACAAGTGCCACTTTTTTGGCTTACATTTTAGTGACATGAACACACTCTAATGCAGATGAAATGGTCAGAAATAATTGGTGAGGCAACCTCAAACTAACTACACTACAAAAAAGTACAGAAGTATTTGTAGGATTGAAAAACATAGCAGGAGCACCCACAGGCATATCATGTAAGCCAAGTCACAAGATTTTTATAAATGCAATTTGGAAATAGGTGCTTTTTGAGAATCTCCCATGGAATTAAGTTATTAAACTAAGTCAACAATTCAATTCACAATGAATCAGGAAGAAAACAGTATTTTGAATTGTTTAGAAATATAATTGAATTTAAAATCCCAGTCAGAGGTCAATTGAGTAAATATATAAACAGACTTCCTGCCATTTGCACATGAACATTGCCTTCTACTTATTTTTCTTTGTTTTGCCTGTCTTTTGTTTGTTCTTGCAGTTATTAATTTTGAATTGTACTCACACCTTGTGTATCCACTAAAGTTCTCTTCTCTTTCTGGCCCAACACTAAAAAGAAAAACATTCAATTTGCAATATTCAGGAATCAAAACTAGGAAAGATTTTGCATGGGCTACTAAACAGTACTATCCTATAAAGAATTGTGATGACCATTAGAATAATGTGGCAACAATTATGACAGGGAAAAGAACAAAGAGTGCAAGATTAGAGAAATACATTTCCTCCCTTACCAGCACATGTTGGTAGACATGACAGTGACAAATAGAGAATTGTCAAATACATCCAGAGCTTATGGCTCTGCAATGCTACATCCATGAAGAAATGAAATTCTTCAAGATCAAGGCATTGGAAGAATTCCATAGATATGCAATCAAGATTGAAGAAAATTTCAAAACTAAAGAAAGAACTAAATTTTAGCAACAAATTGCAGCCCAAGAAAGATGGCTTACATCAAGTCAAACAATAAGCCTCCATCCAAGAAGACTTCCTTGGATAAAAATCCACAGAAAATTACTAGCAAGTGGCGAAAATCCCCAAGAACAAGTCACACTCTATCGAAGAAAGTTGTGTCAAATGAGCATTGTTTGGACTGGTGAAAACTCAAGCAACAGGTCCAACATCAACACCTATGTTACACAAAGGTAAGCAAATCATTGAGATTGATCCCTACAACACAGCCGCCACAACACAAGATTCCCTCTAAAAGTTAGAGGAAACAAACTGCATCTATAATCAGGAGATTGAGGAAGAAAAACAAGAGTTGATGGATAAGGTTAATCTGCACTATTATCAGGAGATTGAGGTGGCCAGTACCCTGAAGAATATGAAGTGATTTCTGTGTCTGTGTGCTGTTTTTTCTGTTTCTGCTTTCTTACTGTTCAGTTGCTGATTTTTTGCTGTTTTTTGGCTGTTGGCTGCTGCTTATGCTTTATTGAGTATTCTCTTTCGTAGCAGTATTTTTATGTAATGTGATGTAAAGGGTTTCGGGTCCTTTCAAAACCTGTTTTTCCCATATAATCAAAACAAACTGCACCTACAACACATTGTTGTGAGTAAATGGAACAACTTTGCACTTCATTGTGGACAGTGCCAATAAAAAAACCATGCCAACAACACCACTGTCAACAATAAATAGCCAGTTTGTTAGGAATGTGTCAACCAAAATACTTGCTTCTCTCATACACAATCAAGACATTTGGGAATTAAGTGCGGTGCAGCATTGCAATGCTTCCAATTTGATGCACCCACACAAAATTTTCAATGGAAAAAAAGGATCAAGCTATGGTTTTACAGTAGAATCAGAAGATCTTACTTAAATAGCTAGGGTTTCAGCATTGAATATATAACTCATTTTCACTTACAGAAGATTACCAGATAATTGTATTTTGTTTCTAGAGGTTCTTCAGTACCGTATATTTGTTCGGTCAGTCTCCTACAGCAGTTCACCCAGCAGGAAGAAAGATCAGACTTCAAAATAAAAATGATCACTTGCTGGTGATAGGTGCACAATGATACTTTTCAGTCCAAGTTAAAAAATGTGAAAAAAAAGACTCACAGATCAAAAGAGCAAGTTAGAAGGGTGTCAGCTAAAAACTTGAGAAGTCTAAAGACTGGACAAAAGAGTCCTGAGCACACGCCATAAACATTTTTGGCCAAAATTTTCAAATTGTTAGATGTCTGATTGCTTCTAAACACGCACCATAATGTGCTCTGCCCAGAAAATGGCAAACACGAACAACTTGCCACTGAGACCAGATGCATATGAGTGAATATAGAAAGGGAAAAATAAAGTCAAAATAGGCATCATAATGTTCCAGCACACACTTCCATACAGCAGGGATAAGTTTACAGGAAATGTAAAAAGTAACAACTCAGTCCTGTAGCACACTTCTACACACAGATATGTCCAAAAGTTCAAAATGCAGAAAACAACACTCTGTACTAATGAAGTGCACTCTTCTAAAGGGGCAATAAAAGTCTAAATTACAAAAATTAGTCCTCCATTCCAGAAGCATGCTATAATGAGGACTGGGCAGAATTTGAAAAGATGATCATGAAATCATGAAAAGAGGCAATGAAACACAAAAGGCATGCCAATACTAGAAAAAGACAGTATTTAGGCAAAAGGGTGACACTTTAATACATTTGTGCATGCTCACATGAAGGGTCGCCAACTCTAAAGCAAACATGGTAAAAGCCGTATCCAATACGCAGGAGAAGGCCATAGTCCTTTAAGTAGATTCTGATAAACTAAAAGACAGAAAACAGCAGCAGTGACTTCCATCAGTTTGTTAAAGGCACAGTATCAGCACATTGTTCTTTGGCCTCTATTTTCAATCTACATCAGAGTTATAAGCAGATTTTTTATCATTTGCCTTCATCTACAGTAGTTTTTATTGTCTTTCAGTCATCAAAAGGGCAGCAGAGAGCAGTTTGATAAGACACCAGAGTTTTGTCATTTCCTTCACTCTTCATGCAAGGTGCTTCAAGGTCAATAGTCTGATTTTCGTCAAAGAAGATTGTGTGGAGAAGAGTATAGCTAAGAAATCCCACAATATTGAACTCATACAGTTTGGGATTAAAGTCAGTTTTCCATCTTCTTAACATTGTCCAAGGTTTTACAATGAAGTTATCAAGTAAACACCAAGGATGCAATGTCAGGGTATCATCTTCGACATGCCCTAGAGTTTCCAACCTCAAATCACCAAGATTGTTTGGTGATGTTGATGGTCAGTAGCATTTCAAATTTCTTCCAAGGGCCTATGATGCAAGAGCACCCAAGTTCACAAGGAATCCCACATCACCCAAAAACAAAATAAAGGTATGCTAAGAAGTATTTTAGTTTTGGTGTTTGAATTTAGGTAAAATGGCATATTTAGACAAATTGTGAATTCAAAAAAATGTTCCATCCAACCTTAGTAGCAGTAGAAACTTATGGTGCATCATCAGCAATGACTAATTCCACTTCAGCAACAGCCTATAACATCTTCAGCTTGACTAGTTTCACTTCAACAGCAACCCGCAACATCTTTAGCAGCATGTCACTTCAGCACCAAGCCAGTCTGTAACTTCCGCACAATAATGAATTCAATTCAACACAACTATAACTTCACTAGCAACTGGGACGATTTCAATAGCAAGGTGTGAACGCTTGTTGGCACATGTGATTTTGATGATTTCGATCTCAAAGGACGTTTGGCACCATCTTCTGTCCCGACTCCCAATCAACCTCTTTCAAACCTGCAGTCATCAAAGGGATCACAAGGTTTTGCTGGTTGGTATTATTCTCCTAGTGGCATTTCATCAAACACATCGCAGTCCTAAAACTTCATCATGATTACAATTGGAGTCAAATAAAGCATATTGAGAGTTGTAAACAGCAGCACATCTTGGTAAAAAATAGCTCAGCAAGAACACAAAGCCGTTATTTTTCGCAGTCAAGACATGTGCCATCACTATTTTCATTCTTCCAAGTTGTCATGAGGCCTTTATGGCAAATGGATTGATCCAAATCTTTGAAGAATAGAAAAATGGACAAAAGAAAAGTGGACAAGTACTTCTTGGAAGAAAAAATACCCTAGATCATGAACAAAAAAAATATTCACATAGGGGACAAGGAAACGATGGGTAGATCATGAGAGTTGCAAGCCAACCGTCTAAAGCACGGACGACATTGGGAAAGTAAAGGACCATGGGAAAATAATCAGCATAAGAAAAGATTAACCAGATAATTTGTCCATCCAAAGGAAAAGAATAGAGTTGTCATTTTATGTTTTATAATAGTAAGAGCATTTTCATTCTCAACAAGATTGTAAGCCTTGAAAAGCAAATTTCAAGTTTAATGCAAGTAAATTTTATTCTTATCCATCTAGCATGTGCAATTGTTAGGCTGCTAGGTTAGGCTATCTTTAGCTAGGCACCCTGATCTAGACTGCAGCAAGTGGCATCAGAGAAAGGTTTCTTGGTTATGTCTAGAGAAATCTCTAGAAGATTTGTTGTACATGCATGCAGACTCATGCCACTATAGAGAGTAGCAAGGAGAAGACATCGCATATAGAGGAAGACCAAGAACACATAGGGTTGCAAATACTGCAAAGATGTTGAGAGGTATTACAGCCAAATTGGACACAATGGAAGCAACATAGAGAAGGGGAGTTAATATTAAGGATGTAAGTGATGAAGAGGAAGCAAAAGGAAGGCCAGGAATTGGAAGTAGCAGACCCAATGGATGAACTCAAAAAGAAAAAATTTTAAAAGCTATTTTGAAGATGGGTAGTAAATCAAAGTTGGATAACCCTTGCTATAGTGGAAGTCGAAGCCTTGAGGAGCTTATAGACTAGAGTATGGATATGGAGAAATATTTTGACTACAAGTAGCTAGAGGGTCCTAAGAAAGTAAAGTTTGCTTGCACTAGGCTAAAGCGTCATGAATACTTGTGGTGGGATCATGTACAAATGGAGAGACAAAGAGGAAAAGAGAAGATTAAATCTTTTGAATCCAATGGTTGCAAAATTTAAGGAAAAATTCCTAACAATAGATTATCAAATAAGTTTATTCAAGACGTTACAAAACCTAAAGTAAAAGAAGACAACTATTAAAGACTATACAAAGCAATTCTACAAGCTCAAAATTCAAGCTAGCCATGTAGAGGATTACAAACAAAAGATTCCAAGATATGTTAACAGACTACGCATACGTATTCAAGATGAATTTAGTATGATTAAAGTGAGATCAGCAAAAGAAGCCTATCAATATGCTTTGAAGGAAAAAGAGAAGTTGGCAAGGAAGCAACGGAATAATTCCCGAAAAAGAGAGTAGTCAAACAGTAGTAGAGGGTAGCATGCAAATGAAGGTACAACACAACTCAAAAGAGCAATTTAAGTCAAAACATGAGGAAGAGGTAGAATATTTACAGAAACTTGTTATAAGTGTCAAGAGGTTGATCACTAGGCATTTGACTATCCACGAGAAAAGCAAAACAGCAATAAAGTAGATGAGCCAAGAAATCACATTGCCCAAGTGAATGAGGAGGGGGTTACTTTACGCAAGCACTCAAAAGAACCAAAGCAAGGAGAATATCTCATGATGAAGAGAGTATTGTTAAAATTAAAACCAGCTAATGAAGAGCAAAAGCCAATACAAAGAAAGGCCTTACTTAAAACTATATATAATCCGAAGGAAAAACTTGCAAAGTCATCGTTAGATAGTGGAAGTATGAATAATCTGGTGTTTATTTAAATGGTTGTACTTGACAATAGGATGAGAATATCTACACTATTGTGAAGAACATAAAGGAATTTACATTAACTCCATTGAATGACAACAGGGAACAAATGGACAGTAGTCCTAACATAGATTTGATCTCTGAAAAACAGTTTTGAAGAGAGATGAAGAAAGATATGGCTTCCTATGCTTTCATTCCTAAGCCTGTGGAGGTTACGATAGTAGATAAAATAAAAGAAATTGCACAAGAAGTGAAGTAATTATCGAAAAGTATGCAGAAATTCATTCATAAGAATTGTCAAATGAGTTGCCACTCATGAGAAGCATCAACCACCATATGCACTTAATACCAAGATCAAGTTTACCAAACAAGGCTGCATATAGGATGATGCCTATGGAGAATGAGTAGGTAAAAGGCAAGTTCAAGAGCTATTGGACAAGGATTTGATAAGGAAGAGCTTGAGCACAAGTACCATACCAACAACCCTGGCACCAAAGAATGGTGGAGAACATGTATGCACAGACTCACAAGCCATCAATAAGATAACACAAAAATACAGATTTTTGTTACCACAAATGGATGATTTAGCAGATTGCTTAAGTGGAGCTATCAGATAAGCACTTCACCTAGATTGATTTGAAGAGTGGATATTACCAAATTCGGATTAGAGATGGCGATGAGTGGAAAACCACATTCAAGACAAAGGATGGGTTGAACAAGTGACTTGTTATGTTGTTTCAATTGACCAATTTACTAAGTAGATTAATGAGGCTAATTAGAAAAATGTTGAACCCATTTTTTGGTCAACTTGTAATATTTTATTTAGGTAATATCTTGATATTTAGTCAAAGAGGAGAAATAATTGATACATTTGGAGTTAGTTTTGCAAATATTTAAGCAATAAAAGCTGCTGGTCAACTTGAAAAACTGTAGTTTTATGAAAAGGGAGTTAATGTACTTGGTCTTTGTCATTTCCCAAGAAGGTTTGCAGATGGACTCTTTATTGGTAAGGGCTATTGTCAATGGCTATCACCAAGAAGCACATTTGAAGGTACCTATAACAGAAACAATCAAGGGTAGTAGGAATGTGTTTCATTGGATGGTTGCAACAAAGAAGAGCTTTCAAATTTTAAAGGAGAAATGATTGAAAAGTTGGTTCTCACATTGCCAAATTTTAACAAAGTGTTTCAAATGGACTATGATGCAAGTGGGATAAAGATAGGTTGAGTTTTGAGTAAAGAGATGAGCCCATTGCAAATAGCAACAAAAAGTTAAATGAAGCCAAAAGGAAGTATTGTAATATCCCCAACTATTTTATTTTTTAAACTATTACGATCATTTGATGAAAGGCATAAACCCTCACACTTTTTGATCACCCAAATTCAGATGTGGACAAGCTCAGAACATATGATGATTGGGACACTAAATTACTAGCGGCAGACCCCATAGTTCTATAATGTATATAACATGTAAAATTTAAATAATTAACCATTTCTAGGGAGTATTACCATCCAAACTTTCAATACAAAGGTAACCTAACAGTGAACTGTTGGTGTAATTAATTATTTAATTACACTTTATTAAGTTTACTTAGGTAATAATTAGTCTACTTAATTAATACGTAAGTTTTATTTAGTTGAGCTAATTTTAGTTCAAAATTAGGTTTTACCTTTAGGGTTATGCATACATTCCTTTTATAAAGCAATTCATCTCTTATAATTTCTAAATTCTTGAATACAATTCATTTGCACATCTTTATGCAAATTATTTTTATTTTTTCTGTTTTTTTTTTGTGGAAGGTTTTCTGGTTTGCATGTCTCTAATCTTGGTTTCTAACATGGTATCCGAGCCTTGATTTGCAGCCCCTTCTCCTTTTTTGGAGAAATTCATTGCAGAGCATGTTCGGGGTTCCTCGAGGGTTTCATGCCTTGAGCTTATTTATGGAGCGTTTTGGATCAGATCGAGCATCTTCATTGGATTCAAAGCATTGGAAAAAGTCAAAATTGGCTTTTGTTTCGTTGATTTTCATCTCCGTTTATAAATCTGTGAGGGTTTGAAGCTACGACAGTTTTTTGCCAGATCAAAGGGTTTTTCCATCAATTTTTGAGAAATTTCAACCTTCATCTCTCGAACGGTGCATGTTGGTGCAAAACAGACCTCACAAGTGCGCTCAGAAGGCCCAAAAACCCCTATTTTCATATAAAATATTATAAGGTTTACTGAAAATTGATTTTTTTGTGTTTTTGGGGATTTTCAAAAACGCTGCCCAAAAAATCCGTACGATTATACAGATCTGTACGAACGCCTCAATTTTTGTCCCATATTTTTTTGGTGCCCAAAACATTTTAAAGCTACCTCAATTTTTGTGCCATTTTGCCTCAATTTTTGTGCCCTCTCGATTTATGTGTTGCCTCGATTTTCGTGCCATGAAGATACAACTGAATATTTTATTAATTTTTTAATCTTTAAATTAATAAAATATATGGTTTAAAGCCAAAATGAGCATTTTTAGTAAAATTGTCATATCTTAAGCATAGGAAGTCCGTTTTTCGAAAACGAGATACCGTTGGAAAGTTGGTTTCGAGCATGGTGCAAGTATTTTTTCAAAATTTGCTCCAGATTTATTTTACAAACCTTTGAAGTCAAATGAAGCAATTTTCGCTTCAGAGGGCATAATTTTTGCCTCGGTTATCAATTTTTTGTGCTTCAAGCGACACTGGAAAGCTGATTCCATCCTCTACACAGATCTGAGGTCAATTTTAATCATGGAGGCAGATGTGAACATTGATTTGTGCATGCACTCTTTCTTGTTTTCATGCATTAGGTTTGAATTTTCTCTTTGCTTTATGCATGTTTTGCATGTTCTCTTTTTACAATCATGGGGTATTATAATAAATGAACTTATATAAAGTTCCATCAGGGGGGCTTCTTGCATAGTAATTTGATTAGAGTGCAATTGCATTGCATGCACTTTGATCTCATCTTCATATTGATGACAACTCGCATGAGTTGTATCTAGATTCTATAGTTTCTTTTGGCCACATCTTGCTCATAGCTTGACACATTTTGGTTCACATCGGTTCACATCTCAGATTGAAAGCCTATGGTTAATGATCCTGAATCGCATCAGATTCTTATCGGGTCACATCTCAGTTTGAAGGCCATTCATTTTATGGTTAACGTTCAAAAATCTTCATGGTACTTGCTCCTATGGATCAGTTTTAGTCACAATTTGGCATCAGCATCGAGATACACATAGCTTCAGGATTCTTTCATCATATAATTCCCTCTTATGGGGGGCATCATTTATTCATCTATTGTTGCTTCATCGATTCCAGGGTTGTTCAAATTTGTGAGTTTTCCAGTGTTCCTTAGCATCGGGTCTGTTGTTGCTTCATGATTCCGCCTAAGTCCTTCAGTGATTCTCATATGGTTTCTCGTAAACAGAAGTATCTTTCCTTGCTTGCCAGATTCAAGATTTCAATGTTACTCCACCAGTGTTCATCCAATGCTTCTTTGCAGCAGGTCATCTCATTGAGAACGGGGGGGGGCGTTTGTCCCACTGGGTTTTCTCCTCTTTCCCATTCATTGCATTTTTACATGGGTAACTAACATGGACTAGTTTCCGGGACCCATTAATGATTTCATGCATTCCTGCATTCATCCTATAGCATTAGGTGCATGCTTTTTAGTCTCCCTAAGTTGCACTTAAGGGGGGTATTGGTGTATTTAATTATTTAATTACACTTTATTAAGTTTACTTAGGTAATAATTAGTCTACTTAATTAATAAGTAAGTTTTATTTAGTTGAGCTAATTTTAGTTCAAAATTAGATTTTACCTTTATGGTTATACATACTTTGCTTTTGTAAAGCAATTCATCTTTTGTAATTTCTTAATTCCTAAATACAATTCATTTGCACATCTTTATGCAAATTGCTTTGCTTTTTTCTGTTTTTCACTTGTGGAAAGTTTTTTCTGGTTTGCATGTTTGATCTTGGTTTCTAACATGATCCACATAGATGTTTACAATATGAATGATAAAGCAATGAAATAGTCTTCTATTTTCAATTCCAAAAATTATATCAAATAGTTGTCCAACAATCTAGAAAAACACATTTTGTCAAATAGTTGAGAAACAAACCACATAAAATTTTGACACCCTCTCAAGCCTGTACCATCCAAGAGCAAATGGACAGGAAGAATCAACAAACAAAGAGTACTCCTTTATCTCATACACAAATCCCATGGTATTGAAGAAACAAACAAGGAGGAAAAATTACCAATTGCGTTATACGCCTATTGAACATGTAAAGTAACTACAGGACACACCTTTTCAACTGATTTATGGCCAAGAAACAGTGGTTCGTGTCTCGCGTATATGACACCAGGTCTAAGAATCACAGTGGAGAACCAACTATGCGATATTAAAAGTCTAAAAGAAAGACTCTTTCAATTAAACAAGCTTGATGAAAGAAGAATGCTAGCACAATGGGCAACAAAGGCGATGCAAAAACGCCAAAAGTATTGGCATAACAAGCACCTCCAAAGAATGAATTTCCAACCCGATTAGTTAGTTTTAAAATACAACAGTCATAACGAAATCAAACCAAGTTAATTCAAGGTAAGATGGTTGGGACCCTTTAAAATAAGAGAAGTATTAGAGAATGGCGTCGTAAAATGTAATGTCCCTGTTTTCTAGACCTCTTAAGGAAAATCATTATTTTAATTATTTAATGTTACTAGGCAAAAAGTGCAAAGTCAAAAGGGCAATATTAAATAATTATATTAAAAGGTTAAAAACTGGCATACTTCAATGATAACTTAATAAAGTCACTTTATTGATATATCTTCAAAAAGTGACTTAAGTATTAGGAATCACATCAAAGGGTCACATCAAGGAGTCATATCAAGGGATTACATCAAAGGGTCACACCAAGGAGTCACATCAAAAGGTTACATCAAGGGTCACATTAAGGAGTCATATCAAAGGGTCACATCAAGAAGTCACATCAAGGAGTATTAAAATATTCTTCTAAAAACTTATTGAACACTCTTCTTGGGTCTTTCTAGAAGATCAAAAAGTTCTATATAAAGGGGAGTGAAGAGCTCATTGGAAAAGGCTCGATGGAGAGAAAATTGTTAATGAATTTCATTGACAGATTGACTTTTCAAGGGGCTTTGAAAACGAAATCCCTCTTGGCTTACAATCTCTTCGCTATTGCAATATACAGTCAGGAAATTTAATGGTGTTTTCAGCCAGGAAACACATTGGTGCTTAATGGAGATAATTTTGAAGGCTGAAGTTGCAAATCTACTTGTTTGAAGAACTAAGTAATTTATGCAATAGCTGATATATTATTGCATGTTTCTGAATTATTGCATGTTTCTAAATTATTGCAATAGCCGATTTATTATTGCAAGGGTTTGAATAATTGCAATAGCTGATGTATTATTGCAATTTTGAATAAGGGTTTTGAATTATTGCAGTAGCTGATTTATTATTGCAATAAGGGTTTTTGAATAATGCAATAGCTGATTTATTATTGCATTTATTGGCAAGGGTTTCTAATGGGATGAATTTGGGCAAAAATATATTCATGTATCTGGTTTGTAGTTTGGTTTGATATCATAGGATTTGATAAGAAAGTGCAACTATATGCTATTGTAGCTAAATCTGGGTTGATATACTTAGTAATCAAACTTATCTATGCTCAAAAATTGATGAAATTAGTGTTGTTACAGCCCTTTTAAATGATGCTTTGTAATGTAATACATCTTATGAAGCGTGTGGGGTTTGATGAATAAAGTTGCAAGTCTATTTCAGTCATTGTATTCCCAACTTTCAAT
This sequence comes from Sequoiadendron giganteum, assembly GCA_007115665.2. Classification (NCBI taxonomy): domain Eukaryota; kingdom Viridiplantae; phylum Streptophyta; class Pinopsida; order Cupressales; family Cupressaceae; genus Sequoiadendron; species Sequoiadendron giganteum. Next base: position 355,569,159 of record CM021108.1, read on the forward strand.
CGTTTTGGAGCTATTGTTTATTATACTGCAAAAACCAGTGATGTGTTATGTCTTGCTAATGAATATATGTTAAAATACACCATATTTATTATGCCAAATTGCTCAGAAAACATTATCAGTTTGTGTCTACTTAATTGACAAATGTGTTGATGTTTTGGTAGCTTCAGGAGGTAAGCCAAAGGCTGGGTCGGCTCTAGAGAAAGTCAAGTTAGAATTGAATCATATATTTGTTGGGTCGGCCTCATCACAAAGCAAGAATTATATTGGGTGGATTTGCATAAATAAAGGGAGCGTTCTTCTCATTTCTACACACACATTCAAGTCATTTGCTATTCCTTGTTCAAGAAGGAGGTTTGTTGCTCAGAAGGAGGATCACAATTGCTCATAAGTTTGCACTACTTCAGTGTTGGGTTATATTATTGTATTTTGCCTTTCTTGGCATAATTCTAAGTGCAATTTTCTGCACTATAGTACCTGATAATTTTAGTAAAATGTTGTTGGGTTTTTCTCCCTCGAGTAGGAGGGTTTTCCCAAGATAAAATTTTGTATTCATTGTTCTATGTTTACTTTTCTGTTTTTTGTTAAATCTGATCTAAAACTAACATGGTATCAAAGTAGGTTCAAGAAATCCGATCAGATTTGACTAAGCAAAAATTGCAGGTTGTGGGGAACTTGAAATTAGTGCGATGGGCAGGGTTCAGAATTGGCAAAATTAAGCAATATAAGTGCGTACTGCATTGGAGTGGTGGAGGGGATATGATTTTTCACGTGAATGGAAGGCGAAGCTGCTTGTATCAGCTTATCCAGATCGAATGGGAGCGTTGTCAGATCTCTAAAGGCGAATGAGCTTTGAGGGCAGGACCAGGCTTATCTCTCATCAACAAAAGACAAATTTGGTAAATAATGACAAATAGGCTAGGATTACTTGGCAAATACAGCCAAAACTGAGGATAAAACAAATTTATAATCCAACAAAAGACTTGAGTCTACCGCCAGTTACTAAGGAGAAATCGAATGTTTGGTTTATTGAATCATTCTTCATTGAGGACGAATTTTATTATTGACAAGTCGAGAGCTGCTTATCAAAGACCGATTACTTCCTGAAGGTGACATATTGATTCAAGGAGATATTTCTTCTACCGCCTCATAACAGAAGTCGCGCCAGCCTTGAATATATTTAATGAGAGATTATCGAATATATATTGGGAAGTTATTTTCATCAGATTTTAATAGCAGTCGAATGGAGACAATCGAATTAGCCAAGGAAGTTGCATCCTAACAAAGAGATAACCTCATTCAAGAAAAGACGCCATTTCAAAGTTCAAGTTTCAAAAATAAATTTCCAGTTGGATATTCGATTTGCTCTGGAGGGAAATCGTATGGCTTTTGGAGTCATTGGCGCAAGGGACTAACAGTTAAGAGGTTCGGGTCTGTCTATTGCTTCTCATCGGCAACCAATCAGGTTCCATCTCTAAGCTCTCTGAAAGGCAACTAAAGGTGGAACGAGGAATCATTGGTGTCGTTCCATTCATTTCGATATTGGAAATATTGATCTCGCTAACTCAACGAGTGTATTCACATTTCCGGGCATTCGAGTCTCATTTATGAAGCCCAATATCCGGACTGCATAACTCAACGGGTGTATTCACATTTCTGGGCATTCAAGTCTTATTTCTACTACCGCTGTGGAATGTATTTTGTATATGAGCTGTGATGATTGATGGACAGGATTGTATTAATATTGGAATGGTTTCGTCGGACTTTGACATACTTGAAAAATCGTCCCTTGTGTATATGGGATTTCCATCTGATATAGACTAATCGATGCCTTTGATTTAAAGCTTCAATGTTGTCAGTGGTATAAGGTGCTCATGTGTCAAACTTTTGGAAGGCCGTATGGAGTATTTTGGCTAAGAGTCAGGTTGAAGCATATTGTTTTCATTAAATCTCTGCCTCGTTATGAACTGTAAGCCTATCGTTTGAAAAATGAAAGTAAACATTCAATGAGGTTGAAAAGTCGTTGCAACTCACACCACTGCGAAGGTGGCTGCAATACTTTTAAGAGGTTGAAGTAATCGTGAGGCAATCACTGGGGCGTCGGCAAAAGTCATAGCTGGGCCAGCAGCGATACTTGGTAACTGTGGCCAAGCCCCTAGGCTTGAGCCACACTCATAGCATCACACCAATGCCATTTCCAAAGGTCATTCGTATTCCTGAGACATCGCTGCTCACCTTGGACTCCAAGGTCGATACGAAAGTCGTGAAGAGAGGTGTCATCGATAACCACAGAGTGCCCAGCATATACATCATAGTAAATCTTGACAGTGGTTGCGCACACATATAAGCAAGTTCATTCTTGCTTATCAATTTTCAGTCATGGGACCCTCAGGTTACTCTACTTTGTCTATCAGTGGACCATCTAGGCCATACTCCTATAGATTTCTTACTCGATAATAATATTCTGCGATACATTCATAATAAAAAGTTTGAGCATTTGTTTGAATCTAGGTTATTGCTGGAAGCATTTAATTGAATTGTTGGTGTTCAGCAAATCAAGATTTGTTGTTCTCTAATTACTGTGGTTGTTGAGCAATTTGGGGGCCATGAGAAAGTTGAAGTGGATAAGCTTAATCTTGAGCTTAAGGGCAGTAAAATTTAAGGTTCTAAGATCAGACAATGGAGAGGAGTAGACTTCCAGAGAATTTCAGAATTTCTGCATTGAGGCAAGGATCAAGAGGGAGTTCTGTGTTCAGTAAATTGGAGTTGCTGAAAGAAAGAACATGTTCAGAGGCAAGCACTAGAGGCAACCTTGAATGAGGAGGTCAAGAGGTTGATGCGGGCACTTGGAGCTGAGTTCAATTGGGAGTTATTACTTTAGAAGGTGGGAAAAACGTGTTTGTGGTGGCACTTGGATGAGAAGTCTGAGTAGCTTGAACCCTACCAAGTAGCATGGAAGGTTTTGTATCGAAAGGATGGATCATCTCTGTGAAGGAAGCCGAGGCAAGGTTCTCACAGTGGTGGAGAGAGTAGTTTTGTAGAATCTGCTCAAATCAAGTTAAAAATGGCAAGATCAAAAATGGTGCTGAGAAAAGCAATCTAGCTCCAAAGGGAGTCACAACCTCATCAAGATATTCTCCCTATGACAGGAGAATGGACAGAACAACGGACTGATCTGTCATAATGTATATTTCTCTAAGACGGAGAAATATGAGGTGAAAGCCCTCGTAGTGTATATTTCTCTAAGACGGGGAAATATGAGGTGAAGTCCCTTGTAGTGTATATTTCTCTGAGACAGAGAAATATGAGGTGAAAGCCCTTGTAGTGTATATTTCTTTGAGACGGAGAAATATGAGGTGAAAGCCCTTGTAGTGTATATTTCTCTGAGACGGAGAAATATGAGGTGAAAGCCCTTGTAGTGTATATCTCTCTAAGACGGAGAAATATGAGGTGAAAGCCCTTGTAGTGTATATTTCTCTGAGACGGAGAAGTATGAGGTGCAAACCAATGTAGTGTATATTTCTCTGAGACGAAGAAATATGAGGTTAAAGCCCTTGTACAGATCACATCTCTGAGACTAAGTTGTGCTTCTCAAAATTGGAGGTACCTATTGTGGACGTCAACTTGAGAGATTCCATGACAAAACCCTTGGAGTGGGACTCAAGAAAGACTTTGCTATACCTCCCTAGCTAAGAGTGAGTGTTGATACTTTGGTAGCTTCGGGAGGTAAGCCAAAAGCTGGGTTGGCTCTAGAGAAAGTCAAGTTAGAATTTAATCATATATTTGTTGGGTCGGCCTCATCACAAAGCAAGAATTATATTGGGTGGATTTGTATAAATAAAGGGAGGATTCTTCTCATTTCAACACACACATTCAAGTCATTTGCTATTCCTTGTTCAAGAAGAAGGTTCGCTGCTCAGAAGGAGCATTACAATTGCTCATAAGTTTGCACTCTTCAGTGTTGGATTATATTATTGTATTCTACCTTTCTTGGCATAATTCTAAGTGCAATTTTCTGCACTATTGTACCTGATAATTTTAGTAAAATGTTGTTGGGTTTTTCTCCCTCGAGTAGGAGGGTTTTCCCAGAATAAAATTTTTTGTTCATTGTTCTATGTTTCCTTTTTTGCTTTATGTTAAATCTGATCTAAAACTAACAAAATAAAATATGTCATATTAAGTGTTTGCAAAAAATATCATTCAATTTGGCAAGGGACACTACATAAAATTATAAAACTTCGACAATACCTTAATGAAGGATAGCATTAATGGGTCTAAAATGAAGTCGTATAGTGAAAGAAAAGAGCATCCTTGCCACCAATATGTTGGATTGCATGACTAGTGATAACGAAGCAATTAGCAAGTATGAAGTAATACTAGACGAAAATCCTATCATCAAGAAGCCGAGTGGGGTCGCCATAGCTCGAAATTCTGAAACAAGAGAATTATCTGCATTTACTAGTGCATCTGCTAATTGATCAGCAATATCTTGTCCCTTAATAACCTTGTGATCCACATATTCAATATCAAACTTGTTTATTATCATGACCCATTTAGCCATTTGGCCTATGAGCGCAACCTTAGATAGGAGGTATTTTAATTGATCAACCTTTGAACTAAGCTTTGTCTAGTGATTGAGCATATAGTGTCACAGTTTCCTTGGGGCAAAGATGACAACTAAGCATACTCATTCTATTGGAGTATAGTTGAGCTCATATCCTACCAACGTACAACATATTTAATAGATTGCTCTTTCTTTCCTTGTGTTGTCATGTTGTGCAAGAAGAGCACCTAATGCAGTTGTGGTGGCAGAGATATATAATAGCAAAGGTTTTCCTTGGATTCGCAAAATCAATACTAGAGGTGAAGGAAGATAGTATTTCAACTATTGGAACACTTGTTGATGTTTCTCATCTCATTTAAACATGACATTTGTGTGCAAGAGATGTGACAAAGGGTGGCGCTTGTCTACCAATTAAGCAATGAAATGTTGAATTTCTTGGAGTTTACCCTAGAGACTACACAACTATTTTAGATTAGTAAGCAGAGGCATTTGAACTTTTGCTTTTACTTTGGCTAGGTCAACTTCGATACCACTACAAGAAATAATGCACCCCAACAATTTCCTTGAAGTCACACCAAAAATGCACTTCTTTGAATTTAGCATCACTTGATATTTTTCTAGCTTGTCAAAGATTTGTTCACGTACAGTCAAGTGACCTTCTCTTGTGATGGACTTTCCCAGCATGTCATCTATGTAATTTTTAGTGATGTTGTGAAATTAGTCATGAAATATCACTATCATTGCTCTTTGGTATGTGGCTCAAGCATTTTTTACGCCAAAAGGCATCACTTTCAAGCAATATGTTCCCGAAGGACATATGAAGGCTATCTTTTGTTGATCTTCAAGGGCAATGCGTATTTGGATGTATCCTGAAAAAACCATCCATTAAGGAAAGCATTTCATGACCAGATATTAAGTCCACAATGATGTCTATATTGGGTAATGGGAAGTCATCCTTCGAACAAGCTTTGTTCAAACCTCTGAAGTCGGTACATATGCGAATGCCCCCAATAACTTAAGCAACAAAGACAAGCTTAGATAACCATTCTAGATAATTGGGCCAAATGAATCCAACATCTATTAACTTTTGTAGCTGAACTTTGACCAATAATGCTATTTCGGGATGCCTCTTCCAAAGTTTCTATTTTATTGGTTTAATATCTAGAAAAACTATTAATGGGATCAAGTCCAAGCATAAGACCAACCAAAGTTTATATTTTGTCTTTGGAAGAATGTTGTGAAATCCTTTCTGAGGTGATAGTGATGCTACGAAAAATGTGAACTTGGGATTATGTGTTGTACCAATATTTCATGTGATTCCTCAACCAATAGCATAGATCTCTCTTCATATTTCAAAATGGTAGGAAGGTCAAATCCTCCATCCTCAAGCACCTCGAAGATGTTTTCACCTTCAGTTACGTCCATTTTTTTACTTTTTTCTAATCTGATAGCACCACATTGTGGTTTTCATTAGACGATCATTTTATTATTTTTATTTCTTTACATTTGCAACTGAATAATTTGACCTTCTCACTGTAGTATGCTCTGACATCAAGCTCTATAATGAAATCAGCTAAGTGACTTCCCAATGGTATATTGTCTCGAAGCCCCGTAAGTTCTACAATAGCTCAATCGTTTTGAAATGTGTCCAGAATGGGTATTTAATCTTGCCAATATTGCTAAAGTCATTGAGGGCATTCGCAAATGTATTGACTTCAGAGATTTGAACAAAGCTTGTCCAAAAGATGACTTCCCATTACCAGATATAGACCTATGCTCCCCCAAGTTTCGAGGACGGGGACAACAAGGGGTGGCGAGACGTATTTCCGATACGAGGGTACTTTTGGGACATTTTTAGTGGACAGATGGATGGCTATTATAAAATTGGAAAAATTATAAAAATGTAGAGAAATTTCAAATATTCATACCATAACATTGATAAAGCATTCATCATAGACATTGTATAAGATAAATACATAACATTAGACTTCAATTGAGATTTCACATGAGAATTGACAAACAAATTAAAGAAATTCAAATGCTTTCATTGTCAATGTGCATACATATCATATAAGAACTATAACAAAATGGCTGAAGGCTTTGAGTTTCAACTATAAAATGACAAAAACAAAGAAAATATTTGGCTCCAAATTAAATGGACCTTTTGCATAGGTTTTGAGGACTTTGGAAGGCCATTCAAATGGATTTGAAGTTGTTGGAAAAACTACACTCCTACTTCCTGAAAAACCCCCAATGGCTTCCATCCTTCTATGAGTTCTACTTGTAGGTCTACTTCTTTCATGCATTTGAACCTCAACCTCCTCACTATCATTACTAGTACTCCCACTGTTGCTAATGATTTTTTTGGGTTAACAATTGAAAAGAGAGTTGTAAGTTCAAATAAAAGAAAAAATAAACTCCCAATGCCTTTCCTATTTCGTTAAAAAATTAAAATTTAAAAAAATCAGAAAAAATGGAAAACAAATGTAAAATGAAGAAGTTACCTCTAACGGAGTAGATTTGATGCCCTAGTCTCCTCTTCCAACTGTTGTTCTCTCCTCTTTCACTTGCCGCTCTTCACCTCAAGTTTGCAAATGTCAAAATGAGAATATTTTTTTCTTTTTGGTTGTTTTGAAAAGTGAAATAGGTTTGGGTTTTGTTTACAAGGGTGGGGGCGTCCTTGGGGTCTGCCCATCCCTTTTTTATATAAAAATGCATTGTTTTTACAAAAAAGTATAGTAAAATGTTGTTGAGCCATAGGGGACGGCTAGCTGTCCCTTGTCATCCCCTGCCTTTTTTGGAGCATTTTGGGGACATCCCCCATTTTTTGCATTCATCGAGGACGAGGGGAGGGAGGTGGGGACATTTCCAAGGCATTCTCGTTATGCATTGCCCTTAAGGATGAACACAAAACAGCCTTCACATGTCCTTGGGAACATAGTACTGGAAAGTGATGGCCTTTGGCCTAAAAAATGTCAGATCGACATACCAAAGAGCAATGATACAGATATTTCATGACCTATTTTACAGCATCATGGAACATTATGTAGCTGACCTATTGAGGAAGTTCATCACAAGAGGTCACTTGAAAGTACTTGAACAAGTCTTTGACAAGCTAGAAAAATATCAAGTGAGGCTTAATTTGAAAGTGTGTTTTTTGGTGTGACCTCAAGGAAATTGTTGGGGCAAATTGTTTCTCGCAGAGGCATCAAAGTTAACCCAACCAAAGTAAAAGCAATAATTCAAATGCCCCCACCCATGAATATAAAACAGTAACGTAGACTAAATGGTAAACTCCAATAAATTCAAAGTTTCATTACTCAACTAGAAGACAAGCACAATACTTTCTCACCTCTCCTCCACAAGAATGTAATGTTTAAATGGGATGAGAAATGTCAACAAGCATTCCAATAGTTGAAAGACTATCTTGCTTCACCTCCAATATTGATGCCTACTTACTCATGGAATGAATTCCAACGTATGCAAAGAGTAAACGAGAATAATTGACAAAACATAACAACGTACTAGAATGCAAAGCATAAAACCATCACTATTGTCTTTATTTATTAAACATATGCGAATACAAGTATCTCATGACAATCATAGCAACAGTAGTAACATGTCGATTAACTACATGACTCCAATACATATAGCGAACAGATATGGTTGAGTACCAACTGTCGCATCATTCCATTACATTCATTATTCTCTCGGGAGCTAATTCCTGAACTACCAACTAACAAGACAAAACACCTACATTAATTGCCAACTAACTAAGTCTTATTCTTTTTATTCCCAGCCAACTAATTACATTTTGGCCAACTACATCATCCCCCCCAACAAGTGGTCGTCTTCCAGATGACTTAAAATGAAAACTCGAACAAAAACAGAATTAAGAAAAGGGAGGAAGAGAGTGCGCCCTTGGGTGTACGGATGAAGAGGGAGTGGTCGTGGATTGTCGTTGGAGGCGCTCGGGCTTCTGATTGGCCGCCTTTTGTCGCTCTCGAGCTACCTTCACTATCTTGACTGCTTCGGCGAGTTTGGCTTGAGCTACTGCCAACTCCTATTTTGTACCCGCCAAGTGCTTGTCCTTCTCTGCCAGCTAAGTAGCCCTTTCTGCCAGCTGCATGTCTTTCTTTGTCAACTGGTTATCCCTCTTTGCCAATTGCCTCTCCTTTTCAGCCAATTCTTCCTCCTTCACTGCCAAGGCTCGTGCTCGCTCGGTGGTGACTTCAACCAATTGCTCTTGTGACTTGCGGATTTGCTTCACCAACTCTAGACAGCACTCGGCCACTTGCCCCAAGACCTTGTCTCGTTCACCTTCAGTCACACCGATAAGGAGCGACTGTTGGCGCAACCACCAGTACGCATCTCTGTAGCATCGCTCCATACCATGGAGCATCATGAGAACTCTGCCATGTCTTCCCACCGCTATCGGTCGCCTTGGTTATCACGCAATCTTCATGTCCTCTAGCATTTCTTTTGTCGGCACTTTCGGCCAACCTCGTGTTGTGAAGCACTGGAAGAATTCCTTCTCGCATCCCTCCTGCATGAACGCCAAAATGTGCTCTGCCTCTTGCGCTACCGGGGGATCAAGTCCTATGATGAGATGTTGACTTACTTCGCCGATCTCTTGCATGTGTCAACCCATGGCACGCAACTCCTATATCTGCCTACCCATGGCACTCAATTCTTCGATCTACCTATGCAAGGTGCCCAGAGGGTCCTAAGGATTTGTCGGTGTCATCCCCGCCATCCGTACCAGTCCTGTCAATTCATCCCTGCTCGATGCTACCTCTCCAAAATGCCCCTGTCTCCGTTGCCTCAGTCATGCAGGCGAAGCAGCTGCACGGCATGATGGAGTGGTTTGTACTACTATTGGCAGTCCCTGTGAGGCGACTACCACTACTCGGCCAAATAAGTTGCCTCCACCTGGTTGCGTGCTCGATGTAGTTCTTACAAGTTGTTGTGCATTTGGAGTGCTCAGGGGTGGTTGTGCGCCTGGCAACTCCATACTCTCCTATGTGCCTGCCAGTTGGTTGGCTGGCTGCACGCTCCGCTCTCTCCAGGCACTCTCTTGAGTGCTCGGTTGTGTGGTGTCCGGTATAGAAATGTGATTTGGCTCCTTGGCCACGCCTGGCGATGGTGGAGCTTGTACTTGTTCACCCATCACATCCAACCATGCATCCACAGCTTCGTCACCTTCCTCCTTTCCTTCCTCACAAGCGACCACTGCTACTGGTGTCCCATGTACTACTGTCGGCGAGGAAACTATCGGAATGGCCTGCTAGGGTACGTCGGCAATGATTGCCTCCTCTACCGCTTGAGACCCAACTTCCCCGACTACAGAGATTGCATCTGTGCTCATCTCCTCGTCCTTGTCCGAGGAGATCAATGGCTGCATCCTTTGTGGTGTCGCCCTCTCCTATGTGTTTTTCCTCCTACTCGTCCTCCTCTTCGCTCGGTCTAGCCATCTGTCGTCTCCTTTTTGCCAAGGGTGTTGCCTATTGTGCCTCATCTCCCCTACTCTGTATGCCCAGATTGGCCCAGTAGAATACAGTAGGCCACCCGTCGTCAATCTCTGCCATGGTTGTAGTGTACCCCAATGGCTAGTCGGCACCTGCCGACGAATTGCATCCAGCAGTAGCCCTATAGCATGTTGCGTGATGTAACATGCTTTGTGCCGAAGGCTCATGAAGTCTCTCATCCGCTCTGAAAGCCCACTCGCCCAATTGTAAACATTGCCAGTCACCAATCCGAACATTAGTCCAATCATCCATAGCAATACCCAATGCCCTAATTGCTCCTGTAAGCCTACTTTTGATCAAGTCAAGTACGTACTTCCATTTGGCATTGTCGAGGAAGTTCTTTCTCAATCCTCTGTTACCAATGCCCCAAATGGTATCTTTTTCTTCCTATGTGAGATTGGACCTACACACCCTAGCAACGAGGGCCTCCTTTTTCTGCTTCCACATCTTGCCTGGCGGTTTTGTCGACGCCAACCCTCGGGAAGGGATTCTGAAAACCCTTGTAAATTCAAGGGCGCCATACCATACTGCCACCTCGTAACCCCTGAATTTGATTATGGATCGGTGGTTGTCTGTCATAGTCGGCTACTAACTGGTGCAAGTAGGGTTCAAAGTCTCAGGTGTTAAAGAATGGCACCTACGCTGCTTTATCCACCTGTTCTTTTTCCAATGCTTTCTTCTATATGTGGGAGTCAGGCATTGCAAACCACCATGACCAGCATTCTGCACCACTGAGACTCTCCCAAGTGATTGTCTTCAAAGTAACTGCATCGTCACCACATCTGGCCATTATTATGCTTCATGTAACCTTTGGCCAAACAATACTCAATTTCTTGGCTTTGCTGGAACTGGATGCCATTTTTCTTTCTCTATGATATTGTTTTCCAAATAACAGCAATCCACTCCTGTTTCGCCACACCTGTCTACCAAATTTGAATTGCCCGAATTAACTACCAGATTTGAATCGCTTGATTTAATTGGTAGTTGTCGACGGTTAAGGTAACTGTCACTCTCCACGGCAATCTTTCTCCTGCTGATTGGTACGACCTTTTCTATTGTGGCAATTTGTGTCAACTTCAATATAAAAAATCACACAATATGATTTAATTTAATTTTTTGTACGGCAAACCTAAACTTGGTGTTTTTGACGGCAAGCTCTAAATAGAAATCCTGTACGCCCTCACAATCTCCTCCAATTCGTACGGCTTGTCTTGATATAAGGTTTTGTACGACTTCAACTCGTATGTCCTTCAAATTGCTTGTTTCTGTGCCAAACTTCAATTCCTTAAAATTTTCAGCATGCTTCAATTTCACATTTTGTACGACCTCTTTTGGCAGATTTTTCACGACTGTCTTCTTGGAGTCGTACGGACTTATGTGCTTTGAGAATTCTTACGGGTTTGCAAATTTTGAAACTTCTTCCAACAAACTTTCATTTTATCCTTGGCACGGCAGATTTTACCTTGAAATTTCATACAGCCTCTCCTTGGGAACTTCATATGGCACTTCTATTCTCTTTCACTTGTGCAGCTATCTTCTCCTTCTAAGTTTCTCGTACGGTGGCTCCTTCTTCCAATCGTACGGCTTCTTCTCGCTTCGTACGACGTCCTTTCTCCTTTGTACCGTCTTTTGAAGCCTTCCTTGTTTGGCATCTTTGGTTGGAGTCTCGTGATCGCGCAAATCCTTCTTCTCTTGTCGACTTCTCTCTTTTTTTCGTACGGCACAATGTATTGCCTTCACAATATTCTTTTTGCGTGCTTTTATTTCCTCCAAGTTGCGTCCCTTCTGTTTGTATAGCCATACGATTTCTCTTTTTAATTTTATTCTTCTTACTTTGATTTTTTTAATCTCCTTTGCTTTTGATTATTTATTCTTTTCTCTTTTGTCGTCCTTTTCTTTCTCTCTCCTCCGTCTTTTTCTCTCCCCTATCATTTTTTTCTTCTTTGTCTTTCTTTTCTCTCTCCTTCATCTCTTTTTCTTCTTTGTCTTTCTTTTCTCTTTTTCTCCTTTGGCTTTATTTTCTCTCCCCTCTGTCTTTATTTCTCTCTATCACTTTTCTCTTCATCTTGATTTTCTCTCTCCTTCGTCTCCTTTTCTCCATTGTCTTTATTTTCTCTCTCCTCTGTCACTTTTCTTTTCTTCATCTTTATTTTCTCTCTCCTTCGACTCTTTTCTCTCTCCTCCGTCTGCTTTCTCTTTATTTTTATTTTCTCTCTTTTGTCTTTTTCCTCTCCTATTTTTTGCTTTTTTCTATTATTTCTTCCATGATTCTTTTTTCTTTTCATACCTCTCTATGCCACCTTCTCGAACCTTCAACTCCGAAGCGTAGTGCCATTTGCTGGTGTGTGGAGGCCTCTTGTAGCATTCTTCTTCGCAAAAGGTACCCATGACTTGATGTCGAACCATTTGTCCACCAATGGGGCTGCACCTATGCCTTTGAAACTACCATCCACGTACCAACCGCCATATTGTTGGTACCAAGTTACGTCCTCTTCGTCTACTTTTGGTGGTTCGGTTGGGTTGGGTATCACTCTCCAAAGTCCATCCTTCGTGGCTATCCTTCTCACCCTCGACACCTTCCTTTTGTTCGCTCTCATGTGTTTCAACAAGTCTTCTATGTATCCATCCACGTGAGATACGAACATGTCCTCAGTCATTATTATTGTCTTCAAACAAGGAGTCGTCTTCTCGAAGTAAGCCTCCCATTGTTCACCGTCCCATTCATCCTCTTCTTCGTCAGTATCCTTAGGTTGGCGTTCACTTCATTCTTTGGCTGCTTGTTTTTCCTTTTCCTTCTAAGCCTCCTTGTCCAACTCTTTTGCCAGGTACCGCTTCTTTATGCCTTCATACGAGGCGACATAAATCCAATGTCTACCCATTTGTTGTCATAGCGCAGGTGTCCCGAATATTGCATTAGTCAAGTGCTTGTGCACCCCAAGCACTACAATCCCTTCTACTTTCTTCTCTACCAATCTTTCTTCGATAATCAGGTCTTTGCCTGATTCTGCCCAAACTCCCTCTGTTGCATACAAAGGGCCCCCCAAGCCCCAGTCTTGCTCTCTCGAGGCCTCCTCCTACACAAGCCAGTCCTCCTTGGTAGCGTAGCCAAGCATATTGATGGCTATTGTATGTTTCTTCTCCTTTCTCTCCTAGTATAACTTCAGCTTCGATCCATTGATTGCTTTCGGTAGCAGTGACCTGTCCAAATTCTCTAGCTTTATAGAACCATTGTTGCAGACTTCTCGGACTTTAAATGGTTCAAGCCAATGAACTTTGATCTTCCCCGGCTTGATTTCATTACGGACATTATATTTTAAAACCAATTCCCTTGGCCGAAAATGCATTCGCTGGAGATGTTTGTCATGCCAATATTTTCTTCTCCGATTCACATTTTCAGTTCCTCATTAGGTCAGTAATCTTTGTTTGTCTAGTTGTTGAGTTGATACAGTCATTCTTTCAGACTCTCTATGTGGCCCAATCGGTTCTCAACAACTATCCTTAAGCTCAGCACCATGTACTCCATTGATACGACCGCTTCTTGACCGTACATCAATTGAAAAGGTGTGTGCCCTGTTGTCACCTTGTACGTCGTACGATATGCCCAGAGGACTGTTGGTAGTCTCTCCTCCCAATCAGCTTCCTTTATGCGACAGGACTTATGAATAGTTGATACCAACACTTTGTTTGTGGACTCGGCTTGACCGTTGGCTCGTGGGTAATACGGACTTGATAAGTTGTGGAAGATCTAGAACTTCGTTGTCATCAACCGAATGACGTGGTTTACAAAGTGCCCCCCATGATCACTAGTAATTTGTATCGGAATCACGTACTGTGTCAGTGTTTGCTCATAAATAAATCCCGTTGTACTCTATGCTATGTTATTCGGCAAAGCTCGAGCCTCTGGCCACTTCATCAGATACTCTGTAGCAACCACTATGTATCAACACCGATGTAATTGACTCACCTTCAACGGCCCAACAAAATCCAATCCCCAACATTCGAACAACTCCTGAGGTTGGAATGATACAAAGGCATAAAGTCTCGCTTCAGGGGTTTTCCCACCCTTTGGCAGGTGTCGCAACCTAACACCCACTCTCGGGCGTTTGTGTGCATCGTTGGCCATCATAGGCCCGTCAATAGGATTTTCCTGGCCGTAGCATCCAGGCCCATGTGATCGCCAGCCAGACCCTCATGTGCTTCTTTCAGTACCCCTGGTATCTCCTCTTCTATTATACATCTCTTGAGAATTTGGTCGGACCCCATCTTGTACAGCAAGCCATTAAACAACTGGAATGTTTTGCTCTTTAGTACGAGTTTCCTTCACTCCGCTAGTGGCATCTCATTTGGAAATGTGGATGTAGATAGGTACTCTCCAATCTTTCTGTACCATGAAGGGAGTACTGCAATTTAGAATAGGTGTGCATTCGGAAAATCTTCGTCCACTCCCCCTTCGGCAGGTTCGACCAACTGGATCCTTGACAACTAGTCGGCAATCACATGGCTTCTCTCTGGACGTACGATAATATTGAATGTGAACTCTTGGAGCAATAGTAGCCACCTGCTCGCTCTCCCTTGAATTATCGGCTTGTTCACTAGATATATTAGGGCTTGGTGGTCCATATAAAATGTGAACGACGTCACCAGCAAGTAATGCCTGAATTTCTGCACCGAGTACACCATCCTGAGTGCTTCTCGTTCGGTCGTACTATAATTTTTCTCTAGTTTTGAAAGTAACTGACTTGCAAAAAACACCGGGTGGCCAAGCCCATGTACTCCCACTAGAGCCAGTGTTGCTCCAATGGCAAAGTTGGAGGCATCCACATGTACGTGGAACTCCTTGTTCCAGTCGGGGTATGCCAATATAGGTGACCTAATTAGCCAGTCCATCAAATCATTGAATGTTTTTTCTTGTTCTTCAGCCCATATGAAAGGTTGTCCCTTCCTTGTCAGTAGATCAACAGGGTATGACACTTGTGCGAAGTTTTTGATAAACCTCCGGTAGTACCCTACATGGCTGAGGAAGGACTTTACACTAGTGACGTTCTCCGGATCCTCCATCTCTACCACGACTCTTACTTTGTCTGGATCAGTCCTTAGTCCGGCTTTGCACACAATGTGTCCCAATAATTTACCTTGTAGCACCATGAATCTACATTTCTTCGGGTTCAATGCGACACGGATTGCTTTGCACCTTTCCATGCATTCTCTGAGTGCTTTCAGATGTTTCTCCTTGTCAGTGTAGATGGACCAATCGTCAAGGAATGCTTTGAAGTTTGTAAGCCGGCATAAGGTCTTAGCATAGTCGGTCTTAGCGTAGTCGATCTTAGCGTAGTCGACCTTAGAATAATTAGTCGGTTGCTTTGATAATAAAACCATAGTCGTAGCAAGAATAAGTAAGTATAATTAATGGCATGTACCTAACCTGATTAGTGGGCAGTTATGGTTATGAAGCGGCACGACGGTTGGTTACTCAACCACCACCGAGCGCTATATGTACTGGGATCATGTAGTCGGATGGGGTTATGTGTGGATTTAATGATATTGTGATAGTCAGATTGTACATGTTGATATTAACTGGAAATGAATAGAAGTGTTTCATGATTCAATCATATTATATTATATATTTATGTTCCATGTTCTGCACATATTTAGTTTACTTCAGTAGTACGTAGTATGTTGAACTATACTCAGTGATGCAAACATTTGGCGTCGTTGCCTAAGCGGACCAAGGAAGCACTCGTTACAATGGCAACGTAATAGGCCAACCGGCAGAGGAACCCGTAGAGACGAATGAAGAATGAGAGGACGACTTGACACGGGATTTTCTAAATCTCTGGAACATATCCCTACGAGATCACGTATGGAGAGAAGCCCTCAGGCAAGAAATCCCTAAGGCAGTTGTTTGGGATCGACTCAAAGTGAACAACGACGTTGATCACCTTCTCCACTACATGCCAAGAATTATTGGCCCGCCATTCAATCATCCTACAAGACCTTCGAGCGGAGGAGGATCAGGAACGTCGAAGGTAGCAAATCTTGCAACGATACGAAGAGCAAACCAAACGGCAAGAGGAGGAACGAGACACTAGCCAGAGACGTACCCCTGGCAACCAAGAATGATCGCGTGAAAGACCTGTAAATGCCCGTACGGCCGAACAAAGACAAGAACCGAATACCATTCGGGCACGAAGCGGAGGAGGAAAGAGTTCGGCGATCATTGAGAGTACAAGAGCAAGAAAACCGGCGGCAAAGATTAAGGCAAGTGGATAAGGAGTTGAATGAAGATTTAATTGAGATAAATCAGAGTATAAAAAGAACAAATACAAATCTTCAGCAGATAGATCAATCTATCAGTAGAGCACATCAAATTTTTGTGGAAGGGAGGAACGAGGAACCCTTTGGCACCCTGTACGTAGAAAAATATAAAAGCCAAGAAAATGAACATGAATTGAGTGGTGAACTTGAGACCAGCATCCGACGCATTCGGGAGTTGTCCATATCGGACAAAGACGAAGAGCTGAGGACAGGGAGATCTGAGCCCAAGACCCCTTGGCAGAGGGAGCACCAGAGTGGAACCCAGGAAACCCAAGGTGTAGAGGACGCTGACGGAGGACGAGAGAGTGACTCGTACGTGGCCGAGTGTGCAAGTGACGCACCGGAATGTAACGGGGAAACCGGTCCAGTCGGGTTCAATATACAAGGACAGCGGGGCAGGATGGTGACTCCAGAGCGGCAAAAGTTGCCGAAGTTTACGGGGAATGGGTCAAAGGATCTAGTACGACACTGTAAAACGTGTGAGACAATCTGGATAGCGAGTGGAGAAGATGACCCGGATAACTAGTTGAAAGCGTTTTCGGCGACACTCAAAGATAGTGCCATCGACTGGTACTCAGAACTAGGCCAAGCACAGAAAGCTTCGTGGACGTTAGTGAAGCAGGCATTTCAAGATGAATTTAACGTTTTGAGCGATGACAACGAAATTGTCGCCAAGATTTATAACACCAAACAAGGGAAGCACGAGAGTGTGCGGACCTACAACCAGAAACTGAAGGACCTGTTGGGGAAACTTGAGTCACGGCCAGCAGATGGCTTAAAGAAGAGATGGTTTATTGAAGGTCTACTTCCCTTGCTACGTAAGAAAATGAAGGTGCTACCTCCATCCTCGTACAATGAAGCTTATAACCGTGCAATGGATATTGAAAGCAAGAACAAGACATCCTCCAGAGGGAAGAAGCATGATGACAAAGAAAGCGCGAGAGAGAGCGAGGATGAATCAAACACCGTACAAGCTCTCCATCGTGACATGTTGAGAATGATGAAGGAACTAAAAGTAGACAAAGAAGGGTCCAAGCAGGCGACCGAACTATGGTGTACGGAATGCAAAATAGAAGGCCATACGAAGGCGAACTATCCGAAGAAAATGTTTTGTGACATCTGCCAAGTTATCGGACACTCCGTCAAGGAGTGCCCGTACAACTTGAAAACATGGAGTTCGCAAGTGTTCTTCACACAGGGGGAACAATCAACCCCTCCAACCACACCACCTAAACCTCAGAATAACAACACATCCCCTGGCGGTTATCGCAACAATCAAAGAAATAATATGCCAAGAAGCAAAATTCAATATGACAGCAAGGGTAGGCCCATGATCCAGTGCCGGAGATGTAACAAATGGGGTCACTTTGCCAGAGAATGCCAGAATGGCCAAGGGACCAGGGGGAAACTATGCAAGTGGTGTGGTCCGGGCAATCACAAAGACACTGACTGCCCGAAGCAAAAAGGTGTCAACATGCTAGAAGTAGCCGATGAAGATAACCTAGCACTGACAAGGGCACAGACAAAGAAGGCTAATTATCTGAACCCTCGTACAGAGCAAGAAAGACTCTGAGAAGCCAGGGCAGAAGTGGAAGAAGCAATGGCAAACGAACGGAGAACTTCCAAAGCGGCTAGTACGTTGTTGCAGTCAGAGTTGGAGAAGAACATAGTACAGCAGGTGCTTCACACAACTGTACCAATCAAGGTAACAGACCTTCTACAAACCATGCCTCAACTAAGAGTAGCACTCACAAATGTCATGGCAAACAATACTCAGATGGGCCCGAATGAAGACACCAGAGAGCCGACAGGAGAGACCACGGATCCAACACTACTGGCAATAAGTGTCGGGAGGAAACCGGCTATCGTACAGATGGAAATCTTGGGGATGAAGCTCACCAATACCATCATCAACGGAGGATCGAGAATTAACGTACTACCTGAAGATACATGGAAGTACCTTGGGAAGCCCACACTCTGGCCGCCGACATTCCAACTGGTTGGCACCAATCAACACAGTATCAAACCAATCGGTACTTTAATGGCACAAAAGGTGTTGATAGGTATGCAACCGTTCTTATTAAATTTTGTCGTCATCCCACTAGAGAGAAAAGCGTCCGATGCACTACTGGGACGGGGATGGCTGATTGCCGCCAAGGCAAATCATAACTGGAAGAGGAATACACTCTCGATCGAGAGCCATGGGAAGAGGTATATTATTGATTTAAAGAATCAGGCAGTCAGTGAAGCCTTGGCGTCGTCAGAATCAGAGTCTGACGGAGGATCGGATGTTGACAAAGAAGGGAAGATAATGGAGCCAAATGAGGAAGGCGTACTGGAAATTGGGAGTTGTTCCAAAGATGAAACCAGTTCACTGAACGGGTTATTTCATTAGCAGATGGAGGATTATGAAGTTTTCCACCCGGATTGCAACATGCTACAGATCAAAGAAGGAGAAGAAGGCGAAGATAAGGGCTTAGCAAGGGAAACATTCCCGCCAGAGTACGATGAATATAAGGAAGGTACGACAGCATTGGACGAGATGCCAGCTCATAAGCTTGAACAGGACAAACTCATCAAGTACGAGGAACCGACACTCAAAAAAGTGAAACTTGGGCAACAAGAGAAGCCTAGGGAGATCCTCGTCGGTGATGATTGGGACCCCGTACTGAAGGCAGCAGCATTCAAAATATTCATGGAGTACAAGGACACCTTCACCTGAACGTACAAGGATTTGAAAGGCATTACACCGGAGTTGTGCGTGCAAAACCCGTATGAAAGAGACCCTATAGGATGGATAAGAACTATGCGGCAAAGGTACAAGAGGAGATCGAGAAGATGTTGGAGGCGGGCATCACTTTCAAGGTGAATGTCAGCGAGTGGGTGTCACCGATTGTCATCTCCTTAAAGAAGGAATCAGGGCACATCCGGATATGTGTCGACTTCAGGTGTTTGAACGCAGTGACTATCAAGGACACCTTCCCAATTCCCTTCACCGACACCATCCTGGAAGAGGTCGTTGGGCATGAAATGAACTCGTTCTTGGACGGGTTCTCCGGATATAACCAAATTTGTATTGTCGAAGAAGACAAGTTGAAGACAACCTATGTGGTTGAGGATGGGGTGTACGTGTACAACCGGATGCCATTTGGGCTATGTAATGCACCGACCACGTTCCATAGAATAATTTTGCACATATTTGACAAGATGTCGGTGGGAAACTTCAAGGCGTTCCTAGACGACTGGTCCATTTTCAATGCAAGGAAAAACATCTCAAGGCTCTTGGAGAATGCATGGAGAGGTGCAAAGCAGCACGTCTCACATTGAAGCCAAAGAAATGTAGGTTCATGGTACCACAAGGGAAGTTACTGGGGCATATTGTGTGCAAGGTCGGGCTAAAGACCGATCCCGACAAAATAAGTCATTGTAGAGATGGAGGCTCCAGAGAACGTCACAGGTGTAAAGTCCTTCCTCGGCCATGTCCGATACTATCGGAGGTTCATCAAGAGCTTTGCACAAGTATCGTACCCTCTCGACTTATTGACAAGGAAGGGACAACCTTTCATATGGGCTGAAGAACAGGAAAAAGCATTCAAGGAACTTAAGGACCGGCTAATCAGTTCACCCATACTGGCGTACCCGGACTAGGACAAGGAGTTCCACGTACATGTGGATGCCTCAAACTTCGCCATTGCAGCAACACTCACACAAGTAGGAGCACACGGGCTGGACCAACCAATATTTTTTGCCAGTCGACTACTGTCAAGGGCGGAGAAGAACTATAGTACGACAGAGCGCGAAGCACTGGGGATGCTTTACTCCGTACAGAAATTCAGGCATTATTTGTTAGCTACACCATTCACCTTCTATGTGGACCATCAAGCCCTAATGTATTTGGTGAATAAACATATAATCCAAGGAAGAGTGAGTAGATGACTGCTATTGCTTCAAGAATTCACTTTCACTATCATAGTACGGTCGGGGAAGAGCCACGTAATCGTCGACCAGTTGACAAGGATACAGTCGGGCAAACCTACAGAAGGAAAAGTGAACGAAGATTTTTCGGATGCACACCTATTCCAGATTGCAGTACTCCCTTCATGGTACGAAAAGATTGTAAAATACTTGTCTACATCCACATTCCCAAGGGAAATGGCACCGGCACAGAGAAGGAAGCTTGTATTGAAGAGCAAGACATTTCAGTTAATTAATGGCTTGATGTACAAGATGGGGTCGAACCAGATCCTCCGAAGATGTGTCATAGAAGAGGAAATACCAGGGGTATTGAAGGAAGCACCGGAGGGTCTGGCTGGTGGGCATATGGGCCCGGATGCTACAACGAGAAAAATTCTCCTGGCAGGGCTATGGTGGCCTACGATGCACACAAACGCACGAGAGTGGGTGGTAGGCTGTGACAGTTGTCAGAGGGTAGGGAAACCTCTAAAGCGGGATTTTATGCCACTATATCCATCCCAACCATAGGAGTTGTTCAAACGATGGGGATTGGATTTTATTGGGCCTCTGAAGGTGAGTCACCTACACTGGTGCCGATACATTGTGGTGGCGACAGAATATCTCACGAAGTGGGTCAAAGCATGAGCATTGTCGGATAACACAGCCCAGAGCACAAGCAGATTTATTTATGAGCAAATAGTAACAAGGTATGGGATTCCAATCCAAATTACAAGTGATCGAGGAGGACACTTTGTGAACGTCATCCGGCTGATGACGACGAAGTTCCAAATATTTCACAACCTATCGAGCCCGTACTACCCACGAGCCAATGGTAAAGCAGAGTCTACAAATAAGGTGTTAGTGTCAATCATTCACAAGTCATGTGGTGTAGAGGAAGTTGACTGGGAAGAGTGGCTACCAGCCGTCCTATGGACGTACCGTACAACGTATAAAGTGACAACAGGACACACCTTTCCAGTTGATGTACGGCCAAGTAGCAGTGGTACCAATGGAATACATGGTACCAAGCCTAAGGATAGCAGGCGAGAACCGGCTGGGAGATACAGAGAGTTTGAAGGAACGGTTGTACAAACTCAACAAACTAGACAAACGAAGAGTAATGGCATAGTGGGTTACGGAGAAGGAAGCACTGGCACGACAAACACCTCCGGCGAATGAACATCCGGACAAGGAAATTAGTTTTGAAATATAACGGTCATAAAGAGATCAAGTCAAGGAAGTTCAAAGTTCGGTGGTTGGGACCGTTCAGGATCAGAGAATTATGCGACAACAGATCTATAAAACTGGAGAACTTGGATGGATCACTCCTACCTAATGCAATCAACGGATCGAAGTTGAAGGTATACCAAGAGAGAAAGGAGAAGAAACACACAATAGCCATCAATATAATTGGCTACGCCACCAAGGAGGACTGGCCTATGCAGAAGGACACACCGAGGAAGCAAGAATGGGGCCTGGGAGGCCCTAGGTATGCAATAGAGGGAGTCTGGGCAGAATCAAGCAGAAACTAGATCATCGAAGAGAGATTAGTAGAAAAGAAAGTGGAAGGAATTGTAGTGCCACGAATACACAAGCACCTGACCAATGCAGTGTTTGGGACACCTTCGCTCTGGCGACAAATGGGTGGACACTGGAGCTACGTCGCCCCATACGAAGGCATACGGAAGCGGTATCTAGCAAAAGAACTGGATGAAGAAGCACAGAAGGAGAAGGAAGAACAAGCGGCAAAGAACCCCAACCTGAAGATAATGACGAAGAAAAGGATGATTGGGACGATGAACAATGGGAGGCATACTTCGAAGAGACGGCTCCTTGTCTAAAAACAGTGGTCATGACGGAGGACACGTTCGTGTCACATGTGGACGAATACATTGAAGAAATACTTAAGCAAATGAGGACAGAGAGAAGGAAAGTGCCAAGGGTGAGGAAGGTAGCAACAAGGGATGGACTCTAGAAAGTGATACCCAATCTAGCCGGACCCCCAACAGTGGAAGGAGAAGACGTCACGTGGTAACAACAATACAGAAGGAGGTATGTCAACGGCAGTTATTAAGGTATTGGTCCTGCCCCTTTGCTTGATAAATGGTTTGACGTACAATACATAGGAACTTGTTGTGAAGAGGAATGTTATAAATGATTTCCGCACACATGTAAATGGTATTATGCATCCAAGTTAAAAGTTAGGAAAGATGACAGAGTAAGAGGAAAGAAGAGAAAAAGGAATAAACAGGAGAGAGAAGAGAGATGAAGAGAGAGATGAAGAGAGAGAAGAGAGAGATGAAGAGAGAGAAGGGAGAGATGAAGAGAGAGAAGATGGTAAAAGCAGGAAAATATTAAAAATGTCAAAAAGAGAAAATAATAAAATGGGAAAACTGAAGAGAGAGGAGAGGGAAAATAAAAAAGAAGACAAGACGGAGATAGAATTAAAAGAATTAAGGAACGAAAAAAAAAGTATAGTGAAAAGAAGAAAGAAAAGGACAAAAAAGAAATCAGATAAAAAAGGAGAAATAAACGAAGAGATTAAAATATTTACTTCTTTTTTTTTTTTAAATGTACGACCCAAGAATCTTATGTAAAGTGAAGACGGCAAAGATTTTTTATTTGAGGAAGGAGTTGGAGAAAGGAGCCGTACAACAAAAGAAGAAATTGGTACGCCAAAAAGAGACAAGTTCGTACGAAGAGTT
The DNA here is from genome assembly GCA_007115665.2 of Sequoiadendron giganteum. NCBI lineage: Eukaryota > Viridiplantae > Streptophyta > Pinopsida > Cupressales > Cupressaceae > Sequoiadendron > Sequoiadendron giganteum. The sequence continues at coordinate 355,592,222 of CM021108.1, forward strand.
AAAGAGAGTTGGTATGGCAATCACAATTTATAAGTCTATATGCCAAAAGGAGAAGTCTGTACGCCAAGGAGAAGACAAGTCTATACGGCAGAGACAGAAATCCGTACGCCATATTGAGCAATTTGTACGCCATACTGAGAAGTCCGTACACCAAGGAAGAGAGAAGTCTGTACGCCAGAGACAGGAATTCGTACACCAAGGTGAAGAGAAGTTTGTATGCCACAGACAAGAATCCGTACGCCATTCGCCATTCTGGGCAAATCACTGTACATCAAGCTGAGAAATCCGTACGCCAAATACAAGTACGCCAGAAGTTCGTACGTCAAGTGCAAAAACCAGTACACTGGAGACAATTAGCCGTACGACTGTATCACGGAGGATCCGTACATTGCAGGAAGAAAACTGTATGGCAAGAAAAAAATACAGTACAAAAGATTGGGAAAGGAACCATACGGAAGGAGAAGGCGTTCGTACGCATACAGTGGAGAAGGTCCATACGAGCTAAACAAGGTACAGTCGTACCAAGCATCGAACTAAGGAAAATACAAGGTATCGTACAGGCAGGAAAAGAGGTGGTCATACCAAGAGGCAGAGTCAACATCAGCAACAGAAAAAAATAATGGTCGAACCAAGGCACAGTTGGAGGCTTAAATTAGTCAGAAAAGCCACTTTCAATCATTGTCATTTCCATAGGTTGAGGACGATGGATGCAAGCACAAGTGCCAAGGGGAAGAAAATAATACTCAGACCTAAGGTGACTGGAAATAAGGCAGATGAGGGGAAAACAAACAATGTGACTACCGACTCATTAACATGGGAGTCTCATAGGCATAGACTGCAAAACCTAGTGGCAGGAGACGGCACCCGATCACCCGACGAAGCAAGCACTAACGACGGCACAGGTTGACAAGGCGATTAAGTGCCCATTTTTCAACTCCAGAGATTTTGAGGAGTACTTGAGGGATATCGTTGCCAATTATAATCAGCATGGCCACCGGAGCACAATTGAGTGCGAAGGGTTTCTAGTGATGGTGGCTTTCTACCCAGCAGACTTCAAAAGAGTCTTTGGCATACCCGCGTCTGGCAAGGTAGTTGCCAAACCAACCACAAAGATGACAGCACAACAGAAAGAAATGATCATTAAACGCATTTGCAGACCTGATATCACGGAAAAAGAAAAGGAGATGGTGTGTAGTTCAGGGGTGCGGGGATTGCGAAAACACATGCTGGTGAGTACTAAGTGGAAATGTATTATGGACCTCACCAAATGCAGGTTGACAGGTGCCAACCGAGCCTCGAATATAGCAAACTAGATGGTTGACTTCATGTTCGGGTTGACTGTAGGACGGATTTAGAAGTGGGCACTATATCTGTCAGAAAGGGTTAGAGAATTACTAGAATGCAAACACAAAGCATTCTACATGACCCAACATCTGATAGCACTATTCTTGGATGTTGTCTACAATCAGGTGTCGTAGGGCAAACTAGGGAAACTGCAGCCAAACAAAGATTATGACCCCTCTTGGCCGACAGTTTTCAGGTGGACAACTTTAGAGGCAAGCGGTACAATAGAGGAACCGAGGATAATCAGGAGGAAGAGGAAGCAACCAGATAGCAAAGAGTATAAATAGTTAGCACTCTCCTCCTCAGCTGACAGTACTGCACCAATTGGCGTCTATTCGAGAGATGTCAATCCCCGAGTAATAGCACCAGTCGAACAGGAGTTAGTGGAGGAGGTTGGCGAGGTTGGAACAGTTGAGGGTGAGCCAGAGATGCCTAAAGAGGACATAGCGCCCGAAGGAGGAATGGCCAGAGATATACCATTGACAAGAGGTGTGACAGCCGAAAGGGTAGAAGCAGAGAAGGCAGCCCTAGACAGCACAGTGGGTGAGGATGCACCACCAGGGGAGGTACTCCATGTAGATGGATGGTTGATGCAGATGGGGTCCCCTATTCGGGAAGAGGACATTTCCCCCATACACTTGTCGGGCTTGAGGGAGACAAAAGGAGTACCAACAGGGAGCACACAACCGATGGGGACAATAGAGAGCACACAGCTGGCGGCACACATACCAGCAGTTCAGCAGGCGAATACAAAGCAGCCAAAAGGAGAAGTGGGAAAAATGGCACCACAGGTGATACACATCGTATCAGATGGGGAGCCCCCGATGGCAAAACAGTCAGTCGTACCTGCAGCACCTAGCACCGATGGGGAGTCCAGTGAAGATGTATCTGAGGGGATTGTTGTGGTGATCCCCAAGCCTGACAGAGAGGACCCAATAGGCACAATTGAGAGGTATATCCACAGCCTCGAGCCTTTTGCTTTGGTCATAAAGGAAGTGTCAGACATTGCAAAGACACTGAACCGAAACTACTCGCCAATAGCAGAGCAAGAGGCTAAAAAGATCATTCAGTTCATGAACTCGGAAAGTGAAAAGGAGTTCAACAGAATATTCACAAGCGAGTGGGTAGGCAGAAAGACACCTGAGATGATGGTAGCCCGGTACCCCAAGAGGCCGTCTTTCCATGGGAGGGAAGATAAGCTGGTGGCACAGCTTTTTGAAATGGAGGCAGCATATAGGTCTTTGTTCCTAGCCTGCAAGGAGTTTGAGATGAGGGTAGACAAAATGGCGCAGAAGGCAGAGCAGGCAGACACTCTTTCCCAGAACATTCAGGCCAAGGCAGAATTTTTTGAGCAACAAAGGCAAGAGCTCTCTCACCTGTTGGAGGAAGAAAACAAGAAGGTGACTGACCAAGATACCACCATACTGGAGATGGAGAAGAGGATGAAGCTGCGAGAGGAAGAGATGGCTAAACAGTTGGCAAGGAAGGACGAAGAACTAGAGAAGGCCAACAAGAACCTAAAGGAGGCAGTGCATCTGGTGAAGACCACACGAGAGAACGAATTGAAGGACATTCGTCACCTGCAACAGCATACTGAGGAGGTGTACCGACTGCAACAGCTTACCACTCCGGCAGCCACTTCTTCAATCCCCCAGCCGCCAAGGAAATCCTCTCAACTCTCTTCTCACTAAATTTGTTTTGTAAAATGGTTCCCATTTTTTGTGTTAGTCGTCTGGGAAGCCAACTTCTTTGGGGAGGATGATGTAAGTCGACATAAGGTCTTAGGGTAATCGGTCTTAGCGTAGTCGGTCTTAGCATAGTCGGCCTTAAAGCAGTCGGCGGTTGCTTTGATAATAAAACCATAGCCGTAGCGGGAATAAGTAAGTATAATTAATGGCATGTAACTAAGTCTTGATTAGTGGGCAGTTATGGTTATGAAGCGGCACGACGGTTGGTTACTCAACCACCGCCCAATGCTATATGTACTGGGATCATGTAGTCAGATGGGGTTATGTGTGGATTTGATGATACTGTGACAGTCAGATTGTACATGCTGATATTAACTGGAAATGAATAGAAGTGTTTCATGATTCAATAATATTATGTTATATATTTATGTTCCATGTTCTGCACATATTTAGTTTACTTCAGTAGTACGTAGTACGTTGAACTATACTCAGTGAGGTAAACAAAGTTGCCCACTAACATTTTGTAGAAGATGTGCAATATTATTCTTTGGAATGTTGTCGATGTGTTACACAACCCGAATGCATTATGTTGCACGCGTACAACCCGTCCTCAACCACAAAAGTTGTCTTCAACTTGTCTTCCTCCGCAATATAGATTTGGTTGTACCTAGAGAACCCGTCCAAGAACGAGTACATCTCATGCCCGACAACCTCTTCAAGGATTGTGTCGGCAAAGAGGATTGGAAGCAAGTATTTGATAGTTACCGCGTTCAAACACCGAAAGTCGACACATATCTGGATCTGCCCCGATTCTTTCTTCAAAGAGATGACAATCGGTGACACCCACTTGCTAACTTCCACTTTGAAAATGATGCCCACTTCCAACATCTCAATTTCGTCTTGCACCTTGGCGACATAATTTGTGTTCATCCTATAAGGTCTCTTCCTTACGAACTGGGCTCCCGATACGAGAGGGATCCTATGTACACACAGCTCCGGCGGTATACCCTTCAAGTCCTTGTACGTCCAGGCGAAGGCATCTTTATATTCCATGAAGATTTTAAATGCCGCCGCCTTTAGTATAGGGTTCCAATCATCACCGATGAGAATCTCCTTAGGCTTTTCTTGTTCACCGAGGTTCACCTTCTTCAGTGTTGGTTCCTCATACTTGATGAGTTTGTCTCGTTCAAACTTATGAGCTAGCGTCTCGTCCAATTCTGCCACACCTTCCTATACTCGTTGTACTCTGGTGGAAATGTCTGACTAGTCAAGCCCTTATCTTCTTCCTCTCCCCTTAGGCTTTTCTTATTCACCAAGGTTCACCTTCTTTAGTGTTGGTTCCTCGTACTTGATGAGTTTGTCTCGTTCAAAATTATGAGCTAGCGTCTCGTCCAATTCTGCCACACCTTCCTTATACTCGTTGTACTCTGGTGGAAATGTCTGACTAGTCGAGCCGTTATCTTCTTCCTCTCCCCCTTCTCTGATTTGTATAATGTTGCAATCGGGGTGGAAAACCTCGTAATCCTCCATTTTCCAATGAAATAGCCTGTTCAATGAACTGGTTTCGTCCTCCGAGCAACTTCCTATTTCAAGTACACCCTCCTCATTCGGTTCCATCATCTTCCTTTCTTCATTCGCATCCGATCCTCCGTTTGACTCTGATCCCAAAGACGCCAGTTCTTTAATGACCGCCTGGTTCTTCAAATCAATAGTGTACTTCCCGTGGCTCTCAATCGAGAGTGTGTTCCTCTTCCAATTATGGTTTGCCTTGGCGGCAATCAGCCATCCTCGTCCCAACAGTGCATCATACGCCTTTTTTTCCAGTGGGATAACAACGAAATTTAACAAGAACTGTTGTGTGTCGATCAAAACTTTCTACGCCATTAAAGTCCCGAGAGGTTTATGCTATGTTGGTCTACTCCTACCAGGTGGAATGTCGAGGGCCAGAGAGTTGGCTTACCCAAGCACTTCCATGTCTCCTCTAGCAGGACGTTCACACCAAAGCCTTCGTCGACAATGGTGTTGGAGAGTTTCATCCCCAGGATTTCCATTCATACGACGGTCGGCTTCCTCCCAACACTTACGACGAGTAGCATTGGATCTATGGCCTCTCATGTCGGCTCTGTCATATTTTCGATTAGACCCCTTTGAATATTATCTGCAATGACGTTCGTGAGTGCTAATCTTAGTTGAGGCATTGTTTGCAGAAGGTTTGTTACCTTAATTGGTACGGTTGTGTCAAGCACCTGTCGTTTTATGTTCTTCTCAGACTTCGACTGCAACAACATACTAGCCGCTTTGGAAGTTCTTCGTTCATTTGCCATTGCCTCTTCCACTTCTGCCCTGGCTTCTCGAAGTCTCTCATTCTCCATAGGAGGGTCGAGATAATTGGCCTTCTTCGTCTATGCCCTTGTAAGTTCCAGGACTTCTTCGTCGGCTACGTCCAGCATGTTGATGCCTTTCCGCTTCTAGAAATCGGTGTCTTTGCGATCGCTAGGACCACACCATTTGCACAACTTTCCCCCGGTACCTTGACCGCTTCGGCAATCCCTGGCAAAGTGACCCCATTCATTACATTTTTGGCATTGGATCATGGGTCTACCTTTGCTGTCGTACTAAATTTTGCTTCTTGGCGTACTATTTCTCCGATTGTTGCGATAGCTACCAGGGGATGCGTTGTTATGGGGTTTCAACGGTGTGGTCGGAGGTGTTAATTGTTCCCCTTGTGTGAAGAACACTTGCAAACTCTGTGTTTTTAAGTTGTGCAGGCACTCCTTGACAGAGTGTCCCATAACTTGGCAGATGTCACGGAACATTTTCTTCAAACAGTTCGCCTTTGTATGACCTTCTATCTTGCATTCAATACACCATAGTTTGTTTGCCTCCTTGGACCCTTCTTTGTCGGCTTTCAATTCTTTCATCTTTCTGAACATGTCACGACAAAGGGCTTGTACGGTTTTTGATTCATCTTCACTCTCCCCCGTACTTTCTTCGTCATCTTTCTTCTTCCCTCTAGAGGATGTCTTGTTCTCACTTTCAATGTGCATCGCTCGGTTATATGCTTCAGTGTACGAGGATCGAGGTACCACCTTCATTTTCTTCCGGAGCGAGGGAAGCAGACCCTCAATAAACCACCTCTTCTTCAGGCCATCCGTTGGCTGTGACTCAAGTTTCCTCAGCAGAACTTTCAGTTTCCGGTTGTAAGTCTGCACACTCTCATGCTTCCCTTGCTTGGTATTATGGATCTCTGCTACAATTTGGCTACCGTCCCTCAGGAGTCTAAATTCATCTTGAAATGCTTGCTTCAATAATCTCCATGTAGCTTTGTTTGCTTGGTCCAATTCTGAGTACCAGTCGATGGCACTATCTTTGAGTATCGTCGGAAATGCTTTCAGCCAGTGATCTGAATCATCCTGTCCATTTGCTATCAAGATTGTTTCACATGTTTTGCAATGTTGTACTGGATCTTCTGACCCATTCCCCGTAAACTTTGGCAACTTCTACCGCTCGGCTAAAGTCACCATCTTTTCCCGCTGTCCTCCTTATGTATTGGACCCAACTAGACCAATTTCTCGGCTACATTCTGGTGCGTCACTTGCACTCTCGAGCACGTACGAGACACTCCCACGTCTTTCGTCAGCGTCCTCGACACCTTGAGTTTCCTAGAGTTCCCTCTGGTACTCCCTCCGCCCTAGGGTCTTGGGCTCAGATCTTCCAGTCCTCAGCCCTTCGTTGTCGTTCGATATGGACAACTCCCAAATGCGTCGGATGCTACTATCAAGTTCTTCCCTTAATTTATTTTCATTTTCAGTGATTTTGTACCTTTCTATGTATAGAGTGTTGAAGGGTCTTTCGTCCCTTCAACAAAATTCAGATGTGCTCTATTGATGGATTGGTCTATTTCCTCAAGATTCTCATGTGCTCTTTTTACACTTTGGTTTATTTCAATTAAATCTTCATTAAATTCTTTCTCAACTTGCCTTAGTCTTCATCGTTGGTTTTCTTGCTCTTGTAGCCTGAGTGATCGTTGAACCCTCTCCTCCTCAACTTCGTGCCTGATTGCTATTTGGTTCTTGTCTTTGTTGGGTCGTACGGGCATTAAAAGTCATTCAGGCGATCATTGTTGGTTATCAGGCGTACGTCTCCGGCTAGTGTCTCATTCCTCCTCTTCCCGTTTGGTTCGTTCTTCGTACCGCTGCAAAATTTGTTGCCTTCGGCATTCCTGATCCTACTCCACCCAAAGGTCCTATAGGGTGATGAAGTGGTGGGCCAACAATCTTGGCAGACGGTTGAGAAGGTAGTCAACCTCGTCGTTCACTTCCAATCTATCCCAGATAACTGCTTCAGGGATTTCTCGCCTGAGGGCTTCACCTCCGTACGTGATCTCTTAGTGATATATTCCACAGATTTACCAAATCTTATGTCAACTCGTCCTCTCTTTCTTCATTAGTTTCCACGGGCTCCTCCACTAGTCAACCCATTATGCTGTTATCATAATGACGAGTGATTCCCTAGTCCGCTTAGGCAACGGCACCAAATGTTTACTCACAGAATGAATTCCAAAGTATGCAATGAGTAAACGAGAATAATTGATAAAACATAACAACATACTAGAATGCAAAGCATAAAACCATCACTGTTATCTTTATTTATTAAACATATGCTAGTTCAAGTATCTCACGTCAATCATAGCAATAGCAGTAACATATCGATTAACTACATAACTCTGATACATATAGCGCGCGGAGGTGGTTGAGTACCAACCGTCGCATCGTTTCATTACATTAATTATTCTCTCGGGTACTAATTCCCGAACTACCAACTAACAAGACAAAACACTTACATTAACTGCCAACTAACTAAGTCTTATTCTTTTTATTCCCGGCCAACTAATTACATTTTGGCCAACTACAATGCCACAAAACCAAGGGAAACCTTTGCTACTATATATCTCTGCCACCATAGCTGCATCAGTTGCTCTTCTTGCACAACATGATGACACAGGGAAAGAAAGAGCAATCTATTACATCAGTTGTACGTTGATAGGATATAAGTTCAACTATACTCCAATAGAACGAACATGCAACATATTGTCTTTGCTCACAAAAACTATGACACTATATGCTTAATCACCAAACAAAGCTCATTTCAAAGGTTGATCCCATAAAATACCTCCTATCTAAGACCACATTTACAAGCCGAATGGCAAAATGGGTAATAACATTGAGTGAATTTGATATTGAATATGTGGATTACAAGGCCATTAAGGGAAAAGTTATTGCTTATCAATTAGTAGATGCACTAGTAAATGTAGATAATCCTCTCATTTCATAATTCCTAGATGAAGCAGTATTCAGCATCATTACAAAAACCTTGTGAAAATTGTATTTCGATGGCTCTTACACCCAACATGGTTCAAAATTAGGAGTCCTTTTTATCACTCCACAAGGAGATTATATTCTAAAGGCATATCAGCCAGCATTTCCATGCACAAGCAACATTGTCAAGTATGAAACTTTAATTACGAGGCTCACAATGGTTGTTCAATGGCACATAAAGGAACTTCAAGTCTACAGAGACTTGCAATTGCTAATAAAAACAAGTAAATGATGAATATCAAACGAAAGATGACAAATTAGTGAATTACTCCCTTATAAAAGCATGATTGACAACTTCGAACAATACTTCTCAAGGATCTCTTTTGAACAGATATTGAGGTTGAACAACAAAGTTGTCAACACCATGGCCACTATTGGGTCTCTTTTGGACATGCCTCATAATAGCCGACGGTCTGAATTTCTAGTTTAACAACTCTTGATCTTAGCTTTTGATGTTTGAGAATCAAAACTTGTGTGCGAAATTGGTAGTCCTAATTCTTCGTGATATCATGAAATTTATGCTTACCTCCATGACAATACCCTTCCACCCAACTTGTCTGGCACCCAAAAGAAAACATTCATCCACTGTTCTATTGGAAATTGTTGTCATTGATGTCAAAGGCATTCGAAGGGCAAGACTGGAGGTGCAAGAAAATATATATATATATATATATATATATATATATATATATATATATATATTGTTACTAATGGCTGACCCTTAGAGTATAGGCACCCTCATATAATAAATAAAAAATGCAAATTATATTTTTATAACGAGGGTCGTCCATCCTAAGTAGTGTGCCCAATTTTTGGGAATTTCTATTTTATAATAAAAGAAAATATTAAATAAAATATAGGGGCCAACCCCTATTGGAGTGCCCAAAGGAGAAGCGATTAAAGAGAAGGTTGCATCCATTTTGAATAGACATGTTGCTCGGTCAATCGCCCCCCTTGGTGAAAATATTTAAGGAGATTGTGGAGTCCATTTGAAAGCAAGCAATTCATTGAATATCATTCGTAGAAAGATCAGATTTAAAAGGCATATAAGTGCAGATTTTCGAAGACATATGAGAAAAATTATGAGCAGATTTATTAGAGAATTAAGAATTTATGAAAAAAATTAAAAAAAATTCAAAGACATATTTTGGTGAATTAGTGAGCAGATTTATGAAGGTGATTTAGGGCAGATCTAAGAAGTTTAAAATAAAATATTATATTGTTCATTAGGAGACTAGTGCCTTCTAACTACAGAGATTGGGAGGTTGGTACCTCTCATTAGAAGAGATCGGTGTCTCTTGCTGAGTTGGTGCTCAACTATGGCGATTGGTGTGTCATGTGGGTTGGTGCTTGCAAAAAGAAGGTTTGTAAATGAAGTAGGTGCATACAAGAAGATCTAAATAAGCAATATTTTGTCGTGTGTTCAACTTGTGCTCTTTATTGCTAGATCTTGAATGTGTGTTATTATTGTGGATGATTAAATTGTGAAGTATTACTTTTGTAGTTGTTTACGATTTGAAAAGTAAAATATTGTTGTTATACTGATTCACCCACACCCCCTCTAAATATAATCGAGTGCTCTTCAATTGGTATCAAAGAGGCTTCCTTCGAAGATAGTCTAACCACTAAAAGGAAGATCTAAAAAAGAGCACCTATGGCCAAGCAAGATGGATATGGATTATCATCAAACAGGGCAATATTGCTTGATGGATTAAATTATGTCTTTTAGAGCATAAGGATGCAAACCTATTTGAATGCTCTAGGGTATGATATTTGGCAATCAATTGAAAATGGCTACATAGCCCCCTGCAACTCCCCCAATGGATCAAGCAAGAAAGAGGGAAAGTGAAAAAAAATGCAAAAGTCAAGAATGAGATTTTGTGTGGATTATCCAAATCAGAATTTATGAAATTTATGCATTGAAAATCAGCTAAGGACATGTGATATAAGTTGAATATATATGAAGGAGATGACAAAGTAAATAAGGCAAAGCTTCAAACTCATAGGAGACAATTTGAAAGCCTTAAGATGAAAGAAAAAGAGAACATAGCCTCCTATTTGTTTCAAGTTGATGAGTTTGTGAACACAATAAGAGATTTTGGTGAAAAAGTTGAAGAAGTCGTGATTGTGCATAATGTATTAAGGTCTTTACCTCTAAGATTTGATTCCAAGGTTTCAACACTTCAAAAAATGAGAGACCTAGACAAATTAACAAAGGACGAGTTGCATGGGATTCATACTGCCTATGAAATGAGGATTGAAGACAAGCCATCAAAAAGGGAGGAAGCCTTCAAGGCACCAAAGAAGGGAAAGAATAAAGTATATGAACCAAGTGATAGCTCAAGCAATGAAACGGATGAAGAAGAAGCTCACTTCATGCAAAAGCTAAAGAAAGAATCCAAGAAGAGAAAAGGTAAGTTACCATTTAAACTTTTTAATTGTGGTAGAATAGGTCATTTTTCTTCTAAGTGTCTGCAAGGTAAGAGTGAAAGCAACGATGATGAAGAGGATCGCTACATAAAGAGAGGAAGAAAATATCAAAAAAAGAAGGGCTACAAACAAAGTCAACATGAAAAGAAGAAGGATTTCAATAAGTACATGAAGAGTCTTTATTCAAGGAAAGATAATAGCTCATTGGAGGAAAGCAACGAAGAAATTTCAAACAGTAATAGAGAACAATACTCTTCATGGCAATGTAAGCAAAGGATAATAAAGACGAAAAGAAACAAAAAAAATATTAAAAGTGCATAGCGAAGACGAAGGAGAAGTGGATCTTGAGGAGGAACTCCATTATGCCTACAGAGAGATCGAGAAGCTTAAGAAAAGAAATTTGAGAAAAGGATTATGAATTCAAGAAGACAGTCAAAGGACTGTCATGTCCCATTTTCAAAATTAAATCAATAGGAATAACCCCTATACTATTTATTCATTTCCAATAGCTTAAGAGATAAAATGAGAGAAACGCTTAGTAATAATATTTTAAGTTGAGCCCCATAACTTGTTATTTTAAAAAGAGCAGCTTAAATATTATTATCATTTTAAACATAAAAGCATTTTTAAACAATTTAGAGAATATTTTTAGGAGGTAAAAAGACATTCAAATTAAAAAAAACACAAAAAGAATTTATAAAAGGGGGGTGAATAGATCAAAGGGATCATCTCTTGTTGTGTAATCAAATATTTTACCAAAGTTTGAGAACTTATGTTCCTTTTCTCATCTGAAGACAAAAATCCTAAGCATTTAAAAATTTGGAAAACAAAAACCCACTTTTCCAAGTGAGACGATTCCATCCGAGAATCGCATTGGTGCTGACTATTGCAAGTTTAATTCCAAATTTGTGCAAAAAAGGAACATTTTGGAAGATTTATTTGTGTCAAGGGATTGCCGAAAAGATTCAGATCTAAATATTAAGGGAAATTGGTCAAATACTAGCATATTTATTGTTGCTTTACTACTATGTAGCAGTTAAAAATAGGTTCTTGCTGCTGCCACCCCTTCCTAATGTTGTACCAGCAACCACGCCCAGCCGTTGCATGATTTTTACCCAAGCTGCCACCATACATCAGATCGACCATCCATACAACAATAGAATGCCTATGAGTGGGCATTTTATCATTATAATTGCCTTGAAATTAATGTATGAAAGTTTGCTGATTAGAATGATCAGATAAAATTGCTTTCCAATTCAACATATCAATATTTATGTAATTTTTCAATTTGCTATAATAAATAAATATATCAAATCAAAAGTTTTCATCATTCAATTTAATATTGCTACTCTTTGATATTATTGTTTGTGCCCTATTGTGCATAGAAAAGAAACATAAAAAATTGAATATTTGCTCAAAATATAAAAGGGCATATCACATGGGGTGGGGGCCCTAGCTCAATTGGCTAAAGCATCCTGTTGCAGGAAAGATGTCACGAGGTCCAATCTCCCCCCATCCCCGTCGTACCAGAGAATGTGTTGCACCAGCATCACTGGTCACGTGAAAAAAGTTTACCAGGTGCATTGCAGTTTATAGGGAGGGCTACCCGATTCCTACAGTCTAAAAAAAAGGGGGTGATATCACATAAAAATATCCACAATCAAGCAAAAAATTATTTTAGATGGAGTACCCTAGACAAGTGGACGAGAATCAAATATTATCAAATATCGGGACTAAAAGCATTGGAGCCTAATACTTCAAGAGGACATTTGATCCAAGTTGTTATTCAAAAAACCTTAATATACATCCAAAATCTTAGGATTTCTACAATCCATTCCTCTTCATTGTGAGGCATTGTATTTTATGAAAAACAATCCAAAGGGCCCCTATAAGTGTAACATAAAATAACAGATCAAAATCTAAAAATAATTGTAAACAAAATAGTGTTTTTAAGAGTATTATCACTTCATGACAATCCTATTCACCTCTTGGGGTAAACTTGTAACATAGCTTTTCAGAGTCCTGTACAAATTGTTTCATTTCTCTTTTTAGACTTTTCATTTCCAGCTAAAAAGTGCTATAAATGGAATTCTCATCCCAACGCAAAGATTGAAGGTAGCTTCACATTTCTTATCAAAGATTGCATACTTTTGTAGATTATTCTCACATTCAATAAATCTTTTATTGACATTGTGATACCATACATTTCATTTTCCCTTACTTGAGTTCATTGGTTTCATGACACATTAAGTTTTGCCAATATATGATGTTAGTCACTGGATTGCCCATCAAATAAGTATCAGTTACTGAATTGTTGCTTTTTTAGAGGATGTCCATCAGGCTGACCTTGGTCTAGTTGATAGCAGATGAACGGTGGACTTAAAATGATGTGGCATAAGATTTTGCACCAAGTAAAGGTCATGAAGGAATACAAGGTAAAACAGGAGAGGAAGATCAACAGTATCTATGCAAGTGTAGGCCCAACACAGAGAGCTTGGACAAGTCAAGTGAATCAGAAGAAATGAGACTGTCTGATAATGGAATTGAACCTGTTCACAACGAATTCTATAGAAGAAGGAGAAGAAGAACTGTGACTGCTACACTCACATGTCCTGCAAATGGTGATTGAAACTTCATGAAATTCCAATAACCGTTGGTATAGTTCTGAGTCATTTTGTTTTTAAGCTTTATTTTAAGATTAGGATCTTGATGAGTCTAGCTTAAAAGCCAGATGGAATAGTCTAACTACATATATCAGTCCCAATCAAAGTTCTTTCCAAACATCCAAAAAAATGATGTCCTCTAAGAAACAGTCAAAAAACAGGATGCATGAAATAGTGTTATTTATCAACATGCTAAAGATAAGAAGAAATATTTGCCTATCATACATACATTAGTAGCCAACCGTGGAATAAGTAAACCATCCCTACCGAAGGCATATTCACCTCTTGTATCATCAGTACATTTACAAGGCATTGTTGACCTAAAACAATAGAACGATAGATTAGAGAACAAATAAAAAACAACTGACCACAATAAAAACCAACATCCCCAAATTCGTAAAACCTTAGTTTCCATATAAACTCAAATACATTAAATAGATAAAACATGATGTTCGCCTCATTAATCAATAAAAATGGAAATGTTCAAGGCAATCGTTATGCCAAATAAAGATACAAACATGGAAGAAGATGTATCTTGAAAGTCTTTTCAAAAGGAAAGAGTTCTGGTGGAGCATATAAAAGCATTATTTTCCTATATTTAGTTCTTTTGTTAATCACAACCCTCACAACTACAATCAAGCCAAATATATGGATCCAAAAAATTTAAGACCTTTCAAACAAGCATCCTGTCAATGCTTGTAAAAAATTACATATTTTTAAGTCAAAAGTTCACTAACTATATATACCAAAAGAAATTATTCTATTTTAAGTAAACAAATTCAAACTTTTCATAATTATAAACACATTATTGTCCCATATTTCATATTTGTGTAAAAGGACCAAAAAATATATCAGAGAACAGGGAATTACTATCAGTTACTTCATCCAAGTTACCAACAAAATCTAAAGAACATACAATACAATAGCTTAGTCAAATGTACATACCAACTTTCAAATCGCCATGCCATCTAGGCAGTCCACTATTTTACTGTTTGATTTCCCTTCATCTAAAGATTCAGTTTACATTTATGACACTCAACAGAAATATTGTACTTGAAAATTTCAGATTAGATATTAATCTCTATGATAATTAAAACTACTTTGCAGTCTACATTGGCGAACTGACCAGTAAAATTTTAAAGCTTCAAATACCAAAGAAAGTTTACGAGAAACAAAACTGAGAAGTAGCTATTACTTAACAACTAAAATCTTAACTTCCATATAACAATACTAAAATTATCTTAAAACTAATGAAGCGGGCAGTTACAGATTGATCCGTCATCAACTTAGAGCTCATTAACAAGAAACATCTAAAGGTAGCATTGAGGTATATCTAATCTAAAAAAATGGATGACAAATCAAAGAAAAGAAACTTACAGTAAACAGTTTCCTGAGCAGGAGCAATGCATATCACCTATTCTGCTTAAAGTCAGATCCACATGAGCATCTGAAAAAACAAGGTTCAGAAATAGATCCATATAAAGCTACAAACATAAGCAGGCCAAGTAAAATATCCACCACAAAGAGAACATTCCAGGACTCTAAATGAAATACATCGTGGATATGAGGTTTATTCACCTGCTGTGATCAAAGACTTTGTAATGTACACAAAATCATCAGGAAAAAAGGTGTCATCATATTCGTTCACACATGATATTTTCTTTTTCTCCCTGTCACATTTAACATGTCACATGAAATCACATTCAACATCACAGTTTGCCCCAAATATATGGTCTATCTCAAATATCAACCAAACAATAATAATATCCAGAAACTAGAGAAATGGACGCTATAGTTGTCAACTTACAATCCCCTGCTAATATCCCAACTAAGTAAGTTGGCATCCAAATCTACATCTTCAGAAACAGATGTAGCTTTTTTTCTTCTGACCTGTGCATCTTCTCCTGCATGCACCACACAATGTAAAAAATACTTGTTTAGCAATCTAGGTCTACTTGGTAAATTCTTACATGTTTTGAAATCAAAATTGTGTCATTTTCTCAATATGATTCAATTGGCAACATTTTGTGGAAATAGAGACTATCATTTCATAAGAAGCATCACTCCCTGTAAGTTCTCTATCCACCTTAGTCAATCTCCTAACTTTTCCTCTAAATATTAACTCTATAATTATGTTTCGAGATCGATCATTTTTTGTAATGTCCCCTTTTTGGATAGCCCTAATTATTGCCCTAGAATCAAAAATATAATATAGTTAGGGTTTCAACTCACCAATTAAATGCCTTAAACCAGATAAATCTTGGTTTAGATCCTGCAATTACGTTAGATAATATTGGAAATACAATTCATATGATCAGAACATAATAAATGCCTTATCTATTATGCTATGCAAAAGTACATACTTATTTCAAGACTATCTAAACTACCAATTTCCATAATGCATAGTGGAAGTCATAATCATAATAGGACTTGGATGACATGATAAGTCCACCCAAAGCTACCCATCTAAGCCAAAGAGCACAAGCATCTAACCAAGTCAACCCACCCCTTGGCCCCAAGCAGCAGGAACGTTCGAACCAAGACAATTCCACCCTTGGAGTGGCCTACTTAGTCCATACACTTGTATCTGCTTTTGCTATCCATGTTGTCTTATCCATCTTCCTCATGATTGAGACTCCATCCGAACAATCAGTCATGGTTTGCTTGATAGGGGAGCCTTGAAATTAGTGCTTGTAAAGTACTCGACCCATCTAAGCCCAAGAGCACGAGTGTCTAACCAAGACAACCCACCCCTTGGCCCCAAGTGGCAGGAACGTCCGAACCAAGACAATTCCACCCTCGAAGTGGCATGCTTAGCATGGGACGCCCGTAAACAGCATCACCCTGACTTGCTTCCTTCAACCTTTTGATTGTTCATAGGATAAAGATATATATAATCTATTCATTTTTATATTAAGAAATCATAATTAATTATAAGGCTCAATAATTGTTGCAAGCATCATTATTGCATAATCATATATATTGTATATCTATACTAATATATTTATATTTATTGTTATTTTTTTATATGAGTTTGATATATGTTTTAATGATTATAATAATATTTAAATTATTAATGTATATATTTGTATTTTATTTTTATTTTTATTTTTTTTGCAAATCACTACTAGAGAGGGTAGCACTCATTTTATTTCTTCAGAAAACAGATTACAAAGCATTATCAAGACAGGCACTATACATTTGACAGAATACTGATCCAACCAATGCCTACATCAATCATACCGCTTATCAACCGATCAGACAAAACATTTTTATTAGCAATTACATACTCCAGGAAACCAATCAAATCTTTTGCCAGGATAGCCGCTTTGAAGACCTCCAACAGTTCACCCACCTTCGGCTCAGCCTTTACCCAAGCAGCATCAATCACCCCATAGACGAATCCCTCCACTAGCCATTCCTCACAAGCATCTATAGCCAACTTGGTCGTCCCCACATATGCATCAGCCAGAAGTTTTAGGCAGTTCTTTGTTACTTCCTTGCTTCCGGTTGAGTGGAGAATGTTAGTAAGGAAGAGGCCAAGCATTGCTCTGTCGTGGAAATGAATCCCCTACAGTTGGTGTTGGTCTATGACCCTATTT
Source organism: Sequoiadendron giganteum (assembly GCA_007115665.2). Lineage (NCBI taxonomy): Eukaryota > Viridiplantae > Streptophyta > Pinopsida > Cupressales > Cupressaceae > Sequoiadendron > Sequoiadendron giganteum. Next base: position 355,609,327 of record CM021108.1, read on the forward strand.
ATCGTTGAGATCATGTCCTTTGAATCCACCTTCAATAGGCATGATAGCTAAGCTTCGTATGTCTCAAGTGAAGCATCAATCAGTTAGCCCCGCCCCGACGATATCCAATAGCACCTACACAGAGCCAAAACCTCCATGGCTGCCCTTTCCTTCACTTTCTCGTAGCTAAAAATCTCGAATACCAATTGCAAACGATTTGCATTCCTACACCCATGGGAAGCATTTATAGGGAGCCACATTCACATTTTACCTAGGAGAACCCCTTGTGCCCCCTTGGCTAAAGAGGGGCACCAGCCGTTCACTGCCAACACCTAAAGAACAACTAAGAAAAGTTTGGGCAAAGGCAGATTTGTAAGTAGGACAACAATTGCAAAGCCGGATTCGACAAAACCCATCTTTGATAGCCGTCAAAATGTCACCAATCAAACAACAACCAATTATCAAGGAGGAACTAGTGTCCGACGAATCCGCTTTGAGATTTTGTGACCACCTTTAGCCTTGTCGTACCTGAGAAGATTTAACATCATCTTGAAGCTTGTCAGTATCTACTGCATTTGGCAGACCCAACTCTGCAATACGTTTGAAAAAATTATTCCCACATTCTGATCGATGCCAAATTTAGAGAGGATGTCTACCACCTCATTAGCCTCTCTAAAGATGTGTGTTATTTTAAAATCAAACAATTGGTCTAGCAAAGCGTTGATTTTAGTTATCCACAGGTTCAATCTCCAATTCGAGGCTTGCTTGGAAACAACCACCCTTATTACTACTTGTGAATCACCTTTAATGTCCAAATAGCTTAGATTGTTATCTACAAAGAATTTCAAGCCCTCATACAAGGTCGAACACTCAACCTCCGTGTTCATGCCCTTTGGTAATTTTTTAGATACTGCCTAGAGCATTTTGCTCTTTCCATCCCTAATGATGAAGCCGGCCCCAGAAGGCCCCGGGTTGCCCTTCGAGGTGGCAAAACCCATTTAGGTTTGCCCTTGCCTTTTTTATTCCTCAATAGATTACCTTTTGGAGCATCGATTAGAAGCCAATTTCTAACCATTTTCCGATCCCATACATATACAAACTTATATGACTTACCTCAAACTGAAGCATTGAAATGTTCAAAAATACCTCGCTCCATTTTTTCCAAAATACCTCCCAGATGGGTTTCTTTATCGTTAAAAATTATCGCATTTCTCTCTCTCCAGAGAAGCCATATTACCATGGTTGGGACTTCCTTCCATAGATCAACCAAGGGCGACCCCTTCCCCATTATCGGCCAAGATTTGAAAAGATCAATCAAGCTATTTGGAAGGGGAGCATGCCAGTCTAGTTTGCACAAAAGAAAGACCAAAATTTTTGTGCCACCTCACATTGGAGGAGTTGGTTAGCAGTCTCATTGTCATTCCAGCAAAAGACACATCTATGAGGCCCTAATATACCTATTCTCTACAGACGATCCCCAACTAGAATCCTTGAGTGCAATGTTGTCCACGCGAAAGTGCTAGCTTTCGGCAACACAAATTTCCCCCAACATAGCTATGAAGGCCATTCCCCCGAATTGACTTCATTCCTTATCATTTCATACCCGAGCCTAGGCGTGTATTCCCCTGAAGAGGCCACACACCACTTGAGCACATTTATTTCCCCTGTAAATAGGATTCTCCTTCTATCCAATTCCTTGTATAGTATTGACTTATGATCTTCGTTCAAGCACAGAATCTCCTTCCAAGAGTATTTGATTCTACCTTTGACATTCCAAAGGTTCACATAATTACTAATGTATGACCCATATCTTTCAATGGCATCCTGAATAGAGTCTTCCGAGATAGGGAGCTTTCAAGGGGCTCAAAACCATTCCATGAATCACGCCAAAATTACGCCCTATTACCATCCCTCACCATCCATGTCAAATGTTTTGTAATGATCGATCTACAGCTCAAAACAAAATTCCAGAGGGTCGATCATCTCTTCGAATTTGCTATGGTTAGAATCCTTATGTCCTCCTAAGAATCCACATATTTGGATTTTAATATCTTACACCACAACACATCTGAGGCTTTATACATCCTCCAAATGATCTTTGCCCCTAACACCTTATTTTGTAGAGCCCGGTCTTTTATACCCACACCACCTTGAGCCTTCGATTTCACCACCGTACCCCAACTAACCAATGGGATTTTCTTTTTCTCGTGAGCCCTGTCGCAAACCAATTTACGTTCAAGCCCAACCAAACGCTTCGCCACCTTCTTTGGTAACTATAAACAAGACAGCATGTAAATTAGGATGGCAGCAACAACGACTTTTATCATGACCATCTTCCCGACCAACGTGAGCCACCTTCCCCTAGATCCTTCGATCTTATTTCTGCATTTACCCAATGTATCCTCCCAAATTGAGGAACTCCTCTGCCCATGAAATAGTGGCACATCTAGATATTTGGAAGAGAAGCTACCAATGTTGAATCCCAATACAATTGCAATCCGTCATTGTACCCCCCCTGGCTATGTTAAAGAAGAAAATAAATGATTTTTGTTTATTGACTATTTGTTCTGCCTCTATGCCAACTGCATCAATGACCTTCTTGATTGTCTTTGTTTCCTCCATGGTTGCACAACCAAATAAAATAGTATCATTAGCGAAGAGCTGATGCAAAATTTCCGAAATTGAATCTGCCACCTTTATGCCTCTCCATATACCTTTGCTTCGTTGCTTGGAAATGTGATAACTTGAAGCTTCTATCATAATCACAAAAAGGAAGGGGGAAAGTGGGTCCCCTTGCCAGATACCCCTCGCAATGTTAAAAAAACCACATGGGGACCCATTGATTATTATCGAGTCTCTCGGTGTTGAGATACAGGCGAAAACCCATTTTATCCACTTCTCCCTAAAGCCCATCTTCTTCATTACTTTTATCAAGAATCTCCACCAAACCTTATCATATGTGTTGATGAATGATAGCTTAGGTCAAATATAAATGATGATTGCTATAAGCATCATCTTCATTTATATAAGATCAGATTGCTCTTCATATTTATATTTCTGGAAATAAGTAAAATAGAATTTATAATGCATGTATAAAATTTGAAATAATAAAAGATGTTTAAAATCTGCATTTTAAATAAATCGGAATACATCCAAATGTATTGAAGGTTATGTGTTAGTTAAGACTAACCGAATGTCAGTCGGTTCTCTTGAACCCGTGCGCTCAAAGCAACACGTCCCATGAGTGGACGTGTCTCCACTTGTGGAGACACGTCCTCTCATGAGATGCGTCCGGAGACACGTCCTCTCATGAGATGCGTCTCTTAGAAGCGGGTCTCCAACATATAAATTGCAGATCCTTAATTGATATGCAAACATCGAAATTTATTAATGTTCTGCAATCAGCGCATTTAGCATAAAGAATAGAAATCTGGAAATTGTTTTTGACATAGAATTCTCACACAGAATTTCTGACCTTACTGTTTTCTTAGATTCGGTAGGATCCTATTTAGGAAAGATTTGATTACATTAACATGGTATCAAAGCCAAGTTGTGTGAATCCAAATCAAATCTAAAATCAGTTTGCTCTAGAAAATTCGTATTTTCCAAAATCGAATTCACATCACATTCTTCATAATGTCGAAGATTGTCTTGCAGGAGCAGACAATTTCACATCATGGAAATTTAGAATAATGATGATCCTTAAAGACAATAAGCTAGACTCACTTGTGAGAGAAAATAAGAAGGAACCAAAGGCTGATCCTAACAAAACTCAATGGATTGAAAACAATGAAAAAGCCATGAAAATCCTAGTAGATGCAGTTAGGGATCATATAGTGCCCATCCTAGCAAAACATGAAACTACATATCATATGTTCAAATCTCTTGAGAGTACCTATGAGATCAACAACACCAATAGGACTCTTGCATTAAAGAGACAAATCAACAATGCTCAAATAAACAAAGGAGAGTCAATTAATGCATACTTCATGAGGATCATTGAACTAAGGGATCAATTATCCACAATTGGATATCAAATTGATAGCAAAGAGTTAACCCTAATCGCACTAGGAGGCCTACCTAACTCATGGGAGTCATTTGTTCAAGGAATAAGTGCGAGATCTAAACTCCCCAAGTTTGATAGGCTAAAAACTGACTGCCTTCAAGAGGAAACAAGACTCTCCACTAAAGAAAATAAACAAAAGAACATAGATGAAGACATTCATGTACTTAGCACAACATCTAACAAAAGAAACAAGAAAAACTCCTACAAGAGAGGATCTTTTAAAAGAAAGAGAAATCCCAATGGAAAGGGATTTTCTAAGAAGAAAGACATCTCTCTAGTACAATGCTTTAGAAGTGATCAATATGGCCACTATGCAATGGAGTGCCCTGACAGATCAAAGCAACAAGCATCTTTTGTCAAACTAGGAAAGACAAATTCAGACCATGAATCTGAGAACTTTGTGTTCTATTTAGCCTTATCTAGTCAAATATCTAACAACACCCACAACTGGATAATTGATAGTGGTTCTTCTAGACACATCACAGGATTCAGAGAACACTTAGACACTATGACTGAAGTAGTAACCATTGGGGATGATTCTGCACACCCTGTAAAAGGGGTTGGAACTTGCTCCATCAAACTGAAATCTGGTCTTTCTCTTCAACTTACTGGAGTCTGATTTGTACCTGGAATTAAGAGGAATCTAATATCCATCTCTGCCCTTGCAGACAATGGATATAGAGTTACCTTTATGGATGGGCAAGTTTTAGCATGGCCTAAGAACTCAACAATCAAGAAAGCCCAAACCATAGGTGTAAGACAAGGGTACCTTTACAAACTATGCACTAAAGTTAAACAAGCCCTTACCCTTGACACCTTTGATTCAAATGAGATTTGGCATAGAAGATTAGGACACCTTCATTTCCGTGCCCTACCTTCTGTAGAAAAACTTGTAACAGGCTTACCTAAGTTTAAACCATCTCATGAAGGAACTTGCAAAGGTTGTGCCTTAGGAAAGAATACAAAGGGGTCCTTTCCCAATAGTTTGAGCAAAACCCTAAACGTGTTAGAACTAGTTCACTCAGACTTATGGACCCATGTCTGTACCCTCCAAAGTAGGATTTCTATACTATGTCATATTTGTAGATGACTTCTCTAGGAAAACCTGGATCTATTTCCTTAAGTGTAAAGAGTCAATAGAAATCCTCAAAAGGTTCAAAGAGTTTAAAGCCCTCACTGAAAACTTCTCCGGAAAGAAAATAAAAACCTTAAGGACGGACAATGGGAAAGAATACACCTCTGAAATTTTTAAGGAATTCTGCATGACTGTTGGAATTAAGAGGGAGTTCACAGTTGCCTACAACCCTCAGCAGAATGGGGTTGCTGAAAGGAAAAATAGAACCATTGTAGAAGCTGCTAAGGCAATGTTGCTGGACCAAAACATTGAAACTTCTTTTTGGGCAGAAGCCTCTAGGACTGTTGTCTATATTCAGAACAGATGTCCTCATTCTCATCTTGATAACAAAACTCCTGAAGAAGCCTTTACCGGCATAAAACGTGACATTAGTCATTTTATGATTTTTGGCAATCCTGTCTATATTCATCTGCCCAAAGAGAAGAGATTCAAACTAGAACCTTCTGGAAAGAAGGGAGTATTTGTGGGTTATAGTGAAACCTCCAAAGCCTATAGGATATTCATACCCGAGCAGAAACAAATTGAATTGAGCAGAGATGTCATCTTTGAAGAAAACATTGCATTCAAGAGGGCAAGAAGTTCTAGTGAGACAGAAACCTATTCCCCTAGAGTACCTGAAATGGAACCTGCTCCTGAGATTCAGAGGGAGCATCCTGAGGAAATGCCACATGAACTTCCTTCTACTTCAAATGAGAATACAAATGACAACGGCAAGAAGAGACCACTTTGGGCCAGAAAGATGATCAAAGAAGCCGAGGATCATGCAACACCCAAAGGAACGTTCAGGGAGAGTAAAAGACCCAAACGTTTTTCTAGTTATGTTTCTCTAATGAACAACATCATAAACTCAGAACCTGTCAATGTTACAAAAGCTTTCCGACACCAAGCATGGAAGGATGCTATGATGGAAGAATATCAAACTATTCTAAAGAATGATGTATGGGATATAGTACCTAGACCGAAAGAGAAATATGTTGTCTCTTCCAAATGGCTCTTCAAAATCAAGCATGTCGTTGATGGCAGTATAGAAAAACATAAAGCACAATTTGTGGCAAGAGGTTTTTCTCAAAAGGAAGGCATTGATTATGAAGAAACATTTGCACCTGTTGCCCGTTACACATCAGTGAGAGCAGTGTTAGCCATTGCAGCAGCTAAAGGCTGGAATATCCATCAAATGGATGTGAAAACTGCCTTCCTGAATGGAACCATTGAAGAGGAAGTCTATCTGGAATAGCCTGAAGGCTTTGAGATACATAAACCTGACTCACATGTATGCAGACTGAAGAAAGCCCTCTATGGACTTAAACAGGCTCCCGGGGTCTGGTATGAAAGAATTGACAGCTATCTCTTGGGACTAGGATTTTCCAAGAATGATGTTGACTCCAATCTCTACTTCAAGGTAATCAAAGGTGATATGCTAATAATTATTTTATATGTTGATGACATGCTGATAACAAGAGAAGATCACCTCATTGCTCAAGGAAAGCAGGATCTAATTTTTGAATTTGACATGAAAGACTTGGGCATTCTACACTACTTCCTAGGTTTAGAAGTATGGCAGAAATTAGAGGGCATTATACTAAACCAAGGGAAGTATACTATTGATATTCTGAAAAGATTTGGAATGTTGGATAGTAGACCCATGTCTACACCTATGGAAACCAACCTTCACAAATTGAAAGAAGCAGCAACAGAATCCAAGTGTGCAGATCCAACCCTTTACAGACAGATGATTGGATCCTTGATATATCTGGTTAACACCAAACCTGATATTTGCTATGCAGTGAATGTTCTTAGCCAGTTCATGTGTGAGCCAAAGGAAATTCACTTAATGCCTGTGAAACATATTTTGAGATATCTTCAAGGCATTATTGGATATGGTCTTCTTTACAAAAATGATCAACTAGATCTTCATGGGTACTCTGATTCAAATTGGGCTGGAAGTGTAACCGATCGGAAAAGCACATCAGGATGTTGCTTCAGTTTAGGAACGGCTATGATCTCCTGGATTTGCAGAAAACAATCTTCAGTTGCACAGAGCTCAACAGAAGCTGAATACATTGCAGCCTCAATGGGAGCAAGAGAAGCAGTTTGGCTTCGTAAATTGCTTGTGGGACTCTTTGGTGAGCCCTTGAATCCTACAATTATTCATTGTGATAATCAGAGTTGCATCAAACTCTCTGTAAATCTTGTCTTTCATGATAGATCTAAGCACATTGAGATCCCCTATCATTATGTAAGAGATATGGTGGAAAGGAAAGTGATCCAGTTGGAGTATGTTAGTACAAATGATCAAACTGCAGACATTCTCACCAAGCCTCTCTCCCGAATCAAGGTAGAGCACTTCAGGAAGAAACTTGGTATGGTTGAAATGTAATTTGATATTTATGTTTGAAATACAAATTGTTTATAAATTGTACTAATATATAAAGATGTTTAATGTGTAAACTCTTTTGTCATGTGTGTGACTCCATGACCTTATGGGCCTATTCCCCCTATGTACATTATTGAAAGGTGACGATCTTTCTAATAATGAAACACTTGTACTTGACATTGTAAAGTGACGACTCTACAATGATAAACTATCATGATAGATATCATGTGACTTGATATGTGTGGACATGTCATGATAGTATCTCTTGGACACTTTGATGGATATCATGGGACTTGATGTCATTTGTAGATCATTGTGATCCTTAAGAGATTATCATGGTGGATATTTATATCCATGGATATGCCATGAATTATGGTAGACATTATGTGACTTGATGTCAGTGCACATACCATAATGAAGATGTGTTATGAAGAATGTCATGCGACTTGACAATATTGAGTAAAACATATCATATCTTCGATATCACGTGTGAAGGTGATATCTCTACTTATTTGATTTGAAATATCTTCCCTAGCTAAGAGGGAGTGTTGATGAATGATAGCTTAGGTCAGATATAAATGATGATTGCTATAAGCATCATCTTCATTTATATAAGATCAGATTGCTCTTCATATTTATATTTCTGGAAATAAGTAAAATCGAATTTATAATGCATGTATAAAATTCGAAATAATAAAAGATGTTTAAAATCTGCATTTTAAATAAATCGGAATACATCCAAATGTATTGAAGGTTGAGTTAGTTAAGACTAACCGAATGTTAGTCGGTTCTCTTGAACCCGCGCACTCAAAGGGACACGTCTCGTGAGTGGACGTGTCTCCACTTGTGGAGACACGTCCTCTCATGAGACGCGTCTCTTAGAGGCGGGTCTCCAACATATAAATTGCAGATCCTTAATTGATATGCAAACATCGAAATTTATTAATGTTCTGCAATCAGCGCATTTAGCATAAAGAATAGAAATCTGGAAATTGTTTTTGACATAGAATTCTCACATAGAATTTCTGACCTTAGTGTTTTCTTAGATTCAGTAGGATCCTATTTAGGAAAGATTTGATTACATTTACAATATGCTTTACTCAAACCCAATTTTATTATCATGCCTTTGGAATTCATTTTCTTAAGTGAGTGGCAAACTTCATGAGTTATTATCACTCCATCCATGATATTTCTTTTTGGCACGAAACCTGTTTGTTCCTTGGAGATTATGTCAAGAAGAATTAATTTTAGTCTATTAGCCATCACTTTCGTTATAACCTTATATACAGTATTGCACAGAGATATGGGCCTATAATCTGAGGAGTCATAGCTTTCTTTCTTTGGGATTAATCACGTAACCCTTGTAAAATACTATAATCTAGCTGTCTGTAGATTTGTTTCTATTTTGGTTATTTTTGATGTTTCTATTCTCGATTCATCGATTGAGGAAACATCTCTTTCTAATCTATTTATTGAAGCATTCGCTTCTTGTGAATATGACGAATATTTGAAATCTCTTTTGGTTCTTCGTTTCATTGTATCAAAGCGAGTGGGCAGGAATTTTTTCAGCACCATTTTCTTGTTTTGTCTGACATTCGATTGAGGAAATTCGTGATTTTTTGAGAAGCTTTTTGAAAATTGCATCTCATCGATTCAAGTGGTTTTCTTTTGTGAAAACAATCTTCTGCAAAATCGTGGCTCATTCTTTTTTGTTTCAAAGCGCGGATTTAATTGACTCAAAATCAAGTTTTTTTCCTATTTTCTTCTTCACAAGTTCGGTGAAGTGAAAAACGCGTTTGACATTCGCGACCTTTTTTAAGGCATCAGTTCTTTCTGAAATTGTGACTTTGCTTTTAGCGATTTTTTCCTTATTTTTGAGCCGCTCGTGCTGGTTTCTGGGTGTTTTTCAGTGGATTTTCTCCTGTTCTGGGCGACAGATTTTTTCATGACCTCCTTTTGCAAAATCGCGTCTGAGAAATCACATGATTTGACGGTCTTCTGAAGTGCGCGACAAGGGGTTTTGGATGCGTTTTTCTAAGCGCAAATTTTCTTCTATTTTTTGGGCGTTGTTCAAACATATTTTGGGCACGTTTTTTGTTACTTGCTCATATTTCTTTGTGAAGAAACTTGTGTCAACCTTTCTAATGGGTTTTCAAATGTGTTTTCTGCTCAAGAATATTTTGTCTCTTCTAGCGTTTTTTGCTCAAGAATATTCAAACTCATTTTTTGGGAAAGACTATTATCAGATTTGTGAAGGGTTTTGTCTTGAGGCTGGTTTCTTTTTTGTCTCTTCTAGCTATATTATTTCTACATGCTTTTGGACATGTCCATTGTCATCTATTCTGAGTCCATAAATTTGGCATTCTAGGTGACATTTGTTTGTCTTTTGTGGGCATCAACGCTTTCAGATTTCCCATATCTTTGTGCATGTCATTCTCCTGTCAGTAACTTGTGCACGTCTTTTTCTTGTATGCAAGTCTTCTTGGAAATCTCAAGATTAGGACTTGCGTGAAGATATTTATACCCGCACGTTTCTACTTTGTGTGCAATTTGCCTTTGTTGGGCGAGTATTTTCTTGTGCCAGATTGATCCAGCTATCTCGGGTTTCAAGCTTGCTATTCTGACAGATTCTTGAGTTCAAGGATTTCTTAACCTCTAATCTATCTAATTTTGTTTGTACAAAATGGCCGAGAGCACTCTAGATCCTGTGAAATCTTCTACCCGGTACATTGATTTAGGTGTTTCTCGACATTTCACTCATCATCAGGATCGGTTCATTGAGCACACGCCTTTCAGAGATTCCGTCATCTTTGGAGGTGGCGAGGAGTATACTGTTGTCGGCAAGGGCAATGTATAGATTCACTCTGGAGAGAAAAATTTAATATTTCTCAATGTATACTTCATCGCTGGCATGGAGTTGAACCTTCTTTCTGTCAGTCAGATTATGACACATTCTCCTCAGTCGGATATCATTTTCAGCATGCAAACTTGCAGCATTATTAACAAAGAAACACGCACCACAATTGTTCAGTGCATTGAAGATCATGGTCTTTATAGACTCATTGAATCTGGTGATTCTCAAGAGCACGTTATGGCAGCCAGGAGTACATCCATCAACAATCTTTGGCATTAATGTTATGAGCGCCTGAACATGCAGTATCTCTCTCAATTAGCTCGTGATGATTTGGTTGGTGGCCTCCATGCAATTCAGACTCAGAATCATGGAGTATGCGAGGCTTGTCAGGCTAGAAGTAGCACCGGATTCCATTCTCAGATGGTGATTCATGGCAAGCTTCTAAGGTATTGCAGTTGGTTCACGCTGATTTATGTGGTCCAATGAATACTCCTTTAGTTACTGGTTGCAGGTATTTTATATTATTTGTTGATGATTTCAGCAGAAAAATGTGGGTGTATTTTTTGAAAAACAAATCAGATGTGTTTGGTATATTTCAGCAGTATAAGGCCTTAGTTGAAAAAGAGTTTGCTTCTCCAATAATTACTCTTAGGTCTAATAATGGGGTGGAATTTTGTTCTTCTGATTTCTCCACAGTCTGTGTTACACATGGCATTAAGCACCAACTCACCACACCACTCACCCCACAACAGAATGGTGTCGTTGAATGTAGAAACCGCACCATCACTAAAATGGCATGTTCTATGTTGGAGCATTGACATGTTCCTAAGAAATACTGGGCTGAAGCAGTTTATACGACTGTTTATCTTCTAAACTGATCTCCAGCTCATGCGGTTCAAAAGATGACTCCTGAAGAAGCCTGGTCTGGACGCAAGCCTAAAATCAGCCACTTGAAGGTTATTTGGCTCTACTGCTCATGTTTGGATTCAAATGCCAAGCGCACTAAGTTGGATTCCAAATGCCAAAAACTCACGTTCACTGGCTACAGTGAAAATCATAAAGCATACAAGCTGATTGATGTAGATACAGATCGTCTCATCTTTAGTCGTGATGTTGCAGTTGATGAAGCTATTGGGCCTTTCTTTCAATCTTCTACTCCTGTGCATCTTGAGGATCAACCTCCGACAGCTTCTGAATTGGGTGTTTGTCTTCCCTTGAGTCCACCTGATGGGAGGGATTTTGCAGTTGAGCGAACACCTCAGTAGAATGTTCCACCACCCGCCCCTCCTCAAGATAATCTAGATCTTGATCCAGCTGATTTTGTACCAGCCACACCTAGTGATGTTGTTGCACCTATTTTTGATATTGGTACTTCTACTCTCTAGCCTAAATGGTATGCTAAAACCATTAGTGATCTTCATAATGATGAATTGATCGATGGTAGAATTGCTCAGAAGAAGAACAAGCAACAGAATATTGTTAATTTTGCTCTCATGGCCAATTTGCACATCTCTGAGCCTCAGTCATATTCAAAGGCTAAAGGCATACTTGAGTGGGAACAGGTTATGGAAGCTGAACATCGTAGCCTTCTGAAGAACAACACTTAGGTGCTTTCTAATCTTCCACCTGGGAAGAAGCACATTGGCTGCAAATGGATGCATAAAGTTAAATACAAGGCTGACGGAACCCTCGACAAGTATAAGGCTAGACTGGTAACCAAAGGGTTCTCACAGACAGAGGGCATTGACTATGAGGAGATTTTTGCTCCTATAGCCAAAATGAGTACTATTCAGCTTGTCCTCTCTACAACAACATAGTTTGGTTGGAAAGTCCATCAAATGGACGTCAAGAGTGTGTTTCTCAATGGTGATCTACAAGAATAAGTCTATATGACTCAACCTCCCGATTTCAACTGTGTTGCAAGGTTTGTACCCACGGGCCTCAAACCCGGTTCGGGTTCGCCTGTGGGTACGTGTTGGGTGTGCACCCTATGCGCACCCAGCGCGAACCCAGCATTGTGGTACGCGGACCCAGGTGTATCACCTGCAAACCCGGGCGAACCCAAGAGAACCCACAGCCCAGCACTTAAAAAGTGGGCCCAAAAACACATAAAATACATTTTATTTTTATTTTTATTTTTTTTCCTAACCCTAAAACGGCCCAATATGAGGCCTTTTAACACTCAAAACATTTCATTTTTACCTATCATTTTGCTCTAACCATATTTTCTCTCCATCTTGGCATTTTGAAGGGAGGTGATTGTATTCGAAGGAGATCAATTGTGGAGTGCCAAATAGCTTCTACAAAGGAGATTTAAGTGTTTAAGGTATGCATTTAAACCCTATTCTTTGATCTTTTGATGAATTTTTTCAAGTTTCTTAGTTTTTGATGGATTTTTTCAAGTTTGTGAAGAAGTTTTTCAAGTGTGTTTTTTTTTTTCATTTTTTTTATAGATTGCAACAATGGCCAGTAGTCAAAGTTCAATGGGTGGGGAGGGAAGTCAAAAGTTCAAAATTGAGAAAGGATCTCCTTTATGGACACATACCACAAGAATTTCACAAATTCCTGGAGGTGGGGGTTTTGTTTGGAAGTGTAATTTTTGCAATGCACAATATAATAGCTCCTATTACCGAGTGAAACTTCATTTTATGGGCCCTAGTGGCAAAGGGATTAATATGTGTGTGGGCCCAAATAAGAAGGGGTTGTCTCCTGTACAAATAGCAGGATTTATAAAAGAACAAGAAGATGCTGACAAATTGATTGCAAAAGGAAAAGAAAAAAACACCAACATTACCCTCTCAAATAGTTAGGGCCTCCAAACATCCCTTCTTGTCTATGCCCTCTACAGAAGAGGAAGATGAAGATGAACAACAAATCACCACCCGCAAGAGAGGTCCATTGGAGGGCATTTAAAATGGAGGCAAGAGATATTGCTGAAGAAAAAATTGCACGTTGCCTCTATGGCAATGGTCTTCCATTCAACTTGGTGAGATCACCATATTGGCGGGACATGGTGTCAGCAATAAATAGTGCACCTCCTAGTTTCACAAGTCCTGGGTTTGAAAAGGTGTGTACCACCTTATTGCGAAAAGAGAAGAAATCTTTAGAGGCCCAACTAAAACCAATTAGAGATTATTGGATTGAAACAGGTGTATCTATTGTTTCTGATGGATGGAAAGATTGCAAAAACCGTCCATTGATCAATGTTATTGCAGTGTCCCCCAAGGGGGCAATGTTTTTGAGGGCGGTTGACTGTGAAGGGGAAGTGAAAGATGCAGAGTTCATTTCTAGGATTCTCGTTGACTCCATAGAGATGGTGGGTAATGAAAATATTGTCCAAGTAATTACGGACAATGCAAAAGTTTGCAGTGTTGCAGGTGCTTTGGTAGAGGCTAGATATGAGCACATATTTTGGACACCTTGCACTGTACACTCCCTCAATTTGGTGATGCAAGTAATTGGAAACCAAATAGAGTGGGTGAAAGAAATATACTAGGAGGCCGAGGAGATCCAAATGTTTGTGACAAACCACCATATGTCAATTTTCAGAAATTTTTCAAAATTGGAATTGTTGAAGGTAAAATTAAAGTTTCATTTATGTCATGTTTTACATAATTGAATAAAATGTTTTTTTTACTTAATTAGTAATTTACATATTTTAAGTGTGTTATTAACTTACTATTAATATGTTCTTAGGTTGCTGAGACCCGATTTGCATCTCACACAATTGTTCTGAGACGACTTGTGAAGGTGAAAGAGGCATTGAGTCAAATGGTTATTAGCAACCAATGGGGTATATGGAAGCAATCAAATTCAGAGAGGGCCCAAAAGGTCAAGGCATTGATCTTGGATGACGATTGGTGGGATCGTGTGAATTATGTATTGGAGTTCACCGAACCTATCATGTCTATGCTTCGGTTTGCTAATACAAATGAACCATGCTTGGGGGATGTCTATGATAGCATGGACACGATGTTGGAGAAAATAAAAATTGAAATACAAAAGAGAGAGAATGATCTTGAAGACACCCTTTACAAAAGGGTGGAAGCAATCGTTCTTCATCGTTGGAACAAGATGACAACACCATTGCACCTCCTTGCATATGCCTTATCTCCAAGGTACTATACCACAGAAGTACTTTTTGTCCCAGGGAGAATACCGCCATATAGAGATCTTGAAGTTGCTAGAGGGTATAAGAGGGCATTCAATAGACTCTTCACTGATCCAGAAGTGCAGACAGGTGTTATGAAAGAATTTGGAATGTTTATCTCAAGAAAAAAACTTACCCCTTTTGTTGTCAAAGACCAATACAAAATGGATGCTATTACATGGTGGTACCTCCATGGTCAAGATTATATGTACCTCCAACCTCTTGCAATCAAGATCCTCTCACAAGTGTTTTTTTTTTTTACCACTTGTATTGTAGAATTTAACACTTAACATTCTTGAATTTATCTTGCATTTTTTATTTTTAATTTTGTTGGTTTTCTCTCTAGGTTGCAAGCTCTTCTGCTGCTAAACGGAATTGGAGTACATACTCCTTATCCACTCAGTGAAGCGTAACCGGTTGGCTGAAAAAAGAGCTGAAGACTTGGTGTATATTCATTCTAATTTGCATCTTCTGTCACGTAAGGAACCTCAATACAAGGAGGGGGCAGCAAAGCTTTGGGATGTAGCACCCGAGTCTGCTGACTTGGATGCAACCATTCAGGATCTTGCTAGAGCCACTATGGATGATGTGGATGATAATGATGATCATGACATGCATGGTGCTGGAAGTGGAAGCGGAACTGCTTTGGGTTCAAATGATGATGATCTTGAAGTTGAAGCCATTGAAAATCCAAATCACGATGACTTTTTTGATAATCCTTTTGATGATTGATGAACATTGAAATTGAATCATGTTTCAACTTTCATGAACTACATTTTGTAATTCAGTAATACTGTAATTGTGATGATTTCCATAATTGATATCATTGATATGGCGTATTTGAATATTTTTCAACTATCAATTGGCATTTAATATTTATCTTTGGCATTTGGCATTGATCAATGATCAAGTATCATACTATGAAATGATTTAGTTTTACAATTCTAAATATTTCTCTTCTTTTTTTGTATATATAATACATACATACATACATATATATATATATATATATATATATATATACACACACGTACCCATACATACCCAAACCCCTAAAAAAAAAATTCACTTACCCACGTATCGGGTTCTCGTACCCGAACCCGTCCCCGAACCCGAACTGGTAACTTAGGATTTCAAGGTTCCTGGTAAAGAACATCAAGTTTGCAAACTTGTGAAAGCACTCTATGGTCTTAAACAAGCTCCACAAGCATGGTACATGAAAATTGATAAGTACCTTACTGATCATGGTTTCCAAAGGAGCCCTTCTAATTCAAATTTGTACGTCAAACCTTCTGGTGATGATATTCTTGTACTAGTTGTCTATGTTGATGACCTTATCATTACTGACAACTCAAAACATTTTATTGAGGAGATAAAACACAATCTCACTCAATCATTTGACATGACAAATTTGGGACTTCTTCATTATTTTCTTGGTCTTGAGGTTTGGCAGACAGCTGACAACATCTTCATTTCTCAGTCTAAGTATGCTCGCAGTTTGCTTGATAAGTTCAGGAAGAGCGATTGCAAACCTGCATCAACACCTATGGAAAAAGAGCTCAAACTTCAGCAAAATCAGATTCGCCTATGGAAAAATGAATTTGCATTCAAGCAACTAGTAGGCAGCCTCATTTATCTAACTGCTACTAGACCTGATCTTAGTTTTGCAGTGAACTACATCTCTCGCTTCATGACAGCCCCTAAAGCAGAACATTGGGTTGCAGCGAAGTGTATGCTGCGATATGTGAAAGACGCTTCATACTTTGGCATTTTGTATGGCAGGTGCAAAGATCCTAAGCTGATTGGTTATACAGACTCAAATTGGTCAGGTTTTGTAGATGACAGAAAGTCTACGTCAAGGTATGTATTCAATTTGGGTACAGGTGCAATTACATGGACCAGCAACAAGCAACAAGCAATGGCTCTTTCCTCAACTGAAGCTAAATATCGAGGAACTGTTAAAACAGCTTGTGAGGCAGTTTGGCTTCGAAGGGTGCTTTTAAACATGCAAATGTCTCAAGCAAGGCCTTCCCCCTTGTACTGTGACAATCAAGGGGTGCTCAAACTCGCCAAGAATCCAATCTTTCATGAACGGACAAAGTATGTTGAACTTCACTGTCATTTCATCTCAGTGGTACTGCAGTATGTTCCGACAGAGGATCAGACTATTGATATTCTCACCAAGTCTCACAATCCATATAAGTTTGTAAAATTCAGGGGGCATCTTGGTGTAGTTCATAGATTGAGTATTAAGGGAGGGTATTAAAATAATATTTAGTGTTTATTAATGCTCAATCATGTAACCCTTGTAAAATACTGTAATCTAGCTGTCTATAGATTTGTTTCTATTTTGGTTATTTCTGATGTTTCTGTTCTCGATTCATTGATTGAGGAAACATCTCTTTGTAATCTATTTATTGAAGCATTCACTTCTTGAGCAAATATTTGAAAGCTCTTTTGGCTCTTCGTTTCAGAGGGATTTTGGTCCACAAAGCAAGTTTCACTAGATCAATTTCATAGGTTACAAGGTAGATCATATGCGGTACGGACTTGATTGTACAAATTACTCTTTATTAGAATAATTGTGTTCTTGCCTTGGGAAATTTTCTATGCTCCACGGGGGCCGTCCCTATGGTTTACGTTTTAAGTACCAGTGCAAAGCGGTGTAATCTTCTAGAATGCCCTAGGTACCCTTTCCCTCAAGTACCGGTACTTCTAGGGGACGGTTTCCCAAAAAAAGGGGACTTACTTTTAGGGGACTTGGGTACTGCTAGAAGTACCCGGTACTGCCTGGCCGTACCCTGACCGTACCGGGTACTTCTAGCAGTACCCTACGGCCCAGCCAAAAAAAAAAAGCTTTTTTTTTAAAAAGTAAGAGTTTTTTTATAAAAATAAAGCTATGGGTGGGCCCACAAGGGACGCCCCATCACACTTGACCTAATGTAAGTGACATTTAAACTCCAAAATGAGAAAAAAGTAACTCATTTTTACTTTTCCATTGTGAAGTGAAGGAAAGCAAAAGAGGAGCAGCTGAGTGAAGGAGAAAACAGCAGGTTGGAGAGGAGCTTAGGGCATCATTTCAGCATATTAGAGGTATGTTTTTCATCTTTTTTTTGTATTTGCTATTTCTTTTTAATTTTTGCAAGATTTTTTTAAGTTTTACCAACACATAAGAAGGGCATTGTGGGTTCATTTTTATTTTTTTTTCAACTTGCAGCTCTTTGAATTTAAAAAACAATCATGAGTAGCAGCAGTGATAGTGAAAGTGATGATCATGATATTGAAATTCAAATGCAAGAAAGAACTCAAACTCAAAGAACAAGAAATAGACCTAGAAATAGTGCAACTGCAAACATTGGGGGGTGTTCAGAGAGTGGGAGTGGAGTAGGGTCAGCAAGCTCAAACCAATTTGAATGTCCATCTGAAACCCTCAAAAAATGGGCAAAAGGCCCATTTAACCCCAAAAAGCCTCTACTACAATTTGCAACAAGAGTTGATAAAGATAAGAAAAAAAATTCGGGGGGTAGTAGATTATGGGAGTGTCATTTGTGCCACAAACAATACAAGGGCAGCTATACGAGAGTTTATTGCCATCTTTTGTGGATTGGTGGTCAAAGGGTGAAAGGGTGTAGAAAAATAACCCAACAAGAAAAAATTGAGGCAACTAGATTGCATATGGAGGGGGAGGCATTAAAGAAAGGGGTTTCAATTGAGAGTTTGCAGCCTTGTATGGGAATGCCTACACCATCAATGGATGTTGCTTCAGCTTCTCGATCTCATGTGGGGGAGGATTCTACTAGAGGAAAGAAAAGAAGTATGCATGTTGCTGATATGTTTAATGTTACAGTAAAAGATGGGGCTGATTCCTCTATTGCCAAGTTTTTTTATGGTAATGCCATACCATTTCATGTCTCACGTTCACCATATTTTAAAAAATGTGCAAAGATATAATAGCTGCTGGTCCCTCATATGTTCCACCTGGAGAAACTAAGCTACGCACCACTCTACTTGATAAAGAGTACTTCAAGGTGAGTATTTTGATGGAGGACATGAGACAAACATGGTTGACAGATGGCTGCTCCATAGTTATGGATGGGTGGACCGATATCAAACATCAGCCACTCATCAATCTTATTGTGACTAGTACAGCAGGCTCTAATTTTCTTAGAGCTATAGATTGTTCGGGCAAAAGGAAGGATGCAACCTTCCAATTTCAGATTTTGAGAGATGCTATAGAGGAGGTTGGAGCCTCTAATGTTGTGCAGGTATTGATCACAGATTCACATTTTGATTTTCTTTCTTTCTTATTTTTGATTTGGAATGTGAGACATCATCTATAAATTAAAAAATTTATTAAATTATTAAATTGATATCTATACTAATCTCATATCAACTTGATGATATGCCATTGCCAGGTAGTGACCGATTCAGCCCGTGTGTGTAAATTAGCTGGATTGATGGTGGAGAGTGCTTATAAGCACATTTTCTGGACCCCTTGTTGTGTGCATGCGTTGAACAATACCTTGAAGGACATTGGGAAGATAGATTGGGTGAAGGCAGTGGTTGCAGAGGCTAGAGAGGTGCAAATGTTCATTTGCAACCATCAGACTTCACTTGCTTTGTTCAGAACATTTTCGAGGAAGGAATTCCTCAAGCCCGTGGAGACTAGATATGCCAGCTACTTCATTTTATTGGAGAGGATGGTTGAGATCCAAGAGGCTCTACAAATAATGGTGGTCAATGTAGAGTGGGGTAGATGGCATGAGTCAAGCACACCAGAGGGAAAAAGGGTGAAACAAAAAATCCTTGATGATGACTGGTGGTCCACAATGAGGTAAGAAAATTGGCATTGCTGATTTTATTATTTATTTGAATTATTTCATAATTTTATTATTGCTGATTTTCATTTTATTATTTAATATTTATAGGCTAGCTGATTTTTAATTTTTGTAACTTGTTTGCACTTGCAGATATGTATGCTCCTTCATCCGACCTATTGTGCAAGTGATTAGATATGCTGATACTGACTCTCCTAGCCTTGGAGAGATTTATGAGACCTTTGATAGTATGCTTGGACAGGTCAAGCAAGCAATTTATGGCAAGGACCCTACTTTGGCATTTTATGAGGAGCATCTTAGGCCCATTGTGATGCGACGGTGGGACATTATGAACACCCCGCTACATATGACAGCCTATGCTCTCAATCCAAAATGGTATGCACCGAGACCTGGGAGAGTGGCTCCATCTCATGATGAAGAGGTGAAAGAAGGCTTCATGAAAGCCCTTACAAAAATGTATACTTTAGAAGAATCTACTATACTTCGCACACAGTGGCTTGCATTTGCCAATCTTCGTGGTCCAACCTTCGGCAAACCAGAGGCGAGGATGGATAGAGCTACATTGGCTCAAACCGACCCTATTGGATGGTGGACGTGGCATGGGAAGGATGCACCAAAGTTGAGATTACTTGTCGTTCGTCTTCTTTCACAGGTTGCTAGTTCCTCTGCTACTGAGAGGAATTGGTCCACATATAGCTTCATCCAATCAGTCAAGAGGAACTGCCTTACCTCTAGACGATTGGAGAAGTTGGTGGCAGTACACAGTGCTTTGCGGCTACAAGATCGCCAGTCTAGTGAGTATCGTCAGACTCCAACCTTACGATGGGATGTTAATCCCGAAGATGCTATGCAAATTGAGGATGAGGGTGCACAGGAGGGATTGGTTGGGGTCCCATTGGCTGAGGCAGATCCTTCTATTGACATGGACACTAACACTGACTTAGACTCGAGCTCTGATGGCGATGCTGATTTAGACCTACCTTTTGCTGATTAGGGACACTAGACAGCGATATATTTTCTTAGTTTTATGTTTATCATGTCATTTCATAGTTGAGACTTGGAGCCTTTGGGCATTTTGGTTATAATTATCAGACTCTTATATGATATGTATGCACATTGATAATGAAAAGCATTTGAATTCTGTTAATTTGTTTGTCGATTCTCATGTGAAATCTCAATTCAAGTCTAATGATATATAATAAGCTTATAAAATGTCTAGAATGAATGCTTTATCAATGTTATGCTATGAACATTTGAAATTTCTCTATATTTTTAAAAATTTCCCTATTTTTTTATCAGCCGTCCCCTGCCGTCCCCTAAAAAA